>JOMC01000207.1:0-129459 GCA_000812125.1 Aspergillus ustus
GGGTGGCGTGATCTGTGTACACTGTGACCACCACCACATGTCCAGCAACGCGGATGACATAAGTCAGGAAGGAACACCTGCACCTGCCATCTTTTGCTGAGGCCCTGGCAATTGCCACGGCTACGACGGAGGTGCCCAAAAGCATAAGGCATATCTTGTCTTACTAAATAGGCAGTACTGTACATTGCTCAACGTACGACTAGTCTGTTTATTCTAAGCGCAAGCATCCATCATTAGGCGATACAAATTCGTGAGAAAGATCCAGACCCGACATCATCAGGAAATGCGGCCGTAGCAACTCTTAAAGTATAAACATAAGGCATATGTCCCTCGAACAAAAGAAAGCGTCGAATCTTTCCCACCCGCAACCAAGACGAAGAAGACAAAGGGAAACGAAGGACCAACGTAATGGGAATCACAACTCGTAGTCTACTACAATCACTGCACTTGGCTAACGATCTCGCTTGCCCGGCCAAGGCTCTCGACCATTTGCTGGCATTCCTTCCGCCGCCGGATTGTGTAGTCACTCTCCTTGAGAAGGTCGTCGAGCTCGTTGTTGCGGTACATGTTCTCGAGCAGTTCGCGTTGCATCTCTTCCTTGGAGAACCTAGGAAATTTTAGTGGATCTCAAACCATAACAGGAAGGGAACATACTGGACAAGGGTGTACATAATGGCTTTAGGAACCATATCGATCATGGTACGCTTGACTATGTTGAAGTACGACGTGATCAAGAGTTCTGAGAGTCTGTTAGCTTGCGGCTCATGATTTGTGCGTGAAACTTACTAATGACTTCGACCTCGGTTGCCTCGCGCTCTGAGAGAGACGCGGACGCCTTCAGATTTGGTGGCGGAGCCTCCATAGCAGCCATTTTCTTCTTGTTCTTGGACGCCCAGAAACTGCCAAAGAATCCGGAGCTGTTGTTGTCCGTGGGGATAGCTTCAACGGAGGGACTGTTTGCCCGGGGAGGCAAGGGCTTGCCAGTCTTCGGGTCAACTTGAGTGGGCTTGCCGGCGGTCTGGCGTTCGTTTACGATGGCCATTGCCTGCGCCAGTTAGTCATTGACTCATAAATGGTTCGAGTCACTTACGCGGTGTCCGTTAAGAAAATCGGGGTGGCCAGTGTTGATGTAGGTCGATTCCATGTTGATAAGATCATGGACGAGCTTGTTTGTTGGCTCCATGCACTTCTTGAAGAAGGCGATAACAACAGCGTGGAACTTCTCTTTCAGCATGGGATAGCGTCGGAAGAGCTGTTTGTTGAGAAGCTGGCCGAGGATGCGGACAAGTTCGTCGTAGACCAATGAGATACACTTCGTGCTAGGGTCTTCCAATCGCTTGATCTGCTGCTTGACGATCAACTCGAAAGCGGTAGTTCCGACGAAAAGCGCAGGCGAGGAACCCGATGAGTTGTACAAGATCGTTCGAATGTCGATGTCCTTGACTTGGTCGAAGGGATCCACTGCCTTGACACCATTCGAGTAAAGCTCATGGAACACGAAGCTAATACGAGCACCACCAGAGAGTTCGATGCTAGACAGCTCTTGGTTGTTACCCTCGAGGACTGTTCGGTATTCGTTGCTGAATTCTGTGATGATATTTAGGATAATGTTGGCGCTGTTGCCGAGCATCGAGTCGCCGAGCTGCGCGAGTTCGGACGAATACTTTTGCAGCGATGACGAGATTCGGGACTTGATATCGGGCAGGGTTTGCTTGATGTGCATCATGAGGATCTATAAGGTTAGCTGAGCTGTCGCATTTTTTTGTGGCAAAACGCTCACCAAGTTCAGCTTTCTAGCCAGATATGGAGTCCCGCAGTACGACGCCTTGTTCCTGTAGGCCTTGTGGCCTTCAAAGAAGTTCTTCTCGTGCTCCAGAGCGTAGGAGATTGGTCGCTTGTTTTCGATGTCGCGCTGACCACGGTTGACAACAGGAACGTAGCCCAGACGAAGAGGAATAATCCTGCCTGCAAGAATATCCACCACGTCTGTTCCTTCATCCATGAGATCGACCTTGGTCAAGACACCGATCGTACGCTGACCCTCAGGGTCCACCTCCCGGGCGAGTTTCAGTCCGTCCGAGTTGGCCAAATCCTGATTGGCAGCGGTTACAGCAAGAACAATGGCGTTGGGCTTGCTGATGTACTTGAGAACCATGTCGCGAATCTGTTTCTCAATATCCTTCGGCTGGTCGCCAACTGGCACTTTGGTCAAACCGGGCAGATCAACCAGGGTTAGAGTGAGCACGTTGGGTGAGTAGATGCGCAAGTTGATCGGAGCGGCGGAGATTCCAGCATTGCGGCCAACCTTTGACTCGGTTTCGCGAACAATCTCCTCACGAATCTTGTTGAAGTCGTAGAACTTCTGACCGGGAATGTGCAGGAACTCTCCGTACTCATCCAAGTTCGCCTCCTTATCCGTTGTCTCAAGCTTATCATCCTTCGTACCGTTTGTTTGGTTGCTCGAGGGCTTATTGATAAGTTGCAGGATCAGAGGTCTTCGTGTGACAATGCCGGAACCGCGAGGGAGGCTAGATACAACCCGTCTGGTTAGCAACGCGCGGCCTGGGACGTTGGGTGGGTTACGATAGGGCCAGTCACTCACAAATCCCGGCCAACAATGTTCTCTAAAACTGAACTTTTTCCACTAGACTGCGATCCGACGACTGCGATCTGGGGCAAATCGATCGGGTTTTGGACCTAGAAAGCATCCCGTCAACAGGCGGTGTCGGGAGGGAGGGGTTGTGCGAGTCGGAGCACGGTCCAGGCAGGGAGGAGTACTTACTCCGACTGTTGAGAACACATCCTGGAGTTTGTTGACCAGCGAAATCAAGCTGGGGTCATTGACGTTTATCCTGTCATTGCGATGCAATGCGTCAGCTAAGTTCCGGGCTCCAGCACGAGGGATAAGGGTCACGCACGAGTAGCCGGTCGTCGGGCTTGCCATGGCTGGCAACACAAGAATACAGCAGCAGTCGCTTCAAAATAAAAGCAAGGCCAGTGGTAGGAAAGATTATGGGATATATGGGAGAGGCGATGCTGAGCAGTGTGGTGAAAAGGTAAGGAAGCGGGATGGCGAGGGCCAAGTTTCCTGTCGGCGGTCGAGATCAAAGAGGCAGCAACCAAGCCAAGCTCCATGTTTGGGCACAGGCGGTGGTGGTGCGTGGGGTTAATATAGGGGCTGTGCACCCAAAGTCCCAGCCACAAGGTCCCATGGCGATCAAGAATTCAGCTACCTATTTACTCCGAACCTCGAGGTAGCTCGAATAATTAGGCATCACTTTTGTAATCACATATCGTATGGTCGTCTAATTGTGTAGTATCGATATAAACAGGAGTAACTACAGAAAGCTGCTATGCTACAAGCTCTCAACAAAATTGTGTAAAATGGAAAACATCGTTCTTCAGGTATAATAGCAAATTACTCGTCAGACACGGAGGCGAACCGCTCCAACATAGTCTGCAAGATCTTCTCGTACTGCGGCAGGTTAGCGAGTGCAATAAATAAATACCGGGGAGCTCGTACCTTAGCAGAAACCTCTGCCTCATCATCCGGGACCTCGAACTTCATGTTCCGCAGGGCGCTCTGGATATCGCTCGTGGCATCACGGACCTTGGGCCAGCTTTGGCCTTGGGCAATAGCCTTCTGTGCTTCATCATGGTAGCCCATAAATGCCTTCATCATATACTCTGTCTTCCAAAGAGGGCAGAATTGATCGTAGTCACTGTAGCCGTTTTGCTGGAGGAAGTCATCCTTCACCATCGCAGCCACATCCAGGGTAATCTTATCGGAATCACCGAGGGCAGCCTTTCCGACAAGTTGCACCACTTGGTCAAGGTCCTCGGATTTCGCAAGCAGTCCTCGGACCTGGTCGCGGAGGCGAGGGAATTCGGGATGCTCCTTTTCGTAGAATTTGTCCAAAACGGTTGCGTATTTGCTGTAGGAGATGGATGTGTTGATGGACGGGAAGTGCTTTCGTTGAGCCAGTTTCTTGTCAAGACCCCAGAACACCTGAACAATACCCAGAGTACTAGTAGTAACAGGGTCTGAGAAATCACCACCAGGGGGACTGACGGCTGCAACAATACTGACACTACCCTCCCGCTCGGGGCTTCCAAGAGCGGTACTCTTACCCGCACGCTCGTAAAATGAGGCGAGCTTGGCACCGAGATAGGCAGGGTAACCCTGGTCAGCAGGCATCTCTCCCAGACGACCAGAAAGCTCACGAAGAGCCTCAGCCCATCGGGAACTAGAGTCTGCCATCATAGCAACGTCCTTTCCTTGGTCACGGAAGTATTCGGCAATGGTAATACCGGTATAGATGGAAGCTTCACGAGCGGCGACAGGCATGTTGGAGGTGTTGGCGATCAAGCAGGTACGCTTCATGATAGGTTCTTTGCGACCGCCGACATCGATGCTGAGCTGTAAATCCATGTTCATGAGCATCATTACTAGCCCCAAAAAAGACACCAAGCAAACGTACCTCGGGAAAGTCCATCAACACCTCAGCCATCTCGTTACCACGTTCACCGCAACCAACGTACACAATGACATCACTGTTCGAGAATTTGGACACACTTTGGGAGATGACAGTCTTGCCGCATCCGAAAGCACCAGGAATGCAGACAGTACCGCCCAAAACACTAGGGAAGAGAGAATCCAGCACTCTCTGGCCGACGATGAAGGGAGCATTGGCCGACTGTTTCTCGTTGACCGGTCGGGGAACACGAACGGGCCAAGTGTGCATCATTCCGTGGGTTGTCTTGGTGCCATTGAACTCGATCTCCAGCAATTGTTCCTCAACTGTATAGCTACCGGCTTCTGCTATCCGCGTGATCGTACCTCTGGCGCGGGGAGGGAGCAGGATTTTGTGGTCGTTCAACAAGCTGTTCTCGAATACAGAGCCCCAGACGTCACCCCCGGTGATGTGGTCGCCAACCTTGAAGTTGCCGGGCTTGAAGTCCCATTTCTTCTCACGATCCAGCGCGTTGACCTTGATACCGCGGGGAATATAGATGCCACCGGACTGGTCGAAAATAGCTTTCAGGGGTCTTTGAATACCGTCGTAGATCGTCTCCATCAGACCAGGGCCCAGTTCGACGGATAGAGGCTTGCCGGTTCGCCAAACGGGGTCACCGACCGTCAATCCAGCTAGAAGAAAATAAACATCAATAACCCGATAGAAGTGTAACATATACGGGAGGTGCGGGAGATACCTGTTTCCTCGTAAACTTGGATAGTGGCCTTATCCGCATCGATACGGATGACTTCTCCAACAAGCTGGTCATTTCCAACACGACACTAGATGTTCACCATGAATCGTAAGTAAGACGGTCGAGTGCGACAGTTTCGGGCAAGCAAAGTAAAGCTCGTAGAGGCGGGCGAAGAGCTCTGTGGATACTTACCAGCTCGTACATGGCGCATCCAAGCATGTTCTCGGCGACCACGACAGGACCGGAGATGGAGAAGACTGCACCATGCTGGGAATCTTCAGAGCTCTCAGAGCCCTTTCCAGAGGGAGCCATGGTGTGAGAAACCGGGGTTTGGACGGAGGAGGTGGATAAAAGGAGGGGCTGCGGGATGCTGCTACTGCTCGGGCTGTCGCTGGAGGTCGACGAGGTGGGCGAAACGGGGAGCGGTGGCAGGTCGCCTAGCAGCGGTCTGGGCGGTGATGACGGAGGCGCCTGCGATCGGGCGGACGACGACGACCGGTCACCAACTCCACGATTGGCGATCAGATCCAGCAGAGACGGGCGGGCTCTCAGTCGACGGACACCCAATCCCAACATTCGACTCTAAGCTTAGCCGTTATCAATGAGACGGGAGTTCCTGGCTGCTGAGAGCTGGCGGTATGGTCGTCGGGGATTGCTTACCTATGTAGTGAGCCTGAGGCGCTGAGTAAGGCTCTACGTACCGAGTGAGGTTGATGCTAAGAAGCTCGGCATTCTCATCTTGTCCGGAGACAAACGCTAGCGGACGGTTGTCAAATATGTCTCTTGTGGGATGTCCGCTGCGAAAACCTGAAGCTACTATATGAGTCCTACTGTAGGCCATATCCGTTTACTTTTACTGTATGTACATACTGCGCTGCCCAAACGGCCCGTGACCCAGCAGCATCTGTCCAGTAGCTGTCCACGGCCATCGACCAACATCAGCCGTCATTTTCGTCTTGACCTAGAGCTGTGTGTGGCTCAAGCGTAAGTTCTTGTGGACACCACTTGCGGTGATAATAACTGCATATGCAAGCAGTTATTCAGATATACAGTAGGCGTCTGAGCATAGATTGATGACTCGGATTGCCAGCATCGCGAATGGCTCCCACCATAATACTTCCGCATGATAATACCAAGCAGCGAAGTAAAAATGGCTTCCCCGCACTTTCGTTTATCCTGAGGCGAAGTGCAGCGCTCCTTATATCAATTTCTTGGGCACTTTCACATGTCGCAGATGTCCAACTAACCGTAAATAGACTCCCTCGATCCGTGGATTCAAGCCCATTTCTCGGCTCTTTGCCTCTCAAGGAATGGACCTCTTTTTCCACATGGAAACTGCAGTCGGAATCGGCTAGTCACCCCATATCCCCGGAAGGGTGCCCAGAGCCGATACAGATGGTCATATGGTTTGTCTCAGAGGACAAGATGGTGTATTATATGCGTTGTTGCCCACGGGCCTTCAACTGCTGCTTTCTTTCTTATGCTACAATAGCATTCACACCACAAAGATGACCGGTCCCGACATTCGTACTCACTGGGACATCTCGTTCGAATGGACGGAACTCCATAAAACCCCAGAGCAGTTACGTCCTATGACTCTCACGTACGACAAGCTCGCGGATGAATGTATCGCAAAGCTTAACGAGCTCGCGCCTCCCGAGAAATATCGTCCAAAAGCTGGGGAAGCGCCAATTAAGGCGCCGAAGCGAGACTTGCTAGCCCTTCTGGAGAAACACGCAAACGATGACGCGAAGCTTCAAGAGTTGTGGGCTGAGATCAACACCGTGCCTGAGTGGGTTAATTGGGACCAGATTAAGAGAGGCCAGGAGGTATTCTTCCGCTATGGGATGCCGATAATGAACGTGGTAAGCACAATCGTCTCTGACAAGCGGGTAAATCTTAGCGCTGAATATCTATACAGCTTAGTTTTCAGAGTCTCTTAGGCGGAATGTCAGTATCCCCGCACTCTTGAAAAAGATTTGAAAACTAACTAGTTCTGCTGTTTTAGGGGCGCCAACCGAGTAGTTGAAACACTATCGAGAACAGGAGGCTTCGGTGCAGACGTCGTCCGTCGAAGATTGCTAGAAACTCTCCAGCATGTTCTACAGGTCTCTCTTTCTCTGGACTCCATCAAACCAGGCGGTGCGGGTCATAAATCCTCGGTCAGGGTCAGACTTCTGCACTCTTCCGTCCGGTCTAGGATCATGAGCCTCGCCAAAGAAAAGCCAGAGTATTTTGATATCGAAGCGCTTGGTATTCCAATCAGTGATCTCGACTGTATAGGGACCATCAATACATTTTCAACCAGCGTGGTCTGGATAGGTCTCCCTCGGCAAGGCGTCTATTTGAAAGAGAAGGAGATCGATGACTATATCGCTCTGTGGCGCCTGGTCGCATACTACATGGGGACTCCAAGCGACGTCTTTGCAGATAAGCCCACAGCGAAGGCCTTTATGGAGTCGATTCTCGCGTTCGAAGTCGACCCAAAACCCATTGGACAAGTCCTAGCTAAGAACATTGTCATCGGTCTGGAGAATACAGCACCAAGTTTTGCCTCCGCGGCGTTCATGGAAGCCATGGCTAGGCATCTCAACGGTAACAAACTGGCCGATCGCCTTGATATCCCAAAGACAAGCCTGTACTACCAGACACTTATATATGGCTACTGCTATCTTGTTATTGTTATCGCATATTTGAACCGGGTATTCCCACTTTTTGACAAAGCGTGGATTGCGGTTAGTTCACTTGACAACATGCCTTTTTCCAGTCCTAATAATACGTTCGCTAGATTCGCCGCAAGATTTACTATTCGATCATCACAGACAAAGAACACGGTCTCGGAGGTGAAACAATCTTCGACTTCAAATACGTGCCCTGGTTTACTCGTACGACGAGGCTAGGAACTCGAAAGGAGCGAAAAGTAACGAAGCCAGGTGTTGAGGCGCTTGCTCAGCTAGGTGTTCTTGCTGCCTGCACCTCAGCAGCGACCGTACTCTATGGGGCTTTGGCAGGAGCACGTCTACTGGGCCAGCAGAAGCTACTTCGTCCCTGGTGACTCTACTTTCTGGAAATACGAGTACTCTGTTTGATTGTAGGTAGCAGTGCCTGGTTAGTCATATTGTCATCTCGGATTATTCCAATTATAACCTGAGTTTGGATTAAGTGCTATACCCCAGAAAGGAATATTTACGTTGTCCTTGGCTTAAGTCACCACAAGATCGGACTCTTGATCCCAATGTGGAGTGGACCTGGACCCAGCCGCGACTGCATATCAAATCGCAACCATGACGCCATAGAATATCAACATGTCCGCTCACATAAATCGAGCTCGCGTGCTGAGTTTCCCTTTTTTTTTTTTAGAAACAAACCTGAAATAAGTTCCGACTATTATGCCTCAGGGAAGCCTCCTCACATCCTTTCTAGGCGCCTTACAGGCTTGCGTCTCCGTCCTCTTCACCCTAGGCTATGGAGCGCTTACCCGCCACTTCGGCCTCATCCAAACGAGCTCGATCCACGATGTCTCGGGACTCGGAGTGAAAGTCTTCCTACCGGCCTTAATCCTTGTACATCTTGGCGAGCAGCTAAAAATAGATAATGCGATGAATTATTTGCCGGTGTTAGGTGAGGGCCAACCTAGCGAAATATACAGTACTTGTGAAAAGGTATCAGCATACAGCTAACAAGTACTTACAGTCTGGGCAATTACCTACACCTCCATGTCAATACTTCTCGGCCACCTTGCTTCGAGGCTTCTAAAGCTTCCTCGGTGGGTTATCCCCGCGTGTGCGTTTAACAACACGACATCGCTCCCGTTGCTCCTTTTGCAATCACTCGAAAGCGTCGGCAGTCTAAAAATGATCCTCCAAGACGGCGATTCAGTATCGAATGCCATCGCCCGTGCACAGAGCTACTTTCTCCTCTGCGGCGTAATCAGCAAGACAATCGGCTACGCTGTCGGACCTGCAATGCTCACGCACGCAGACGGGAACGGCGGACCGGACCAAGACCATGACCATGATACCGAAGAGCATGAGAACGAGCACGAGCATGACACAGAAGCACAGAACGGCCGTACTACTGTAGATGCAAACGAAGAAATGCCACTCCTTCGCGACCGGGTAAATAAGTCCAGCGAGGACTTTTTGATCAAGCTCCAGCGCTGGACTAAGAAGGCTATCTTCGTCTTCCCGAAACGGATCAAGCAGAACGTGCTCACCCCTTTTGATACCCCTCTCGCGGACGTTGCGATCATTTGTACGCTTGTCGGTGCAGTTCTCGGCCTCGTTCCGCAGCTTCATAAGGCGTTCTTCAACAGTTATGAAGAAGGCGGCATCTTCAACGCGTGGTTGACATCGAGTATCAAGAACATTGGGAAACTATTCACCACTCTACAGATCTTTATCGTCGGGTGCGAGCTAGGTGTTAGTTTCGAGAAGATGCATGGTGGGAGTAGAGAAGGGGGCAGGGATAGTAATCCCGGGTGGAAAGCGATTCTAACGATTTTCTTGGTGAGACTGGTTATTTGGCCTGCGTGAGTTTTCACTCCTCCTCCCCCCATCTTTCAGTAAAACGGAAAGATAAGAGTCAACACCCAGCGCGAAACGCTAACCAAGGATGGATGGATGGTCTTCAGGTTGAGTATTTCGATCATATATGGACTCGCGAAGAACACCTCTGTGCTCCGATCAGACCCCGTGCTTTGGTTCAGTATGATGCTTATGCCTGCGGGACCTCCTGCGTTGGTTATCCAGGGTCTGGCGGAACTGGCGAAGGTCTCTGAAGTTCAGAAGATGACTATTGCGAAGACGCTGACGGTATGCTTTTCTCTTTTCGCTCCGACAAGAGATTCTAGATATGGTGGTTCTAACTTTTGCCAGATAATGTACATGCTCTCTCCCTGTATTTCCTTCACCATCACAGGTGCATTGGAGGCATCGAAGGCTGCGCTGCAAAGTAAATAGTTTGAAATAGGCCTCGATCAAATATGTACGGCAGGCCAGGGATAAGGCAAGGCTAAAGAAGATCCGAAAATAAAGTTCACATAAATAGACAACTTATTCAATTTCACATACAATATTCACATCGATTTCATACTAGTACAAACTAAAAATCCCACAAAATATCCGAAATCGTAGTCATCCCCGAAGAGTACTCAACGCCCGGTCCATCCTCGTCAACCCCTAAGCGCGCCGTACCCATCGAATTTGCGTTAAAGTAATGACTTACTTCTGTTTAATTAATTGGAAGGGTTAGCCATGAGATTGACTCGGGTATCCATGCATATTTTGGTAGTGAGTCCAGGGGCGCCATGGTGATACATACTCCGCATTGCGTGCATTGGCAGTTGTTGCCACAGGAGCAGTTGTTGGGACCAGTACAGTTGCAGGTTGAACCGGATCCACAGCCGCAGCCCATTTTGATTGTTATTGAGAGTGAATTTAAGAGTTGTTTGTTTGGATTAGGAGTTGTATAGATCAGTGTGGGTGTGAGATCGAGAAATCCACGGATGAAGTATGGTGTGCTTCGATCAGAAATGGGGTTCTAGATTTCAAGAATGGAGCGGGTTTATATAGCTTGCGGGGGCGGCGATGTGGGGAAGCTAGATGTATCATTATGAGGTCAGGAATCTGGTCCAGTTCTTGGGTTGTACCGTGGGTCGGGAATGGTTATCTGGTTGCAATTCGCGGGGCGTCACGGTTTGGGTTTACTTTTGCTGTGTCAGTGGTGGCTGCTGTTGATTGTGGAGTGTGTGTTTCGCATGATGAGAAAGCACTGAGAAAGAACCAGGTCCGCGATATCCGTTTCCTTACTCTCTACGACTAACCAGTGCTGCGTTCCGGACGGGAGAAGGATTCTTAACTGAATCAGCCTCCGACGCAGGAATGGAGCTGTACAACGGCCGGCGATCCTTGTGTAACGGACGGCTGGGCAGTGTACCTACATATTCCGCTTAGAGAGCGATGTCAATCGAAGCAAGTAGTAGAGGCTCGGAACGCAGCATGTAGCCCGCTTAAAGACGAGTGGGTAAGCAGCAGTAAGCACGGATGCCCTGAATTTGATGGCATCGTAAGCCTCATAATGCCACAAGGAACGACTCAAGGTCTTCCGTGGAGTCATAGACTCTCACGATTCCGAACCTGTGACAGTTCGTCCAGATGATGTCCAGTCGTTGCGCTGATGACTTTGACTAGCCAATAGCGGGAACCCAGCCTGAGAAATGGAGAGTAAAAAACATGGATCGCTGTCTGCCCTTCAATAACCGCGGTAGCCTTCGATAGGCTCTAATAACGTCAGGACATCCTTGCGTCAGTAGTGGCAGCTTTGATAGTTCTGGTATGCTTCTGGATGAGTTGTTTCAAGTCTGCTTTGTTGTCCGCAAGACTTCTACAACGTTAGGCCTTTGGGCGCTTGGGGAACCCTTTTGGCCTTGTGTATGGCGATAAAGTTGTTAAGAGTCAACATAGACATCAGGTTGATCTTGATATATATTGTGAACATGGTGTAGGTGATAGAACCCAAGGGTATGGGCTTACAGGGGTGATCAAAGTAACTCAAGGAGTCCGAGTAATCGATTTATTGAATCAGAATCCCGGTGCTTATCTCCCTGTCAGGTGCGTCTGAGCAAAATTGTGCTCCTTTGGGCGATATTTCGCAGGAAGTCGTGACCATCCATCGCTGGCCCCACGGAGAATAGTTAAGACCATCCGCCGAGTGCTTTAACCTCGACGACGACATCCGCCTCTCCATCCATGAGCTTCCTTCAACCTTCCCACCGATCCCTTTAGTTTCAACCTTGCTTCGTTGATAAATCAACCTTATAGGCCCCAACATCTCTTCTCCAGCTCCAGCTTTATCCCCATCCTTTCAACGCCGTCGCCGTGCGGAGCTTGGCACCTTCCCTTCAGCACCTGTTGGGCCCGATAAGACCTCACTCCACCGGTTCGAAAGCCTCCCCTCTCGACCTTTCAACGATAGCAACCAGCAACGTTTTTCTCGCTGAATTATCTGATTACTATCACCTTCTTCCCTCCAAGGTAAGGAATTGAAGGGCTCCTGATCTAGATCGAGCTCGGGGACGGGGACTGAGCTTCCAAGAGCATCAGTGACCCACCTCTGATATAGGTCTGCTCTCCTGGTTCTTCAACGGAGCCAGGCGAAAAGGGCAGACTTGAAATCTTCGATCTGGCAAACCGCCTCCCTTCGTATACGCCCTCCTCTGCGGCCCCCGACCACCCGACCCTGTCTTATCCCTCCGAGCCGACGTCCTCTCGCCCAAGCGCCGATCCCTCCGTGGATAGCACCTCATCGTCACCCTATCGAGAGTCCGCCCATAGTCGCAGTCGTCCGGGCGCCGCCGAGTATTTAACATCCACCCATAGCCGTCGCCGCCGTCGCAGTCCGTCAAATCCGCCCGAATCGAACAGTCAACGAACAAGTGGTCGTGCGGGAGCTCACACGGCGGCAGGCGAGGCTAGGTCGCATCAGCAAAACACCAACGAGCCCCGTGCCCCGCCAGAGGGCTATAATCCTCATCCCAAGCGCAGGCGCCTGGCAAATATGCGACCAGATGGAGTTTCGAGTTCGAACAACCTTTCACAACTGCCCAAGAGCTCGGCAGCCTCAGCCTCTCAGAAGGCTGCCATTTCCCGAGCTCTGAACGGACAATCAACATATTCTGGCTCAAATGGAGAGATGAAAGTGGGCCGACTCCAAAAACCGCCAGCGAAAACATCCTCGTACTTTGGACACGATCGGGAGGAAGTAACTCGGATCCTCATTCAAAGTCTCTACGAGCTTGGCTACGGCGGCTCAGCGGAACTATTGAGCAAAGAGAGTGGCTACCAGTTGGAAAGCCCAGCTGTAGCGATTTTTAGAAATGCAGTACTCGAGGGACGGTGGGCCGAGGCGGAACGGATACTGGTACAGTCGTTTCAACCACATGGACATGGGCACCTTGAAGACGAAGCGGCAAGTAAGGAGCGGTTGGCGTTGGTAGAGAATGCCGACAGGAATGAGATGCTTTTTTATCTTCGACAGCAAAAATTCCTCGAATTGTTGGATGCTCGAGATCTCGGGGCTGCTTTGATGGTTCTTCGTCATGAATTGACCCCGCTGAACTATGATATTGGGCGCTTACACGCCCTTTCGAGGTATGGCTGTTGTTACTTTCCACCACTCAACCTGGCTAATTGTGTGCATAGTCTTCTGATGTGCCCACCGGAGCACCTTCGCGATCAAGCTGGGTGGGATGGCCCTATTAGCTCATCCCGAGAGCGACTGCTATCCGAGTTGTCCAGTCAGTCTTGTGTAACCCAGTGCTCCCCGCATCGTTAATCTAACAATAAGCAGAGTCCATCTCACCGTCTGTCATGATTCCAGACAATCGATTAGCTACGTTGCTAGACCACGTCAAGCAAAACCAGATCAATCAGTGCTTGTATCACAATACGGCGTTGCCACCATCACTATATTCAGACCACATGTGCGACCGAAACGATTTCCCCCTGACCACAAAATTGGAGTTGACTCGGCATTCTGATGAGGTTTGGCACTGTCAGTTTTCTCACGATGGTACGAAATTAGTCACGGCGGGCCGCGACCATAGTGTGATTATTTATGATACAAGTACATTCGACGTTATCCATAAACTTCAGGATCATGAGGCCGGAGTGGCCCATGCAGTATGGAGTCCGGACGATTCCAAACTTATCACTTGCTCACAAGATAGAACGGCTCGTGTCTGGAGCACCGAGGTATTTTGATAAGTTTGACTCTGATTCCTGGTTCCTGAAACTAACTCATGACTATAGACTGGGCGCTGCCTTTTAACTATCAATCACCACCGACAGCCAGTGACTGCTGCAGTCTGGGCTCCCAACGGAGAGTCATTCGTAACAGCGTCGCTTGATCTCACCTCTCAATTGTGCCATTGGAGTGTCCGTGGCCAACCTTTGCATATGTGGCCTTCAGGATTCCGCGTTCAAGACTGTGCCATCACACCCGACGGTCGAAGATTGATTGCTGTAGATGTGGAGAAGAAAATCCGTGTTTTCAACTTCATTACACATGAGGAGGAATATACCCTTCCACTCAAGAGCAAGGCAACATCAATCGTGGTTAGCAAAGACTCGCGGCACATGCTTGTCAACCTAACTGAATGCCAAATCCAACTTATTGATATTGAGACAACGGAGGTGATTCGACGCTTCCAAGGCCAAAAACAAAGCACGTTCATCATTCGAAGTGCATTTGGGGGAGCCGCAGAGAACTTTGTCGTCAGTGGTAGCGAAGGCAAGTAACTGACTCCCCTCCGCCTGCAGCATGCTGACGGCAATTAGATTCGCGAATTTATGTATGGCATAAAGAGAACGGAACACTTGTCGAGACCCTGGAAGGTCATTTGTCCGGCTGTGTGAACGCGATTTCCTGGAACCCTGCTGATCCTGGCATGTTTGCCTCTGCAGGCGATGATTGCCTAGTCAAGATGTGAGCACCCTCTCCTGAAGATTGATGTTCGTGTCCATGCTAATTACTTTCTAGCTGGGGCCGAGCTAGTGATACGCATCTCAATAGCACGCCAAGCAAACGACGAGCAATAACAGGAAATGGCTACGCGCGGACAAGTGCTCTGCGGTCGACGTCAAGCTTCTAGATTGGAAGTGCTTCTCGAACATCTCGCCTAGTCTTTCCATCCTTCCTTCCTTCTGTTTCGCTACCCCTCAATTTATTCAAACGCTGCATATACGCATTCTCTAACGTTTCCCAATGATCCATTCGATACAGGTCGCGGGCGCCACCGTTTTGGTTTCGACAGATTGTCCTATATTTTGCATTCTTTCCAGGGCGTTGACTCTCACTTTAGCATTTCCATCTTATGGGTGCTACATATCAATAAATTATTGTCCATTCAATATACGGGCTGTCCGCTATTTACTCTGTCCATGGCTTTTGATGATGAATCACTGGTTTTATAAGGAGTGCGTCAGGTGTAGTGGAATTTTGGGTCGCCATTCGTTGTCTTGGGCTTTTCCTTGGGTTCTTTGCTCTCAGCACATCATGAGATTACTAGACTCAGCACGGTTTGGCAGGTTATGTATCTATATAAATGAATACTGGTCTATTTCCCAGTAGAAGGGTGACTTAAATCGTAGCGACCGACATCTCCAAGGCGCCAGTGCTATGATTAGCCCGAAAGTTTCTAGGATGACGTGAAACAATTGTGCCAGAATGCGTAAAAGAGACAACTCGATTGACTAGTTGTGGATTATGACAATTGTAGCATCAAATCATTGCTCCAGAGTAGATATGGTATATAGGAAATAGTAGAAGCCCTGCTCCATGTACTCGACCGGCACGGAAGGGCGATGAGATATCGTTTGTTGGGTTAGATGGTTTCAATAACTTAAAACATCAGGAAAGAGCGTCAGCAATCTGATCTAATCGTGAAAGTAAATAGTTAAAGAAAACCTACCAATTTGATGAAATTCCCATTTCCTCCACTCTGCGTTTTGTGTTTCCTGCCCCAGCGGAGCGCCATGCTCCCGGTTTGATTTTTCTTGTAATCGTGGAACACACTTCCAAATACAAGGCGCTTTGAAAGACTGTACTAAGGACATTTTTGGCTACTGCGCAAGAATAGAGGTATGTAGTGATGTACATCAACCGTTGGCGGTAATAGTTGAAGAATAGGCCAGAAGGGTTAGGAAAGAAGATCGGCAACTGGCAGTTGTTAGTGGGATACGATGATAGAAGCTTGTTAGATGAGAAATATGGGCTATGCTCACCATTCATAGGCATTTCGTCAATCTGCGTTGAATAGTATAACTCAATATCACGCAGGATGCGCACATCGTCGCTTGTAACGAAGTTGATAGCAACACCCTTCCTTCCGAATCGACCGCTTCTACCAATGCGGTGAATGTAGTTTTCACGGTTGGTGGGGAGGTCGTAATTGATAACAAGAGAAACCTGTTGCACATCGATACCACGGGCCCAGACATCGGTGGAGATCAGCACGCGGGAATTGCCCTGTCGGAAATCTTGCATAATGCTGTCACGCTCCTTCTGTGGCATTTCTCCGTGCATACTGGAGACAGTGAAGTTTGCTTCACGCATCTTGTCGGTGAGCCAGTCAACCTTTCGGCGCGTGTTGCAGAAGATGACGGCTTGTGTGATGGTAAGAGTGTCGTAGAGATCGCAGAGGGTATCGAACTTCCATTCTTCCTTTTCAACAGCAATGAAGTATTGCTTAATGCCTTCCAAGGTCAATTCGTCACGCTTGACGAGGACGCGAACGGGGTCTGTCATGAATTTGGTGGTCATGTCCAGCACATCGTAAGGAAGGGTAGCGGAAACGACAACTACCTGGGTTGCCGGAGGAAGGTAGCGATAAACGTCATAGATTTGTTCGCGGAATCCACGGTTGAGGAGCTCGTCTGCTTCATCCAGGACCAGCATTTTGATGTGCCGGGTGCGCAGGTGGCGTCTCCGAATCATATCCGCGACACGACCCGGTGTTCCTGAGACAACGTGTTGACCGTAGTCCAGCTTCCTGATATCCTCTCCAATATTTGTGCCTCCGATACAAGCATGACATTGGACGTTCATATAGTCGCCGAGGGCCATAATAACCGACTGAATCTGGGTCGCAAGTTCGCGGGTCGGGGAGAGGACGAGAGCTATGATACATCAACATAACCTCTACATCGGCATATAACTGGCTAACATACCTTGGGTCTCGCGAACAACAGTGTCGATGACTTGCAGAGCACTGATCGAGAAGGTCGCAGTCTTACCAGTACCAGACTGTGCTTGGGCAATGGTGTCGCGCCCCTTGCAAATCTGGACAATCGCTCGCGACTGAACGGCCGAAGGCGACTCATAGCCGTATGCGTAAATACCACGGAGAAGACTCTCCTTGAGGTGCATATCCTCGAAGGTAGGAGCAACGGTGACCTCCTTGGAGGTGTTGAACTCCATCTTGTCTGAAGATGCGCCGTCAGCATTCGCAGTTGTCAGGTTCAAAAACTTCAGCCTTACCATCGGCGCGTCTGTCGATTCCGTCCGCCATTTTGAATTCAACGGGGTAGAATGGTTAGATATTGATATATGAGCTGTGTCTTGTGGGCATTAAGAAAGGCTCGAGTCTTGCAGCGCGACTTTTCCGCCGATTCGACCGCCACCGCCCAGATCACGTGAAAGGTTCTGGCCGCAGAGCTCTTGAACGACAACGCCGACCATCTCAAGTCGACATTATTTAGGACGAATTCGGCTCGAGCTTCCGGTAATCAGAATGTTACTCGAAGACCAGCGATTTATTCATGAGGATTTGGAGAGGTTGGAGCAGGCGATTGCGGATCGTGTCGCTGAAGAACCGCGCAACGTGAGTTGAGCTCGCAGTTTTCTCTTCCTCGTCCACGGCTAATTTGAGTATTCTCGCGCAGATTCGTGAACGTTTATCTCGTGACCATGAGATCGCCCATTTTCTCGAGCGCATAGACGACCAGTCGAAACGATTACTCGAAATCTACAAAAGTACCGATGGCGAACGCGAAAAGGAGATCCAAGCCCTCTCCACAGGTGATCAATTTGAAGAATTCTACAAACGACTAGACGAGGTTAAGGACTTTCACAAGCGCTACCCTAATGAACCCGTGGAGAACCTTGAGCGCGCGTACAAGCGCCGGCAACCAGGAGAGGGTGAGCCGGCGGGGATGGAGATCGACACAAAGTTCACTGGCGAAGAAGGCTATGGGCAGTTTCTTGATCTTACGCGCCTTCACGAGGAGTATCTGAATCTACCCGGAATTAAAAGGCTATCGTACATACAATATCTCGATATATTCGATGCTTTCACGCCTCCGCAATTGCCGATCAAACGAAACAATAAGCTCTCTGACAAGTACTTCCAGTACGCCGGAGAGCTCGCGAACTACCTCGAGGAGTTTATCAAGAAATCCAGGCCTTTGCAGGATCTGAGTAAGCTCTTTGCTAGCTTTGACGATGATTTCGAAAAGCAGTGGTCGGCAAATGAAGTGCCTGGATGGACGGAAGAGAGCGCGAACAACGGCGCAGTGGGCCCTCAAACTGAAGGATCTGGGGAAGGCACATGGTGTGCCGACTGCGAGAAAGAGTTCAAAAACGAGAATGTCTACAAGAACCATCTGACTGGCAAGAAGCACATTCGAGCAGCAGAGGCTCGTAAGGCTGCTGGTGATTCGGCCGACCGACCCGCACCATCAGCTGCCAGCGGGAGCTCCGTAGCTCATCGCTTAAAGGAACGAGCAGTGGCAGAGCGTGAGCACCGGGTTCGTTCATTAGCTAAAGCCCTTGAAAATGAGCGCCAAGCGACAAAGATCAACGTTGAGCGCAGACAGGGTATGACGGAACGGGAACGCCAAATGGAGCTGGAAGCAATGCTAGCGGAATCTGAGAATATCGGGGGTGACCGTGCAGCAGAGTCCGACGAGGAGGGCGAAGACCGAGTCTACAACCCACTCAAACTTCCGCTTGCATGGGACGGAAAGCCCATTCCTTACTGGCTCTACAAGCTGCACGGCTTGGGCGTCGAATACTCCTGCGAGATCTGTGGAAACTATGTGTACATGGGTCGCCGTGCATTCGACAAGCACTTTTCCGAGGCTTTGCATATCTTCGGCCTGAAGTGTCTCGGTATTACGTCAAACACCAATCTCTTCCGTGAGATCACAAAGATAGACGACGCTATCCGCCTGTGGGAGAAGCTGGAGCACGACCGCAAGAAGGATAGGGACCTCAAAGACAATGTGGTCCAGATGGAAGATGCTGAGGGCAATGTGATGCCTGAGCGGATCTATCTTGAGTATGTTCCCCTCGCTATTGAAGTATTATCAACAATGCTGACCATATTAACAGTCTCCAAAAACAAGGTATCCTCTAAGCAGGGTATCTTTGCATTTTCCTCTTTCCATTATTTACATCATGATCGAAACCTGGCGTTGGCATCCATCTTTTCATAATTTATACCACCGGGTTGTTGAATAACTGGCTGGAGATCGTGGTTGAGCGCACTCATCGGGGATTCTGGTGCGGCATATGTATTCTACTATCTAGAACGACTACACGACAACAATCAAAATACAAGATTATGGTCTTCAGAGAATCTACCTGTAGTCCTTGAGAGCACTAATTTCCAGTACGCTGCCAATCACGTGCCATCGTGAACCATGGACGCGTGCCCGCGTCGGACTTTCCACCCCGCTCGCGTCTCTCCTTGCAAGTTCTGCAGGAGACAAAGACGACTTCGTCTGCTATATATAATCCAATAAAGGCACCTAAAAGCCTCTCTAATGATCGCATATGTGGAGCCGGAAAGGAGTCGATTGTCAACACCTAAATCCACCGATATATGGGGTTCAAGTTCTCCTTCCTCTGCGATCTGCTCTCGGCTCTCGAAGATGCTCGGATCCTGAAAGCGACTACTCAGGCGAGAAACTGCAATCCAGATGTCCACGTGATTGGGGAATGGTTTATCCGCCATGGCAAACGGATTCGTGGTCCAGATACTGACCAATTGGCGCTGCTTTCGTGCATGTTCCCGGTAAAGCGAACGGACCGAGTGTACTGGCTACAGGACGCCAGTCTCGCGAGAATCATCGGGAGGTGCTTGCTCTTGGGTTCCTCTCGACGAGAACAGCTTGAGAAATGGCGTGTATGCGGTGGAGCGGATCTCGGCCAGTGCGTCCAGGACGTAATGCAGCAAGCGGAAAACGATATTCCTAGTGGTCAAGAGGTTACCGTCGAGGACATCGACTACGCCTTGGCCCAAATAGCGTCTCGATGCCGATTTTCCGGGCCCACAGCCCGAAGACAGCGTTCGGCTGTCGACGTGGAGGAGACACTCTCCCCGCTATATCGGAGACTAAGTAGCAGAGATGCGAAGTGGCTGACGCGGATGATACTTAAGTCTCACTTTTCCGAGATTGTACCAGAGAAGCTCACTATGAGGAGTTATCATTTTCTCCTTCCCCATTTACTTCTTTTCCAGAACTCATTCGAAGCTGCCGTTAATTTGCTTTGCTCACAACGTATCTGCCATTTCCCTGCCAAACCGGAGCCTAGCCTGGCAAGGGACTTAGCAAAAATAGCTCTTCACCACCTCGTCCCAAATATTGGAATTAAGATCGGACGACCCGACTACTACAAAGCGCGAAGTATCAAACATTGTTGCAAGATGATCGATCAACGAAGGATGAGTGTGGAGAGGAAATACGACGGGGAATATTGCCAGATCCATATCGATCTCTCCAAACACCCAAACTCCATCCAGATTTTTTCCAAAAGTGGGAAAGACTCAACTGCGGACAGGGCAGGTGTTCACCAAGTAATCAAGGACTCACTGAAAATAGGTCAGCCGGGTTGCAAGTTTTCGCAGAGTTGCATTCTGGAAGGGGAGTTGCTAGTCTGGAGTGAGGAGAAGCAGAGCATCCTGCAATTCCATAAGCTACGTAAATTCATAACCCGCTCTGGTACTTTCATCGGGGTGAACAGCGATTCTCCGTTAGTTATTCCTGAAAAGTGAATGGAGAGTAATACTAATGCGAGCAGACCGCAACCTTTTGAGCATTTGATGATGGTGTTTTTCGATATACTATTACTTGATAACGACATCTGTTTGACAAAGCCCCACCGAGAGAGGCGGCTGCTGCTCAAGGATATAATAGGGATAATGCCTGGGCTTGTTGATATCGCCGACCAACGAGTTATTGACTTCTCCCGCTCAGATGGCCAATCGCACCTCGAGTCGTTCTTCTCTAGAGGAATCGCTGAGCGATGGGAAGGCCTGGTTCTGAAAGGATGCGAGGACCCATACTTCCCCATATTGATCAATCCAGGTGACAGCTGCACCGGTCGTTGGATTAAACTTAAGAAAGACTACATTCAAGGGCTAGGTGACACCATAGACATGGCACTAATCGGTGCCTCATATAATGCTCGGGATGCCTCGGAAATTCCAGGGGGAAAGGGATTGTTGTGGACGCACTTTTTTGTCGGCTGCCTTGAAAATAAAGATGCTGTCATGCAGGCTGCAGCTAGCCCTAGCTTTCGCATTGTGGACGTTCTCAACCACCACTGTATGAGCCCGACTGTCATGCAAACACTCAACAAGCTAGGTAAATATGGCGCTTGCGATGCAAATTCTTGTGATAACACCGATTTTGAGTACGGAACACCTGGGTTACCACGGATGGACGTTGTTTTCAAGACACCGTTCGTCGTTGAGATCTTGGGAAGTAGCTTCGAGAAACCCTCCGATGCCAGATACTACACTCTTCGCTTTCCTAGGATCCTGAAAATTCATGGCGATCGATCCGTTGAGGATGCGGTGTCATTCTCGGAATTACAGCAACTAGCCGGGATTGCTGTATCTGTCCCCGAAGATTTATTGGAAGAGGAGGCGGAGTGGGCGGAGCGTGTGAAGTTGAGCACCTCAATGGCAGGCTATATCCGAGATCGATCTCAAAGCGTGTCCACGGTTGGCACTTCTAGCCCTTCAAAGTCGATTAGCTCAAGGACGACTCGAGATGAAGAAGGATCATCCTCAAGTCATCGTCCAGAACCCCTAGGCCGAGACCACCAAGAAAGGCCAGAACATGAAAAGCCTGATGCTGCGACAGGAACCATCCCTATATATATTGATCGTCGCGCCTCAAATTCACCGGTTGACGCTGTCGAACCCGACAGCAGTGTACTTGCGAGCAACGGGAACCTTTCATCACAAGGGGTATCAAGGAAAAGAAAGGCGTCACAGCTATCCTCCGACCCTCGCAACGAAAATGCCGATCCAGAAGCAAGCACGCAGAGCACAGTCGATGCGTCGAGGTATTTAGGTCTAAGGACGCGTGCTTCTTCTTCTACATGTCCAATAACAGTGAAAACTGGTGTAACTTCTGGCGGAAGTGCCATGTGTGAACAGCGGGTTATCCCTGGATACCTTCGGGGGACTGAAACAGAGCGTCCTATATCCCCTCTTTCTAAGGTCCCGCTATATATCATCTCTACGTCTCGACCTGACGGATATTCAGAAAAGACTGCCGGTCTTACAAACGTTGCACACACACTTGATGAATTCTTTTCTCTTCTCAAAACCTCCGGGACACTTCAGCGGCAACCTAACAACACTTTGTCTATCACTCGAAATACAGCTTCAGGGATAGTTTTTCTCGACGAACTACAGGCACCGCTAGGCCCGCAGCTCGAAGAGCTAAGCCATTTGCTCACACAAACTATACGCGCATCCACGTCCAAGTTCCCTTCAGAAGTGCGGATCTTCGTTATCCGGACCAAACTTTTCGAGATTGGCAGGAGTCTAAGGCACTATCAGTTCTGTCTACGTCGGACGTGGGAGAAAGTTGGCCGAGAACACTTCATGGCCTGTATAGCGTGGGACTGTGCGGCCAGTCCTCAAGCCACAGTCGATATCGCTAGCGCAGATGATCCTGCTCCTCGAACTGCTTTGAGCCCACGTCCGGATTGGTGTTGTATACCCAAACCCCGGATCCTTTCCGATAGAAAGGAGCTTTTGGCACTTGGGGAGTTTATCTCCCTTGACCCTCCAGTCCGTGTTTTAGAATAATAATTCTGGAACACTTGGTGTTGGTTAGATCACTGTTTGCAACATGTTGGATATACAACGGTAGCTTGGACACTGTAGACATTTTCCTCTACGCCAAGGGCTTACAAAGAAATTGTTAGTGGAATCCAGTTTATCCAAGGCATTTTCTCAAAGAAAACAAGAAGATCTGACTACCTACTTTGAATCCCTGTTTCCCTTTGTGTTCGTCTTCCTGCGCCAGTGTCTCCCTAATCTTCTTCACACCTAGAAAAAAAAGCCTCGGGTGCCTCAATGTCTGTCATGTTTGAATCTTCTAATCTGTTGTTCGTAGCATTGGATTTTTTTTTTCTTCCATGGTCATGATAAGTTTCAGCTAACACAGCATATGTTAGAATGTGGACATTTGAATTGGAGACTAAACAATATCTGACTTCACACACAACAGTGCATCCATCTTTTTCTTGTTTCAAGGCAGCACATCATGGCAAATGTATGCTGTCTGCGATACTGTATTATTTTTTGACTCAATTCTACAACAACCACGGCCATTGCAAATGGATCGGAACACTCTGATGCCCTTGTTGTGTATTTTCGCGTTACTTAGGGAGATATCAACCCCCTTTAAAACACCCCCTTATACTAGTATATTAGGTCACAATAAGTTAATTACTTTTACTAAGTAGTATCAATTAACAGGTCTTAAATTTTATAATAGTTGAGGTGTGCGCAAAAATCGAACTAAAAGAGCGAACAAATAAATGACTTAATTTTTGAATACAACAAATACATACAGATGGATGCCGCAAAGGCAAATATGTGTGTGAAAGAACATGATTGGCGCTACCAAAGAAACAGGAAGTTGTGAGCAAGGTGGAACTAGAGAATCAAATGTATTGTATAACTTCAGGGACTTTGATGGGAGTGTGCCCGCCTGAGGCATTCTCGAAACTGCTTGATTTTGCCACCAGTCACAAATCGTTCGCCTGCTGGGACCTATGGAGGAAGAGTAACTAGGTTTCCCTGTGCGCAATCACTCGACCACCATTCTAAAGTTCTCATCGTAATCCAGAAAGAAGCGCCAGCCTCCTCTGTATGTTTCCAAAATTTATAATTTTACGCTGTGTTTTCGTTCTTACGCTGGAAAACCAACAATCCTGGAACTCTCAGTGGATTAGTTGAGGGAGCTACACATTTGAGGTCAAAATCCAACCTTATCCAAACAACTGGGACAAACAGCCTTTGACTATTCGCGGCTCCGTCGAAGTATGTTCATCACTCATTCAGATCAAGTTTTGGGTGAGCCAGATTCTGAGCTACGCCTACTATCTTCGCCATCCATGCTCTCAGCTGAATGCTCACTAGACCCTTCTCTTGCTTCTGGGCCGGCTTCTAATCATCTTTTCAGTGTCAATATGGCCGGATACGGCGACTTCGGCTACATGTATGGCCCCGTTTGGCAGACCAAGTGGAGAGGGATCTCCCTGCGCTACGTTCCTTGGGACGACCTGGTGTCGATTCTGGAGGTCAGAAAGAGCCAGGATACCCTTATGCCAATAGAGGAATACACCTGCCCACCACATCTCAGTAAGTACATGCCTAAGTATCTGATGCGGTCTGTATCCTAGCGACTGATTTTGATAACTCTTGAAGTTCAAATGATTGAAGAACACGACGTCCTCCGCGAGTCTCAGCTTTCACTTCTTTTTCGCGAAGACAAAAGCCCATACACTAGGGAGTGGAAGCTTCAAGCTCTATTAGCATCCTGTCTCGCTACAGAAAGGCTGGAGATTGAAGGAAGAGATATCGGAAGCCCACCTTTATCCACAGCTGCGCAACGAAAGCTTCCACGCCCGCTTCATGTTCACAGCGGCCCCCACATTTACGCTGGGTTCAACTTCAAGGGGAGGAGTAGGTATACAACTCAGACTGTAGATAAGGCTATCTTTCACGACAATGAGCCCTGGAGTGTTGGCCTATTGATTCGATATACACAGCCAGAGATGGTCAAATGGAGATTGAGGGACAGTCTGCTGGAGATGAGTACGATGCATACACAGTGAGCAAAGATTCTGTCGAAGCGGGTGCGAACCTTTGCTTCGTTCGCGTCTTCCATACAGCCGTTGACAGTATCAATCTCCTCGAGACTCATCGCTGCATGTTATTGATGAGCCATGTGTGACCAAACAATACGAGCGAACTATACATACCGAGAGACTCAGGCACCTCCATAGGCGCATAATTATCGATTTCAGCTTCCACAGAAAGATGGGACTCCGCTTCCTGGAGGTTGAATATATCTAAGACATCCTCTTTCTTGAGCTTGTCCTTGAGCTCATCTGAGAGAATATCACCAAGAAGCTCGGTGACATTCGCTATGAAGTCTTGATAGAATGCGTCTAGGTGCCTTTCGTCCGCGGGCTTGGGAGCAACTTCGGTAGTGGCCATTTTGGATCAAAGACTAAGACGAGGCTGAGAATTTAGCTTCAAAAGCAAAAGGAACGGTTGGTGCTGGGAGCTAATTCTGGAAGGTTTAAGCGTGTTTATCCGACTTTGGGGAAATGGATGGAGGAGAAAGGATCAGAGTAACAGCTAACACAGGGGATTTTCTGCTCTGATGTGGGTATAGCGCCCTTTTTCTGGTGGTAGGACACGACAATTCGGTTGATTGAGCAAGTTTACGTGGAGCACCGCGTAGCGCCGTGTAAACCACCTTGGTCCTTCTATCTGCTCCGCGCGCCTGAAAGGACACTTCTCGCGTACAGGTTGTCTGGAATTTTGGCGGATAGTTGATTGTATCGCGATTATCATAAAACCACCAAGCAAAAAAGTAGCATAGGCCGTGATAGAACCACCCATCAGTTTTGCAGATGGATCGATTGGCGTCCACATATTGGCATGTAGAAAAACCATCTAGCTATGTTAGTCACTCGTTTGCGTTGTCTTTGTAAATCGGTCTTCAAAACTCGGTAAGAAAGCAATATAGAAGATGGATACGGAAAGGACATATATCTAGGATAAGTCTTAGCAAGCTTGATTGATAAAACCTTCAAGAATACAACGACGCCACGACGCCACGCTAGCCCTTAAAGCGTCACATCATATTTGGAACAGAAGCGAAAAGAAACAGCCTAGGGAACACTTAGCCGAGTAGATCATTCACCGGCCTCCCTCCTCGCTCGAACATCCCTCATCAACGCCTTGGCCTCTTCAACCTCTACACCGTCTTGACACAGCTCTCCCGCCAATTGATCCGCACGCTCCAAGTCACCATGTCGTAAGGACCATCTGGCAAGCCATAACCGTGCTTTGGAGGTTGTAGCTGTCGGCCCTGTGCCGTGCCAGGCCTCCTCGTCCTCCTCGTTCTGACGCGCTCGAGCCCGTCGGCGATGCCCTGGCGTAGATTGATCGTCATCATTTTCACTTTCCGATGCCTCGGATTCCTCATCCAAGTTCGGCTGTCCACCTGTTTCTTGCTGTAGAGTGAGCTCCATGTATGCGGCAGCTTCCTCTTCGTCGTTGAGGCGCTCGTAGAGCGACGCAATCTGATACAGTGTTTCGGGATCGAGGATTTTGTGGCCGTGTGAGGAACCTCCTTGGTGGTGAGAGGAGTCATCGGCGTAGTAAGATCCTGCTACAAGAGCTCGCTTTAGAGCTTTGATGCTCTGCTCGAAGCGTTCCATCTTTGCGTAGCAGGATCCGACAGCCTGCCACATCTTCGGATCATAAGGTCGGAGCGCAGCAGCGCGCTGGTAGTAGAATAGAGCATAGAAGGACATGTCAAGTACTTCATAAGCCTGGCCAAGACCGTACCACGCGCGGTAGTCCTTGCGGTTGGCATCAACGGCACGACGGTAGGATTCGATAGCTGCGTGGGTGTTTTTCATTTCGATGTATTCGTGGCCCATAAGCGTCCAAGCGGAGAGGAAATTGCGGTCTAGGGTTAGAGCGCGGCGGAAGTACATGACTGCTTTTTCGTGCTCGGATTTCATTGAGTAGTAGTTTCCGACTACACAGCATGTTTCCGGACGGAATTTGTCAGTGGCGGTTGCGACTTGGGCGACAAAAGCTAGTTGCGGTCGTGCGCCCATAACGTATAGAATGTTTGAGTAATTATCGAGACTGTCAAGGCGGTGGGGAGATTTTATTAGAATGTCTGTAAATATATGGGATGCTTCTTCGAAATCTGTCCAGAGTTAGTAGTCTATTTTTGAACAGCCATGTGGACATTACCTTTTGAGTGGTAATACAGTAGCGCCCTCTGTGTCTTTAAGAATGCGCTTTCAGGGAAGATCGTTTCTAGCTCAGACAGGGCTTGGTATGTGTCCTCTGTAGCTTGATACAGCTCTTGGCTGCAATGAACGTGGAAGATGAGGGTCATGATGCTTTGAGGTAGGTGGTCGACGACTTGTTTCAACTGCAGTACGTTAGCTAGACCCAACCAATGAGTTGGGATAGAGTAACATACATCCTCGGTACTTCCAAGCAAGTCATTTAATTCTTGCCAGGCCCCCCAGTGGAAAGGATTCAGATGCACGCTCTTGACCAACCACTTCTTGGCCTCCTCCTCGTTCCTCCCTTTCAGGAGGATAATTCCGTACAGATACTCCAGCCATCCGTGGTTTCGGTCTTCAATACCTTTCTTCTGGCGCTCTGTGAACCATCCTTCTAGGCCTCGAGCCAAGTCTGGAAGCTCCCGATTGACAGTTGCGCCTCCGTCGGCTGGACCCAACACCATTTCCGTCTCTTCATTCTTGCGTTTCTCTCCAGCAAGGTACTTAGCATATAGGGCGAGGAACAATGACTTCTGACTCAGCTTCGGGTACGGATTCCTTATTATGTTGTTTTCCTTTGCTCCACTGTATGGCGACGCCTTGGATTTCCCTTTCTGTGGTGTCGACGGTAGCGTCGGGTTCGGATTGGTTGAAGAGGTAGATAATGGGACAGGAGGAATAGACGATGGAAGAAATACTGATGCGCATCGATCGTATTCTCGAGTGTCAAAATATGACTTGGCTAAGAGGTACTTGTGGGCTTCCTGAACTTCGAGGGCAGCTTCCTGCGGGTCTTGGGTTCGTAGGTAAGGATTCACAGGGCTCCGAGGGGGCTCGGTAATGTCCATCGGGGAATCGGGATCGGTATCATAGTTGTCGATCGGGATGACCGAGTCGAGCATTTCTGCAGCCCTGCATGGTGTCAGCTAGCAGTGCTAACGGAGTAGACCAAGATCGGGTGCTCTACCATTTGCCCGACTGGTATAGACACCGCTCGGAGCATTTTATCGTCGCCTCTTCTAGCCGGTATTTCAGCTCTCTGATGTTGTCTTCCGTAAAATTGGCAGCCATGGTCGAGCCCGGAGATAATTACAGGCCCAAGACACGCCCTGCGGATTGATTTGCGGAAAACCACGGAGATGCGCGAACAATAGCTGCTGGCGTTGGGATCTGGAGCTGGCCAAATTCAAAACAATGAAGTGAAACAAACAGTGCAAACGGCACTGAGGGGTACTCTGTAGTTTTGATACTGCGATGCTCCCCTTTCCCCCTAGTTACTCCGGACTCCGCTCAAAGAAACCGAAGAACTGCCCTTCATTCTCTTAAAAACCCCTTCGGTGGTTGTCTGCTCCTCACCTTTGTTGAGTTTCCAGTGTATAGCTCAATTGCTCTGTTTGCGCCCGTCATCCCACATTAATTCTCCCCATAATGTCTTCACCGCGTGCTGCCTTCGAGGCAGTCTTCCCCTCCCTGGCTAAGGAGATGCTTGACCATGCAAAGAAGTACAACTTGCCCCCGAATGCCCTCGAGTGGCTGGAAAAGGTAGCTCGGAATAATTGGTTCCTGATGGCTTCTACAGATACTAATTTACTTCTCTCCTCTAGAACATCAACGCCAATGTCCCCGGTGGAAAGCTCAACCGCGGTCTCTCCGTCCCCGATACCGGTGTTGCGCTACTACAGAAGCCGCTGTCCGAGGAGCAATACAAGGATCTCGCTACACTGGGCTGGATGACTGAATTGCTTCAAGCCTTCTTCCTAGTCAGCGATGACCTTATGGATGGCTCGATCACCCGCCGTGGCCAGCCTTGCTGGTACCGCCACCAGGGTGTCGGTCTGATCGCGATCAACGACGCTTTCCTCCTTGAGTCTGGCATCTACATCATTCTGAAGAAACAATTCCGCTCCCACCCCGCCTACATCGATCTCGTCGAGCTATTCCACGAGACCACCTGGCAGACCGAGCTGGGTCAGCTGTGCGACCTGATCACAGCCCCCGAAGACAAGGTCGACCTCGACAACTTCTCCATGGAGAAGTACATGTTTATTGTCACCTACAAAACCGCCTACTACAGCTTCTACCTTCCCGTCGCCCTTGCCCTCCTATACCTACAGCTTGCAACGCCCGAGAACCTCCAGCAGGCCCACGACATTCTTATTCCCCTCGGCCAGTACTTCCAGGTCCAAGACGACTACCTAGACGCCTACGGCGACCCCGAAGTCATTGGAAAGATCGGAACGGATATTCAGGACAACAAGTGCTCTTGGATCGTGAACCAGGCCCTTCAGCGCTGCAATGCCGAACAGCGTAAGCTCCTTGATACCTCATATGGACGCAAGGACGCTGCGCTCGAGGCCAAGGTTAAGGAGCTTTTCAAAGAACTGGACTTGGAAAACGTTTACAAGGAGTACGAGGAGAAGATTGTGGGCGAGATCAAGACTAAGATTGCTGCAGTCGACGAGTCCCAAGGACTGAAGAAGGAAGTGTTTGAGGCCTTCCTGGGCAAGATCTACAAGCGCAGCAAATAAATGTTTCGGCGTTGTACAGGAGCTGCAAAACATGTCAATGGATATACCTGGTTATATAGGATAGAATGATTGGATGACTGTTCTTTCAGGTGTTGTAGGTTGCGTACGAGTACACTGGAGCATAGTTCCTGAGCCTCCAATAAGAAGAAAATAGCACCCTGACCCTGAGTCCACGGGCGGGGATTAGCCCCTCCAGACCCAGACAACCGCCGAATCTACGACAGCTTCGCCGTCGATCGCGTCTCGGCTCCCCAAACGTCCCCGCGGCAACTAAAAATAACGAGGCTTGGGGCGTCTTAACTTTTATTTCCGCTCATCCCCAGGAAACCCTCATCATCGTCTTCTTCAACAATCGACATGGGGACTCTGCACCGATAAATAACCTGCGTTTTCTCCAGGTTCCGACTCATGACTCGCGTGGTGCACCTTCCACAATGTGGCGCCCGCTTCTTTTCGCACCTCTGCTCAACCTCGCCCGCGCAAACGACCCCTATCCTTCGCCCGATGACGTCCCTAAGCCATGGCTTCCGATAGCTGAATACCGGTCCACAGCAATTGTTGGTCCACCCATCGAAGTTGTCTCCAACAGCATCGAATGCAGGGATGGCCAATATACATTTCTCAGCCTCCGCGGGGATGGCACGGTAGCGCATGGGCCGACAATCGTTGATCAAGATGGAGAGCTTGTGTGGACAACCACGTTCAATGACTTGCCGACATACAATCTAGATGTCAATACCTACCAAGGGCAGGATTATATCACTTTTTGGGCGGGCGATGACAAAGTCGATGGACATGGAGATGGCTCTATCTACATGGTATGGCATCTGCGTCTTTTCCTGCATGAGACTAGTCACTCACCCGGAATATAGCTCGACTCGTCATACAATGAAGTATACAAGCTTAAAGGCCCACACGGCCTCTCGGTCGATCTGCATGAGTTTCAGATCACGCGCAATGACACCGCACTGTTTACGGTCTACGACGTCGTCCAGGCCGATTTCCAATCGGTCGGTGGGCCCGGACAAGGCTGGATCTGGGACGGGAGGTTTGTAGAGGTTGATGTCGAGACGAATGAAGTCCTCTTTGAATGGCGCGCATCCAAGCACATCAACTTCACCGAAGTGACCCAATCCCGCGACCACGCGGGAGAAAGCTATGAGACTGCGTGGGATTTCTTTCACATCAATGGCGTTGATAAAGATGCCAAGGGCAATTTCCTAGTTACGGCTCTCCACGCCGACTACCTGATGTACGTGGATGGCCGCACCGGCGATATTATATGGCGCCTTGGAGGAAAGCGCAGCGACTTTAAAGACCTCTCCTCCGGCGACGCTTCAACCTTTGCCTGGCCCCATCACGCGCGCTTCCATGATGAGGACACCGCCATTACGCTCTTCGATAATGCCTCACCAAAGGATCAACGAAATCGAGGTCTCTACCTCGACGTCGACCAACCCAAGATGACCGTCAAGATACGCCACGTCTACCCCGCCGTTGAGCGGCACATGGTTGTCCCTCAATCCCAAGCGCAGTCTCAAGGTTCCCTTGAAGTTCTCGACAGTGGGAATGTTCTGCTCTTCTACGGCCAGAACGGCCCAGCGTGGACGGAGTACAAGGGTAGCGTCCCTCTCTGTCACGCTGTATTTGGCCCGGAGGTCCACTTCGGATCTGGGAACCCGGCCTCGTATCGTGTCTCAAAGCACGCCTGGAAGGGGTACCCGTCCACGACGCCGGATTTTGAAATATCTGGCTATGAGGCCGCTGTTAGTTGGAATGGCGCGACGGAAGTCGCGACGTGGGTTCTCGAAGGGGCAAACGTTGCGCTTCCCGACCCTAACAATGACCCAAGCGATTACTCGAGTCCCATCGATGAGGAGCATGTGGACGGTGGCAAAGATAGTGATAGCGACGACAGTCCCGACACAAACCCCGTATTCACGCTCATCTCTAAAAACCCCAGGTCATCTTTTGAAACAATATTCCAAATACCCCCAGGGGTCGAATTTTCCTTCCTCCGCATCCGCGCCCTCGATGCTTCCGGACTCGTCCTAGGAACTACAGCAACCCTCCCATTTGACCCCAGCGCTCCACCTCCAACCCCCGACGACTCAACATCAAACCCAGCCACTCCAGATTACCCCAACGACAAGCACAAATCTACCTCGTCATCCTCTCTATTTCTTGCCGGTGTAGCCGCAACCCTGTCCCTCCTTATCCTACTCTACCTTTTCCGCCGGTGCTGCATCAGCTTCTGCCTCCGACGTCGATGGCAGTACCAATACCTTCTCCGACGAGGTCGCGACGACGACGATGATGATGACGACGACTACTGGGAGAACGGATACGGGACCGAAGAGCAGGAAGTAGGACTACACCATATGAGCGATACGGAGAGTGACGACAGCGACGAGGTACAGGTTTCCGTGCTGGAGAATCCGAGGCTAAGCCCCATGTTGGCGAGGTCGCCGAGTGGGTTGAGTACTTTTAGTTTTGGGAGTGGAGTGAGGAGTCCAAGCCCGGGCGCCGAGAGGGCGAAACAGCAGTGACTACCCCCGTAGATGCTGTCACCTTTTTGACTCTTCGCACTCTGAGCATGGGTGGAGTTTGTTGCAATTTTGGTATATATATGTTGTCTAACGGTATGGGTAACATAGAAGGTCGCGTTTAACTAATTATATATTTGCTTAATAAGACTGTTACAGGTGGTAAAGAAATTCGTGATAAGACAGTAGTCATCATTTATTGGCATTGTCCTTAATGAGTGAACTAAGTTAGGTCAGACCTCAATGCCTTCCAGGTAAGCTACTAGTAGTATGCTGCCTGAAGCCTTCGTGCCGGTCAAGACGCACTTAAGCAGAAGCCACCTCAAGACGATGGAATCCACCGTTCGTAGCAACCTGCTCCTGCAGCTTTGCCATGCGCTTCTGGTCACCAGTAGGATCAGCAGAGTCGTTGTCCAGAGTCCAAGACAGGAACTTGTTGGTATAGTTCGGCTGGAAGTCCGCATCGAGGATCTCCAAACGCTTGCCGTAGTTGGTGACCTTCTGCCAGTCGCGCTGAACGTTCTTCAGATCCCTCGAGAAGTACGCAAACGAGCGCTCGAAGATCTTGCGGTTCACGGGCGTGCCCATGATCGGCTTGATATCGATATACTCCTCATACGCCTGTTCGGGGTTCGCAAGGACATAATCCGTAGCACGCTTGACGGCGTTCATGAACTTGGTTACCTTCTCTGGGTTCGCGGCGATAAAGGCGTCGTTGGCGATGTACAGGATCGAGCAGAAGCAGCAGCAGCCGAGCTCGGCGAGCTGGTCGATGCGCAGCATCTGCACGTCGGAGCGGGGCCGGTTCTGTGTTGCGAGCCACTCGGCAAGCTCGACCATCTGCACGTTCTCGAGGCCGATTCCGGCGTCGATCGTCTTGTTGATAATCGCCTTTGTGACGTTCATTCCGCATCGGACGGCAGTGTAGTCATCGGCAGTCATGCCGTAGTATTTGGTAAGTTCATCGATTTGGATCTATACGTTGGGTTAGTATAAAGACGGGTGAAGAGAATGGGGAGTAGCAGGTATTCAATGTACCTTGCCGAACTCGCCGACATAGCCAATTCTCTTTCCCTTCAGGGAGCGGAAGTCCTCGGTGATTCCGCTGTCCTTGAGGTAGACGACACCAGTGAAGGGCTCGTCGAGAAGCGAGCCGATCGAGGTGACGGGGAAGTTGCGGGCCTTGGCCTATATGATATCAGAGGAGTTCATATGGTCCAATGTTGTTTTTGACGGGGGTCATACAGCAAGGGTGTGAATCATAGCCTTGAAGCCCATGTCAACTTTGCCGCTACCAATGATCTCCGTGACGTCAGATGGATCATTGGGCTCGAGCAAAGCAACCTTGAGGCCTTCTTCCTTGAAAAATCCCTTGCTCTGCGCAAGGTACAGGGGGGCGTGGTACGGGGTCGCATGCCTAACCACCTTAGCCACAATTCTTTCTTTCGGCAATGCACAAGTAGAGCCACTAGGCTCTGACAGTTCAGTCAGTCATACCAGTTGGTCAGGAAAGTAATCTTGTCAGTAGACATCTTGGCACAAGTTTCTCAACTCAATTGAGTGATTGACTAGATATGAAATTGTCAGTATGAGAGACGATGCTCTCGGTTTCTCTCCCGAAAAGAAAGAAAAGGGGGGAGGGAGCAATCAATGCAGCGCATGTCCTTTCGCTAGTATTATCTAGATCAAGTTGTGACAGTATAATCTCAGAACGGCCCGGAGCTTTTGCTTATCTTCTGTTCCAAAAACAAGGAAGGATACATTGGATAGCGAAGAAGCCTCGAGCCGAACACCTGTCATGCGGATGCAGTGACTGTTGTTATTATACATGTACGATACCTTGACCCATCTTCAACCCATCGCGAAAGAGCTAGAGATTGCTCGCTCCTGGCTGTGTAGCCCGGACATTGTGACCCGTACCGTAATATCGAAAGTGTTGGATAGTAAGCGGGAGATGGAGTGTGAATCGCAATTGATGAAAGAGCAATGAGCGGGAGAGAAAAAGAAGGAGGGACAAGGAGGAGGGGCAGACGAGGGGGACCATAAATACCCCGCTGGTCACGAGATTTTGGAGGGGTTGAGTTCACCGGAACTTAAGGGACCACCACGAAAATGATCGACGCAGCTCATTGGTATACAGCTCGTCTCGAACCTGATCTATGGTCCTACGTACTACTATGGAGCTCAACCCTGCTCAGTCAACCGTCATGCCTCTCGTTGTTCGACCCGCCAGTTTCCGGACGACTGCGATCCGACGATCCATCGTAGATACAGGTATCTATCTATCTGCCCGGTACCGGACCCCGCGTGTTTCTCTTATTAAAAGATGCGTAATTGATTAAAAACGCTGCACTGTTGATTGTAAATGCATTCATGCCCATCGCCAGGCGGCCCAGCTGGCGCTTAACCTACTACTTCGAAAATCCAAGCGGAAGCGACCTACAAAAGTCGACGAATATAAATGAATTTAATACACACTGTAAGCTCATGAGGATGGCAAAGAAAAAGAAGCAAATACGAATATGCTAAACCGAGAACCGAAACTCAGGTCTCGGTCGAAGAGGAATTTGAACAATCGTCGCGAGAGAAATAATATGTAAACAATGCAGATATGCGAACAATGAGAGCAAAGGTGAAAATTGACACGCAGAGCTATATCCACGGACATCCGATTAGTTTCCATTCACAGATATCCGGTCTAAAGGCGAGGACGGTCGATCTGACTTCTTCGTTCGCAGGGTAAGAGGGTAGAATTGGTCGTCGGCGTCGTCTTCCTCGCTTGTCCTGGTTCGAAGGTTAGCAAGAATTTCTCAGTGAGGATCTGTATTAACTCACGGGAGTCGCCAAGCGACATAATCCTCTGTCGAAAGGCCTTCCTTGACTTCCTGGAGGGATGCAAAGTCTCCAGGTGTCATCATTCCGGATCGATCCCGCGGAGAACCAGGTACAGACAAGGGCCTCGATATCTTCTGTTCTGTTCCGCCGATAATGTCAAAGTAGTCGTCCGTATTCTCAAAGGAGGTGGGATAGGCTGCGCCATCGTTAGTGCTAAGGTTATTCGAATTGTGAACATAGGTGCGTACCTCTTCTAAGAGCCAGTTGGCGGGCCTTAACATATTCTAATCCCATACGCTTCCAGTCCAAAAGATCACTTAGACGCTCTGTACGGTTGCGCTGGTTGATCCGCTGTCGTCGGCTCTTGAGAGTAAAATTGTACATGAAGTCCGTCAGCTGGTTGACCGAGTCATCGACCCCCTTCATTCGACGATCGACAATGTAAATTCCGTAGTCGGAAGAGTTCTCGATCAGCTCCTCCATGTAGCATCCGAAACCTGACAGATTCGTCGTGATGCTGGGAACGCCCATCACGGTACATTCCGCAGGCGTGTAACCCCATGGCTCGTAATAGGATGGGAAGACTCCCAAATGCGTGCCGCGCACAAAGTCGTCGTAGTCTAGAGGAAGTACGGGGTTCGAGGAGTTGAGGAACTCCGGGTGGAAGACAATCTTCACACGGTCCGACTCCTGGTTGAACAGCTCAACACGGCGAATCTGGTTGAGAATGGGATCCTCGTGGTCGTTGGCCATATTATGCGTCACAATTGGGGGGAGATTGTGCCGTTTCATGGCGAAGAGCCGGCGCCGCAGGAGAACCCGGTCTTGACTTGTAATCAAGTCTTTCTCATCAGGCATGTTATCACCTTCTTTCCATGATAGACAACGCTCGTACATCCGCTTTCCAATTCCCTTCTCGATCATCTCAATGGTTTCACGGAGGGACTTGACAACCGCCTGACCTTTAAGAGACTCGACGGCGAGAGATGAAGTTTGCGCTGGCATAATTATGAACGCAACGACGGTTGTTTTCGACCCGCTCTCCTTCAAACGGTGGTTGAGACGGGCCAATCCCTCGATATACATGTCCACACCCTTGTTTCGGAACTCATATCGGCCAGATGTGAATACGTAGAGGGTATTATCCAGGTCGAAATCGTTGTGGCCATAGAAGTGCCCGCGAACAAACTCGTTGATTTTCTCTTTTGATTGAGAGTGTAGATTTTGGAACTCGTGGACGGCGGAGAACTTCTTCACGTTCAATCCGTTGGGAAGAACGCCATCTGGCTTTCGCTTCAGAAGATGCTCGCTTTCAAACGCGGTAATGTGGGAGACGGTAGTGAATACATCTGACGAATGGGCTGCAGCACGTTCGATGCAGTATCGGTGGTAGATCCCCCGCTTACCGGCCTCTGCATCCACGTCAAAGTGCTGCAGGTTATTGTAAAAGTCGACGGAGCCCGCGCAAAGGTACCGACCAAGGAGCGTGGCGTGGGTGGTGAAAATGGTTGTCAAGTCCATATGCCTTTTCTTGGTGAGCGGCAGGGCGACACCTGCAAGCCACTCGTGGAAGTGAGCGACAACGGCGCGGCGGCGCTCGTGCGCGATGTACTAATTTGCGTCAGCAAGTCCATTGCCACCTAGGAGGTCCGCCACAGTAGATACCTCGCCCAAGAACCACGCCACCAGGTAGCCGAAGACAATTGCTTCATTTGTTTCGTTGTCCGCAGACGGGGAGGGGATCCCAGCAGTATTCCAAAGGTCTCCTTTCCACTCGTCAAGGTATTTGTAGCCAGTACCCGTGTCAATGAGAAGTACGCGCGGCGCACCCTCAATAAGCCAGCGACCGTAGACAATGGCAATACCGCGCTCCTTCATAGACGCTATTGTTTCGGTCATGGCAGGGTTCGACGGTGTGAGCTCTTCGACCTCCACGGCCGCGGAGTTGCGGTTCAAAGGGCCGATGAGAGTGTAGCGCTCGCCATACTCTGCTGTGGTGACAGGAGCTTTGGATTTCAGGACAGAGTAAATGCCTCCGACTCGGTTGGCGACTTCCGTCGCAATTTCAAAAAGGATGTGGTTGCGGACATCGCGTCTCGGGGTTTCTTGCTCGTTTTCTTCACTGGCCATTGCGACAAGCTCTCTTGCAGCCGCACGAGGAATGGAAACTGCGCAAAGGTGAGGGAAACAGGTAATTCCTGGACAAGGAAAGATACGGGGAAGAATAAGGGGAGAAAAAACGGTGTCTGTCGGCCCAACGACGACGTTGTGACTTCAGCGAGATCGCTCGTGCCTTGGACAGGAGGAGTGTGGGGGATTCTCGAAAATGGGTGGCGGGGAAATCAGGGAAGAACTTGGAAATCGGTCACTCGGGCCAGGCCCCGAGAAGAAAAATCGCTCGATATTACTGTTTGTAATCTCAGCAGCTACTGAGAGCATCTAACAAAGAATCAGAGATTTTTGAGAAGAGAAACCTGAGGGCGCTGGCTTTATCCCCTCCGGTGGCAGCGGTTGCACGGACTTCAACACCCTGGCTGTCTGATGGCTCAGTGACGATTCCATTCAGGGAATAGCATAACCCCTCATCTCTTCGATCCAATGGTCAATTGCGAGATCACCCGACCGGTTGATCATTTAACTACAGCAGTTTGCTTTGCGACACTTTGCAGCTGCATTGGGCTCTTCGTTGAGTAGCTACGGTACGGTTGGGACGCGGCCGAAAGGGGTCCGGTCTCTACAAAGAGGCGTTCCGGTTCCACAGCTGGCTAGAATGGTCTCAGAAAATCGGAGAAGCGCGCCTTACTCACCAGTTGTGGAAAGTCAAGTATCTAAAGCTCCCTGTTGAAGGATTGACCTGAAATGTGTGAGAGCCTTGGAGAACTGTGCTGTCAAATGCTTGATGTCTGGGGAAAGCTCCTGTCTAGGTGACGTCATGATCCAAATCCCCACCTTTGACAGAAAGCCAATCATGCCTGCAGAATTCTGTGGTGTTGTTGCGTGGATCTTCGCAGCCACCAAGTCATTCGGTCATGGCGGGATTCTTTTCCACTTTCTTAAATCTGTACATACCGGTTTGTCTGTGCAGAACGTAGCTCTGAGGAGTCGCTTATACATAAACCTTAGGGCCGTCGCCCGGATTGGCAACGTCAAAACAAGCCAACTACTGAAAAAGCTTCGGACGAGTGGTACCTCTCCGGTACCTGAATTGCCCAGCTAGCCGGGGAGGCGACATGTTCGCATGTTGAGTGAGGCGGGTTGGGAATCTTCCTAGAATATCATGTTGCCACGCCCCAACAATTTCGATAATATGCGGACAAATATAGCCTGCAATGTATTTATTTCATCTCTCCAATATCAATGCTATAGTTTTGTTATTAACGGCAACATTCGAGCCGCTGGCGCATGCACCCAGCGAGGAACCATAGCCTAAATTTCCCATCCGCTAGACGCCAAACGCCTGGGTATTTTGCGGAGCTTCCGTCTTGAAGTAGTTATAGTTAGATTGTCCCACTCTTAGGTAATTCTATATGTGCGAGCCTGGCTCTATATTTATCGTGGCGAGCTTCACGAAGAAACAAAATGGTGCGATAAAGGAGCAGTGGACGCCACGCCAGATCAAGGGGTGCCTTAAATTCCCGCGAGATCCTCTTATCCTGCAGCATCTACTACATCAGCCCCATCATATCCCTCATCCTCCCCAGAAACATCCAACACCGGCTGCATCTTGGATCTCCGAAGATTCCTCACCCAAGAAAAGCACTGCCAAAAGGTCTGATAAGACGACACATCTCTCGTTAACAAGGACGACACCATGCACCCATGAAGCGTAGTGAACCAAATCCGATTAGGTTGATCCGGGGCAGCAGCAGCCCCAATAAGCGCAGCCCATAAGAACGGTTCGGGCGCCGATACAGCCCAAGTGACTCGAGACACTTTGTTGATGGTGTCTTTGAGCTTCTTGAGCTGGTCTTGCAGCATGCGCTCGTAGCCTTCCTTGGAAGTGTCGAGGAGATACCATAATAAATCCGTTGCAATCCAGCATGACTCGAGCGCGGGATCGTTGGGTAATGGAGTCTCTGGAATTTCGACATTGACTCCGTACTTGGTATTCACCCATTCGCTGAGAGACATTGAAACCAGTGATATGGCTGTGGGCTGTCGATGATGGTCTTTGAAAGCATCGTGAATACTCTTAAGGAGGTTAAGGGTGCCAATAGATAGCTGGTATTGCGGCTGGGTGTTCATTTTCTCCAGGATCCAGGAGAGAAATGAAAGAGGTTGTGGCAGTACTGGTCCAGAAGTTACGGGCAAAATCGTATCCTTATCAAATATCATGGCTGGGAGCATCATGTTTCTGAGTAATGTTAGCCGATGTAGCAAGTTGATTTCTCCCTCATCTTACATGCGAAAAACCTCAGCTATAAAACCATTGAAGAGTGACTCCTCTGGCAGTCCGCCACGTGCTGTCAAGATTGATGATAGTCCGTTCCAATGCTGCATTGTAGCAGGGATGTCTGCTCTCATCGCCTACCCTGGTTTAGTATTCAGACATTACTATCTATGTATCCCTGCACTTACTGCTTGTATCGCCAACACAACAACGGACATAACAAGAGGGTCGTCAATATCACCGGCTGACAATTTCTCGTTGACAAAACCGATAGTTCGAGTCTGATGGTATACCGTGCTCCGAGATTCCCCTCGGCCATGGATGATATCAGAAAATGACGACGCCCAGCATAACGTGGCATAGAAGAAAGAGGAGTCAGTGAGAGATAGCGGGAGCCAATCGTTCTCCATGTAACTGAGCACACTTCCTGGTTCGGCTGGGCCCGGCATTGCTTTGACGCTGTCTTTGACTGGATGCCTTGTTAGCACTGGTCTACGTTTTGGTGCTCACTAAACTCACAGCAATCTATAAGAGCGGTCATATAAGGCTCACTTTCAACTGGACCTGGCAAGCGATACTGCATCCCGCGAAGATCGCTAGATCGCGTAACCACCTCTGCGAGCGATAAAGACCGGCCACGCGGGTAATTACAGTTGAACCGGAGTCTTCGATCATATGAACAGGAAGCTTTTCAATTGACGTGGCGAAGAACCTACATGCGACATTGAGAGCAGCTTGGTATTAACCCGTCACATCGCTTTCTTCTCTGTTGACAGCGCAAGCAAGCCGTCTGTTTTGATGCTAATGGAGAGCTGTGGACCAGTTCAGTGGGTACTCATTGGAACCATGGACTGGACATGAGGCGTGAGATACCCGCTTGAAGCATCTATGGGTCGTCCGTAGATGCAATTACGCTTATTTCTGAGAAATGGTTAGTTTTAATGACTGAAAAATCAAACAAGAGCCATACTTGATACATCTTGAGCATGCCGGTAAGACTCGATCACATTGCCTTTTATGGAGTTTGCACGTAAGGCAAGCATACGCGTTATAAGTAACCTCTAAGGACTGATCCATAGTTTTTTTTGAGACATGAAGACGCTGCAAAATTCGCAGAAAGCGCGAAGTTTACAAGAGATTATAAAGCAGGATCTTGTGTTGTACTGTTCGTTAGCTGATTGTTTGTCATGTGATAAGTACATACATAACATTGTCCCCACAGCGGCATCGTCTGGCATCCTTTTTCATCTTTAAGTCAACATCCTGCTTTCTCTATATCACAATACAAGGCGTCCAACTTTGGACCCAGAGATCTAAAATGCCATCCTTGAAGGATAGTTCCAGTCTATTCCAAGCGCTCGTGTTCATGGCTTGGCAGAGGCTTGGCTTACAGTACTTTTAGGCTACCCAGCCCCTCTTAGCCTCGCAGCAGCACCAGGACCGTTAGGCCCTCCATTTTCGAGGTGATCCCAGACGGAGTTCCGAGTCATCAACTTCCCAGGACAAAAGGCGAGGTAGTCAAAAGAGAAGGCTGCAGCATTCTCCACTTGCTTAATTACGCCGCGCTCACCATTCTCACCTTGCGATGTAGCAATGGATTCTTCTAAGGCTGAAGCTGACCGGAGGTTGAAGTCCAACATGGACTCACCCCTCTTGCAGTTACCAACGGAGCTCCTGCTCTCAATATTCAGATTCATACCTTGGTTTGACAGGCATGTATTCGCGCTCTCATGCCGGCGCTTGCATTACATGTTCGCAGAATTATGCCCTGATCTATATATTGATAGCAAATACTTAGTCCGGAGAGAGCTCGCGCGCGATGGATTCCCGTTCCGTTATTGCGCTTACTGCAGTGGCTGTCACTCCGTCCATACGCTCAGATTCTTCTCACCCGAGCAGTTAGAGCAGCCTCCAGCACGTCGCCAGTGTTCGGCCTCCACCAAGCAAATATGGGCCGAGCCCGGAAAGCACTATAGTTTTGAGGACTTCCAAGGGACAAAACGCAGATTGATACCTTATGCTGTTCCAAATAAGCTCCCAGGAACGAACTGCGCCACCATCATGTTCCTTTTTCTAGAATCCCGCGTCTGGATGCGCACGGATCCCCGTGAGAATATGTACTCGAGCTCTCCAGAACAATACGCTATTTGCGCATCATACGACGTGCTGACGCTTCCTGACGCTAAGGAGATTACAAAGGTTGAAATGTCGAGGATCTTACAGGGATTCGATATTCCCACCTGTCCACACACTTGGCTAGGAGACGCCGTAGTTTCGAGGAGTTACGTCCCATTCCGCCATTGCGTGATCGAGTCAACGGAAAAACTCGCTGTGTGGATTGGAAAGATAGAAACAAAAGGGGAGAATACAAGGTGCCAATTTCCTGGGTGCAAAACCGTATTTCGCTGGTCGTGCACCCCGAGCTTGAGAAGAGAGGGGTGGAAGACTGTCTCCATACATATTAAAAGGTACTTGGGAGCTCTTCTCAGCCCAACCAACCCCAGATGGATGGCACAGGGGACCATAATTCCGAATGAAGCTCGCCTGGAAGCTTATTGGAACACTTGCCACGAATGGAAGGGCGTGAACATGGCAATTGAAGAGCAACGATACGAACGAGAGCTTCAAAGTCAACATGGTTTATTACGAAAGACAGAAGAAATTGAGTTCGAACAACTACGGAGGGAGAACGACTTCCTTCGTCATCCACATCGAAGCAAAAGATATCCTAAGCAGGTTCGTGACTGTCCGCCCGAGCTTCGGGATACAAAAAAGCCTTCAGTTGAGCTGCCCGCCACAACTCTGCTACTCAAAGAGACAGAAAATGGCGAGCTCAATGAGGTTGACAGCGCGCCGCACGTATCCAACGACTCTCCTGATATGAGCATTCCTAGCCATAGCAAACATGCGCATGATGCCAACGACGCTGTGTGGATCTTAAGGTCTGACGAAGATTTGTTCACGACACAATATACTGCCAAAGATGTCATGAAATCAATGGAAACCCACGCCAGATTCGACCGACTATTCGATGATCTTAGGGCGGTAGCACCCTGGAAGAGGGGCATTCAGCAATTTCTTTGGGGAGGGTTCGATTGTCTCACATTTGGTAATGGGCTGTTTGGAATGATGGGTGTGCCCTATTACGTTGTGGCCCCGAAGATTCGTTGGTTGTCTGATCAGCTATATCGCCTTCCTCTCTCGGTCAAAAGACGCATACTGAAATATGACGAGGCGGAGAATAGGGTCACTTATTGACGGCTTGTCCGTCGAGGGACTTGATATATGTCTCCCGCTCTAGAATGTTTAACGGAGTTTACGTCCAGCAAGGCTATAAGAACTCCAGAAAGAGAATGATCGGTCCCCATTGTACTTTCCTTGTGATATATGGCACCGTTTAGAACACGGATCACTAGTTTGGAAGGAGTATAGGTCGCGCCTGCCTTACAGTGCGAGTGAAGAACATAGCACCGCAATAGGAAGGCACCATAGGAGGTCGGCATGACGAAAGGCATTTTCAGTATGAACTTTGCAGACCAACATGCAAACCCTGCATAAGCTAATAACAGCCCACACTTTGAACAACAATTTGCGTCCCTCTTCACTACCACTCGATGTCTTCCGTTCTACGGGCAGCCGATCCTGCCAGTGGCCATAGACAGGTCCCATGACATGTTTGACTCGCATTTGAACTCGAGGACGTTCCATGTCATTCGCTAGGGCTTTCGTCCGCTTGATATCGAGGTCTAAGTTGCGCATACGTTCCTACGGCAATTCGGACCCGGGGAGATCATGCGGGATATCAAGAGTCCTGGAGGGCTGTGGGTCTTTCGAATCTGGGCACGGGCCCACCGTTCCAACTACTTCCCATACGTACTTGTCGGAGGCCGTTGCACTGTTGGCATCTTGGCTGTTGCACATCATGATCATTGACAATGATGGCTCTGTTCCTGATATATTCAATTCAGATCTGTTTCGTTTATCTTGAACTTGGCTAGCGAGTATTTCATCGTTCTGGCCGGTGAATGGTCTAGTAAGATGAGTCACTTGTAGAGTATAGTCTTGAAATCTACAATGCAAGACTTGTGAATAGCTGGTTACCTTTCTTCCTCAAGAAGGGCTCCTCAGCTTTAATTGAAGAATGGTCTTAAAATACTCCCCGCTCCCCTCTCTAGATGCTCGCTCATTTCTCTTCCACAGATATACACAAGAAGAATCTTCAATATATTCAAAGGGAAGCTCACTGTATCCGTTGCGGTATTCGATTGCTTACTGTTTGGACAAGTCGCTCGCGTTGAGAAGGATCCCTAATAAGCTGCGCATTGCTATACAAGAACTAAACGGGGAAATCTAGATCATGTTAATGAAAGCCTAGACGCGTGTGCAATTATATGAGCTTAACTCACACTTGAAAACCTTCCAATGTTTATTATACGCTCACACTTGCCATGTAGATCCGCCCAGAGGATATACTAGCGGCGAGCAAGAACGTAACGGCTGTGATGCTGCAATCTAGAGCGGGGTGCTACGGATACTACCAAGTGCCAGCATGTCGTATCACCAGGTGCTAATCTAGTGACAGTTGAGATAGTCAATGGTTGGACTGTGGCTAGGTAGTTTGGAGTCTTTAAGATTGTATTACGGGAGAAGGGTCACCAAAGATTCAACCGACAAACTGTCGAGATTTGCTTTTCCCGGATACTGACTCTCTAACTGGGAGTAAACATTTCGCAATGGTGGTAATGATAAACGTCTAATCGAACCTCGTTTATGGAAAACGGGAGACGTCGGGCCAACTTTAGACCGAGTCTGGACAAATGTCCCCGGTAGATATAATAACATTGCATTCTTAATAATGATATAGCCTTGTAATCAACGGGGACTTAAAGTCCAATGCATAGACAGTTCTTTCGGTCTGAAGTTCGTCCGTTAACGTGTATAAGTACCGTTAGATACTGTAGCTCTAACTCCTGGATCATGTGCTTTCGAATATCCAACAATATACCGCCAGCATGCCCGAGGAACTCAAGTTTACAAACAAACTAAAAGGCGCCCGTGTCCTCATAATCGGGGGCACCTCGGGCCTGGGTTTTGGCGCAGCCCAAGCCGTCATCGAACAGAACATCTCCGAGCTAATCATCTCATCTTCATCTGCAACCCGCATAGAAGCCACGATAGCGAAGTTACGCACCCTCTATCCCTCCAGCTCAACAAACATAATCGGTTACCCATGCGATTTAGGCGATGAAGCCAACCTCCCAGCAAATGTCGAAAACCTCTTCTCTCATGTCGGGACTCTAGACCACATCATCTTCACCGCGGGCGATGCACCCCTCCTCCAGCCATTTCTGGAAAACTCATTCGAGACAATCAAAGCAGCTGGGATGATCCGCTTCTTCGCTCCTATGCTCGTCGCTCAATACGGCCACAAGCATCTCAAACCCGGCCCAGCTAGCTCAATCACTCTGACCTCTGGAGTATCCGGCGAAAAACCGATCCCTGGTTGGACAGTGACGTGCGCGTATCTGTCCGGCCTACAAGGTATGATGAGAGGACTTGCGCTTGATCTAAAGCCTATACGTGTTAACCTCGTGAGTCCCGGGGGCGTGGATACGGAGATGTGGAATGTGCTTGATGGAGAGGCAAGGAAAGGGGTTGTGGCTGAGTTGGCGAGGCAGACAACTACCGGGAGAGTGGGACGGGTCGAGGATGTTGCAGAGGCATATATTTATTGCTTGCGTGATTGGAATTTGTCGGGGAGTGTGATCTCTTCGAATGGCGGGAGGATGTTGGTTTAGGGCACGGCACGCAAGAGTCGGGTGTGCGATGTGATTGGGTGCACCGTGTAAGAGCGGATGCTGTCTACAAGGCTGCTAGCACTGCCAGCTTGAAGTCAATTTTTTGGAACTGTTTTCGTTATCTTATCGATATATATTCTTTATTTACAATGCCACATGGAAAGTGCGAAGGACACACTGCCTATCTAGGTCTCTATCGTGCCTTCCATTCCTGGTATCATGCTCCCCGACTGGAGGCAGGCACGACGGAGGCTCGCTCCTTCCCTCCCATAACATACCCCTGTGTTTACAGTGCTCCTTCCCAATTCATTTGACCCGTTCGCGCAAGGAAAGCGCAGCCCCGATCGCACCTTCCAACCTTGAGTCGGTTTCAGCGATCCTGTCCCAGCCGGCCTACATTTGACAGCGCTGATTGGTCTGGGGACATCTCGGAAACAAAACGCGGAATTACGGAAGAAAAAGCTCGGAACAGTCGCCGCCCACGTGAGTTGAGCTTAATTCAAATTTCTCACCGCTTGCCACTTCCCCCGCCGCCCCTCTTCTGCCGGATTTGCTTTGAGTCAAATTAGTGGTGGGGTTGCCTTTAACTTTTCCCCCTCTCATCTAAACATTCCTTTGTCCTCACACTTCACACACCGTTGCAATCATAATGGCTACCGTCGAGTTAGACTCCGCTGCAAAGGCGAGATACGATATCATCGCCGAGAACCTCGCTGAGGTTCTCAACCCTGAATTGATCCAGCAGGTTCTTGCCGAGGGGCGCCATCCGCGTGTCTATTGGGGTACATCATCCCATCTTGCCGTGAATTCCTTGTCCAAGAATTCAGGCTAACGTGAATTATCTCGCAGGAACCGCTACAACTGGCCGCCCTCACACCGGATACTATGTCGCCGCCCTCAAGATCGCCCAACTCCTCTCCGCCGGCTGCGAAGTCGTCGTCCTCCTCGCCGATATCCACGGTTTCCTTGACAACTTAAAAGCGCCGCTTGAGCTGGTTGAAAGCCGCGCGAAATACTACCGCAAGATTATTACGGCCATTCTTGAGTCCGTCGGCGTACCCACCGAGAAGCTTGAGTTCGTCCTTGGCTCGTCCTACCAGAAGAGCCCCGAATACGTGATGGATGTCTACAGGCTTTCATCGCTGATCTCTGAGCACGATGCCAAGAAGGCCGGCGCGGAGATTGTCAAGCAGTCGGACAATGCCCCGTTGAGCGGACTTCTCTACCCTATTCTTCAGGTGCTCGACGAGGAGCATCTCAAGGTTGATGCCCAACTTGGAGGTACGACCCAATACACGGCGTTTGGTACGTGTGAAAAATACTAATAGAAACAGGTGTTGACCAGCGCAAGCTCTTTGTCGCTGCCACCGAGTGGCTCCCCAAGATCGGCTACCGCAAGCGCGCACATCTTGTTAACCCCATGATTGCGGGTCTCAGTGGAGGAAAGATGAGCTCTAGTGTTCAAGGTACCGTCCCACACCATACCGGATGAAAGTCACTCGCTAACTCCAATCAGACAGCAAGATCGACCTCCTTGACCCTCCGGAGGCTATTACAAAGAAGATCCGCAAGGCAGAGGCTGCTCCTCGCGTTGTTGAGAACAACGGTATCGTCGCTCTCGTTGAGTTCATTCTTCTTCCGGCCGCCCGTCTCCGAGGCGAGAATGAGTTCCGGGTGGAACGCCGCGACAAGGAGCCCCTCGTTTACACCGATATCAAGCAACTTCACGACGACTACACAAACGACGTTCTTACGCCACAAGACCTGAAGCCCGCTGTTGCGGCGGCACTCGTCAACCTAATGGCACCTATCCAGGCCGCCTACCAGGCCTCGCCAGAGTGGCAAGAGATCACAGAGAAGGCTTACCCTCCGCCAGTTGCGCAGAAGAAGGTGAAGAAGGTCAAGGATAAGGGCTCACGCTACCCCGGTGCGGGCAAGGAACAGACTCTCCCCGACGGCGCGCCTCGTCCAGAGCAATAGACGTTCGATCTATTAAAATCAAATGTTTCCATACAGCGTTCAATCTAAGTGCCCCGTCCACCGTTCTAGGACTCAATTACTTCAGGTTTGCAGCATACCATCTCTTTCTGTGCATATAGCGCTCTGAATGTTTATGCCATATAGAGAACACGTCGGGGACATTCCCCTTCTAGCCTTGGGCATTGGCCGCTGAGCTGCCTTTGTTCCTATAAAATACACTTTATGCCGCTTACGATCAAAATGCAGAAGAAATTCCATTGGTAGACGAAAATAATTGCCTTGACCAAGCAAAGTCAAGACCACTACGGCTCTTACAGACCATAGTTTTAATTTCACGACATCAAGGCGAAGCTCTCTCATTGGAGCTCAACTTCTCTTATCCAATCAAAGCTAGCAAAACTACTAGTAGCTATGCTTGTCAAATGGACCAATAGTCTTTGTTGAATCCATAATGGAGAGCTTTCCTCAGAACATTGGCTGGCCTCAATTTCTCTCGAGCAGGACCCCCCTCCATTGAATGGTATAAATAGACCCCCGAAGCTTTCGATTCATCCCGTTACCTTCGTCGCATTACCACTAATCCCTCTCCCAATCCTCTAACCTTCATCCCTCGTCCTGACGATTGGAAGGCATCATAGACATAACAGACACTTGACCCTTTGGGGGCATTCTCTTTCCTCGTACCTTCAATCACTTACCACCCTCTCACTCCTTTGATCATATATCCTTGACTGATCTTCCCCAAGACCATTGACCTACTGCCCACTGCCGATCATGGCCCCATCCACCTCATCCACCCCCTACATCATGCATCGTAGCCCAAGTCAGCAAGACCCATAACATCTGAAGAAATTCTACAAGGACACAAAAACCAAATTTCACTCTATGTTATCTCGCCTCCGACACCCAAAGGTCCCTAAACCCCACACGTCTCCCCGTGGTTCTGAAGGGGGCTTTGCATTCGTCATTGAGGAGAAGCTTAGAGAATGCGAAGACCCAGTGCGAAGAAAGGAACTTATCCGGCAGCTCGGTTCGGGGAGGGCATATTTTATTCCCGGCCCCGCAAGTCTGGGTCTAGGCCCGTGGCGAGACGGATGGAGAAGGTACTAAACAAGGTGGTCGATCTCCCGAAGGCATCGTCTGAGTCCTTGGAGATGGTGATCAACGTGGGAACAAAGCGCGAGATTACATCATTCGCTGGAATGTCGGGAACGACTGCAGCTGTAGAGGTACCTGCACGAGCATACCTGCGCCCGCGACGAGGTAAGGAAGAGTCCAGTCGGTCTAGTCGGGCTAGCGGACCGCAGCTGACAGTCTCCAGAGGCTCCGGGCACCGCCCTGGTAAGAAACCCCCACAACCCACCGTCCGTCAAGGTTATCGGCGTGCAACAGGGTCCACTGCAAGTTCTTCGTATGCATCCAGAGGGTTGGGAGCATCTCCATCTCGATACCCACACTCACGCCCTGATCCACATCGGCGCCAGCATGAAGGCCCAACTAGACCTACGATGGGTAGTAGGCGTAGCAAACCAGAAATATCGGCCACAGCCCTCTGGATTGGTGCTGATATCGAACCCTTTTTTTCCCGCGAGCAAGAAGGCAGGCCCCCCAGCCACAATCCTGCAAGTCCCACCTCGACCGACAAACTTACCCGCGCATTGCCCAAACAGAGCAGAGAATGCCGTTACAGGAGCTGGCGGCGGTAGGGCCCTCACGTGCGCCCATGCAGTTAGAAAGCTCGCATCGATCTGGGAACGGAGCGGGTCTTACCAGAACCAGGCATACTGTATCCAGAGGTCCCGGTACCGGACCCTTGTCCAGCACCAGCACCAGTACACTGCCTAGATCAGAGACACGCCCCTTCTCATATCTCGCATCGTCGGTCGATTTCGGTGGAGGCTCTGGCGCTGGGCGGGGGACACAGGGCGTCTCTGTCCCAGATTGACCGGCATGCGGCATCTTTCCCTGGGCCTTATGGTCGCTAGAGGCCAACATCGTCCATGTGTGGCGAGGATACTCATAGTGTTGCGACCTCGTTTCGCGTCCCGACGTCGTATCAGGCTGCGAAGTGGATATAGGGCTCGATGGGAGAGGGTGAGGCGCTCGGTGTGCGGCGGCCGGGCTACGAGTAGCCGGGAGCCTGTATCGATCTTGATCGCGGCAGATAGTGTATGAGATACCCGTACGGAAACGGGTGTGGAGTGTGTTATTCGTTCGGTTGATGTGGTGTGCTTCATCTAAAGATGCCCAGCGGGAAGTATGTGGGGAGAGTCGCTTACCGCGAGGCGAAGGCCAAGTTGTATGGCCGTTCAGAGAATGTATGCAGATTCTGGGAACACCAGGGAAGAACTTGGCGGGGGCTGGGGTTTTATGTATTTCATTGAGTAGCAGAATGGCCCTGAAAGAATTAAAAAAATGGGGATGACTCATTTTTCAAAGTGCAGTTCATGTAGCGTAGAGGTGCACCTTTGTTTCTTTGAAGCACTCATAATACATACTGTAGACACCACTTTCTCATCGTCTACAGTAGTCAATAGAGAACACGGACCTGCCACACTAAGGGAGATGCAAATAGCCTGAGCCTTGGCTTATGCTTTCCATATTCACTCACTTGGGAGACGTTCCTCATTCTTTTACAACGATTCAACATACACTCTATTCATAGGGCCTGCCATAAGAGTTGTAATCATTCTATTCTATCTATTATATGTCTATAATTTACCAACCCCCAATCCAAACATCTTCACACTATTCCCCCACGCCTTCTCCGCAACCTCCTCCAACGAAACCCCCATCAACCCCGCCGTCACCCTCGCCACGCTCTCGATCGTACAACTCTCATTCCGCCCCTTAACCATTTGCCCGCTCACGAACTTTCCATGCTTCCTCGACGGCGGCATCGCCGGCTCTCCCTCCAGATACTCCGCGATCCGCTCAGCAACCACAATCTCACACCACGGCGCATCCGTCTCGAGCTGCAACCTATCCAGCGGGATGGCGCGAACCATCTCGAGCTGCTCGTCCGTCCGGAAACATACCCCGTTGACGCTAATATCCAGCCCAAGATCGACCAGCTGGAGCATCTCGTCTTTCGTGCCCGCGAACGAATGCACGAGTCCTCCGCGCGGGAGTCTCGGTAGATACGGGGTGAGGATCTCGATAAAGTCTGCGCAGGCGTCACGCGCGTGCAGGAAGAGCGGGAGTTGAAATTCCACGGCGAGCTCGAGCTGCTCGCGGAAGGCACGCTGCTGCGTCTGCTTATCGGCGTGCTCGAGGCGCGCGTAGTCCAGGCCGATTTCGCCGAACGCAACGAGCGGCGAACGGTCTCCCTCTCTCAGCAGCTCTTGGCCAAACTGTTTCAGGCGCTCTAAGTATGGTTTTTCTTCTTGGTCTTCTGATGCGTAAATGTCGCCGACATGGTACGGGTGCACGCCTAGTGTCATCGTGCATGTCTCGGGGTATTGTCGGCAGGCTTCCAGATTCTGGTATGCGCCTGGTAGTGTCATCGTCGTTAACATCATTTTCGGGCAGTTGTAGGCGTGCGCGCGCTTGATGACCTCAGCCCAGTCTGAGTCGTGGTATTTCTTGCCGCGGTAGATGCCCTGGAATTGGTCTGCTGTATAGGTCACGGCTACCTGGGAATTTAATCAGTAGATGCCTTGTTAGCCATACGCAGATATTAATAGGACTTACATCTGCGAAGCGGAGGGGTTTGTTAGAGATGGTCATCTTGAGGAGCTGCCTTGGAAGACGGAGCATGCGCAGACAGTGTTAGAAACTCGATTATAATCAACACGCAATGTAGATCTCCTTAGGGTTTCACCCTGGCCTCTTTTGAACTTTTTCTGGGTTCTCGTCGGTTCTCTATTCTTTTCCCGGACACTCGGGTACGTGTACCCGACTCCCCCTCCAAATGACCCACTTTCCGGATAGCCTGCGAATTGGCTAAGAAGGATATAGAATGCAAACGAACAACAAACTTCGATTTATACCATCATTTAGATAGAGATTGCGGAATAAGGTTATACGATTGGGAGTATAAGCAAGAGATTCTCAAAGAAAGGCAAAAGCATCGCTCTACTGTTCCCTTTCCAACGCATCCGCCATATCTCCCAGAGTTTCAAATTTCCAGTCATAGATGTTCTGCGAGAGATTACCCATTGTCGCTCCGGGACGCTCAATCCAGACTGATTTCAGACCCACTTTGTGAGCCGGGTGATGGTCATGGAACTGACTCTGCGCGGTTTGCAGAACCTGGGAGGGGTTGATATCAAATTTCTCCTTCACGGCCTTGAGCATATGGTTGAAGTTGCGGAGATCCGGCTTGTAGGAACCCACGTCCTGGGCGGTGATAATCAGGTCAAAGGGGAAGCCTCTTAGACTGCCTGTGTTTGTCTTTGCGAAGGATTCCCGGTCGACGTTTGACAGTACAACGAGCTTGTATTGCTGAGAAAGTCGTTTCAGGGCCTGGACGGTGTCGGGAAACGCAGGCCAGGTGCCAATCGACTCGCCAAATTGTTTGCTTTCTCCTGGAGTGGGTGCAGCAAGGCCCAGCTGTGCAGTCAATTGTGGATGGATGGTCGTCAACAGTTGCGAGTAGGCCATGTCGGGCGTTTTGTTTTGTTGCTCGCGTTCAAGGTCGTGGTAGACTGTGAGCAAATGCTGTCGGGTGAACTGGGCAGCATTGGCTTTGTCGAGCATGGGCTGGAAGGCCGCCAGAATACCCCCCTCCCAATCAACAAGTGTGCCGTAGACGTCGAAACTTAGTAGGCGGTATTCGGAGAGCTGGGCCATGTTTAGTTTCATAGGTATGTGATTTTGAGAGGTAGTGATGGATTCAGTGTCGCTGTTGCGGTTTGAACTATGCCGTCTGGTGAGCTTTTATGTGCCCAGGGGCGGGGTAGATTTGCCTCCCGGGAAGAGTACAGAGAACATCCGTCGAGGGAAGTCCAAGCTAATATTCTCCCTCTCAACTGTCGCTCCCCGGAAGCTTGCCGGATCGCCGTTTCGCCGTCGACTCGGCCCGAGTGCACGAGCTGGACCCCAAGCGGCGACCAGGAACCTCGACCGAGACCGTCCATTGGGACGCGGGAAGATGCTAGTATGCCTTCAGCCTGCTCAATATCTGGTTTTGAGCACAATGAGCCACTACTGCCCTACGCCCACACATAGCAAAGCGGTTTCCCCCAGGTCACAGCAAATAGTCCGCCTCATTAAAACTACCACCGGCCTCTGCGGGTTGCACTGGTATCTGCGTCTCGTCTAGCCAAGCTACATCAAATTGTAGCTGGTCTTCTGAGCCCGGAATCGCAGCAAAGGCATTCAACTCCTGTGGAAACGATGAAAAGAATCCGTCAAAGGACGGCGGGGTCGTGGTGTGCGGCATAGAGTCACTTGCCGGTGCATTCCCAGGGCTGGCGTTGTGACCTGATTCGGATCGCCAGAGCTGCGCCCATTTCTGAAACTGGCTGTATGCAAAGTTATCGGTAGACAAATCTCTATCTTGCTTTTGCAACTCGTTCTGGCGATGTAGCCGCCAGCTTGCACGCTCTAATGCTTCAATGACTGCCACATCAGACCGAGCTGCTTCCACGCTCGGACACATCTGTCTGATAAGTCCCATGCCTTGGGATAGTGCGTCACGGACACGTCTGCTTTGTTGGTTTAGGCTCTGCGCAATAAGGGCGAGCAGCGCAGCTCGGCAGGAGCTAAATTCCGTGTAAGAGACGCGAGCAAGACCCACCGTGTCCTGCAAGAGTTGACATAGTTCAATAATTCTCACAGCAGCTTCTAGGCAATCAGTGACAAGAGCTTGCATGTTGCCTGTCGGTACATCGTCGGTGTCTGTCAATGCAGAGACAGAAAATAGAAACGGTCGACTCATGAAAATGATTGCTGTTGTGTAGCTGAGTTCCAAGTGTACATTGCACCGAAATAAGGGTCCATTTTGGTTCAAGTCACGACAATGAACCTCAGTAGGAAGCGAAGACCACCATTCGCGGAGCTGGGTTCGTATCTTCATCAACTGCTTAAAGTATGCTGGTCGGTGACCTCTCAGACATCTGCGCAAACGCAATATCACATGCGCTAGCTTCCCAAGCTGCTCGGTAAGATGGATATTTGCTTTAACGTTGAGGAGATTAGACGCCCCACTGAACGGTAGAGCGTTTGTTTCGTTGGACGGAAAATCAGCGTCGACCTCACATCGGGATACGGATACTGGTCGCCCATGAAGTATGCTGATCCGACTGTGTAGAGTTATCAATAGGACCGGGCTCATAAGCCAGGCGTCTCTGCGGAACGTACCTTTCAAGCGAATAAGCAGACCACCAGAGGCGGTTCCGCCACTCCACCGTCCGTGAATCCAAGGGAGCCCCAGAGCTATTGCGGTGCATACCGTTCTGAATCGCCATCTTGATTGCGAGACCATAATATGTATATGCTAACCCCGACGTGTCGATCGGTAGAGTATAAACTCCCAAAAGCAAGAAGCCCTGGACGGTTTCCACAGATGCGACACTGATCATATCAGGTATCAATCGGCATGAGAATCTGTAGAGCTCCAGCCCGATACGGTCATCTGTTGTTTCAGGTGGTATATGGGCGGTCGTGTTGGATGGTTCGGTTTGCATGTAGGCAAACTGGGTTCCAATAGCAAAAGCCATGAGCAGCGTGCACAGCCAACCCGCGTCATGTATCGTCAGCGGATGCTGACGGGAGTAGTAGTAGTCCATTTTTATCCGGAAGGTAAACTCATCAAAATAGTAATAGTTGGTTTGGGCGAACTGCAAGAATGTATCTAGAAGGAACTCCGCGATTTGACGAGGCGGGAAGTACATCAGGGCAGATGAGACCGCCGAGGCGGACGAATGTAGGGCTGAAGCGCGGTGGATATCACTCGTCGCTTCAAAACTTTGCTGGCAAATGTCAGTCCTAGAGAATGTAAGGCACCAGCACACGTCTTGTGAAAGTTTAGGTGACGCATAATACATTGTTGTGGATGGACCCATCCCCAAGGCTCTGCAGTCTGCGGCGTAGCATGACTGAAAAGTTCCAATGAGATAGCTCGCCTGAGTAGTCTACTAACATATCAGCCGCTGGCCCAATATTCAGGCGTGCGAGGAGCTTACGCATCGTGCTCGTAGATAACGGATCAAGCGAGAAGCTTTCCAAGATCGTATCGTCCGACTCAGGCGGACCCCGAGATCGAGGCGTATGGACATCACTGTCCAGCCCATCTGCAATTCTTTGCAGGTTGTCGGGATCAAATGAAACTTCGCCCATGAAGTGCCTAACTATGCGCATCATGAGGGCATCTCGGCGTGGCACGCTCTCTGATGGCCTAACACTGGATCTCAGTCACTGTCAACCCTGGGAGGCTAGAAAACGGAGTTGACGGAAGTACGCTGTAGTATTTGCCTCTTCTTCTCTCCCTAAAATTTGCTGTCCAGTGCTCTCGAAGCGACAGGTTCTATTGTATTTCTGGCAGCGGGCACAGGGCACCCCGCCTCCGCCTTGAGCTCGTGTGTTAGCAATCCGAGAGACTTATATGCAGTGCAGACCCCACATTTTTCTTTGTGATGTCGACAAAGCAAACATCTGCAACGAATGTCAATAATCACGCTGGTCAGTCGCTTTTCGATCATCACCTTGCTCTGAACGCGGAGGAGGGTCACCTACGCTTGCGCGGCTCTCTTCCTCGCAGCTTCAGGCACTCGGGGACGGTTCCGCTGATTTGACCGGTTTTGCCGCTCCGGTGGCATTGCGGAATGAATCACATGGGCCGTTCACTGAGATGGTGATAATCGAACTGCCGAAGAGGGAAGCAAGATGCCATGAAGCCGCCAGTGCAGGTCGGGTGTTTGGAGAGATTCCCACATTCGGAAGGTTTGTCTTTGATGCAAATTGTGTGCCCAAGGCAACAACATGGCCGCGCCTTCCCTTTGTATGGCAGCGACAATCTACGGATTTTGCCTGATTGCAGTTCTTCTTTCAAAGTCTTGATATTCTAGTAAGCCTAAACTAACCGCAGTAATAATTACTGCTTGAAAAGCTGCAATGTACTGACATGCAGCGGTCTAGCAGGTTTCGGCTTTCTCTGCCGTCGGGATATATACAGGAATGTTGACAACACTACCGCTCTATTGTCAATCCTTCCACCTGTGCCTGGACGGCCTCCTTGATCTGTTCAATCATATCGGACTCAACAATTCCCTCTTGCCAGGTAAATCCCAACACCGACCTACCATCCCGTCCTGTCACAGCACTGACTTTGATCGGGGCACTGCATGCGCTGGAGCTCTGGCTGAACAACATACCCTGGATCTCAAACCTGGATCCTCCTTGTGAATCCGAGACTCTTCCAACATTTGACAGCTCAAAAGCACCCGGCCGCGCATTGCCCAGCTTCCGTAGCATCCATTGATGCATATTTGGCACGTGTTGCAAGTATCCAACAGGCATATCCCCACCTTTCTTCGCAATCACTTTCTCGATGATCTCCTTTGTGCGACGAGCCTCGCTCCAACTGAAAGATGGCATTCTGCTGTACGGTATGGACAAGGTTCCAACATAGCAACCTAGCGATGTACTGGTAACAGGGTCTTGAAGAAATCTTCTTAACGACGCCGCGCAGTCTGTCTGGAGTGTGTGATACCTCGGCGGAAGGACAGAAAACAGACTGGCAGCGATTAGTGTCTGGAGTGCTGCTGTTACAGAGGTTTTCTCCTTCTTGCTCATATTTTTCAATTTCCTTGACTGTGCCGTTGACAGCCATAGAGAAGAGAAGCATGTCTTAACCGGTACGGTCTGCGGAGCTGCTGTCCAGCTATCGGGGACAGGTATGCTGGGCATCTCTTGAGATCGTGCGAACTCCTCGGATACTGCGAGCGTATATAACTCTTCTAGCGAAGGAAGAAGAGGCATCGAAGGAGTCTCAACCACGTCACTTGCCAGATCAGATCCGTCATCTTCAGCCATGTACCTCTCTAGCTCCTCGTGAAAAGACAGCGCGCTCTTAGTATCCATCAACGAATGATGGAATATGAAAACGAGATCGAAATCCATGGGGGATTCGCTGCGTTCGACGACGCATATCCTCCAGAAGGGAAGAAACTGATTCGGCAACCCTCCAAAAGGACGATTGTGCTGCTCCTCAATCACAGCATCCAAGTGCTCACTTAGAGTCAAACCCCGGGAGTAAGCATTGTCTTCAGCAAATTTCACGACTTCACTTAGTGTGATCTTAGGAAGACGGACCCAATATGGATTCGGCGTCTCGATGGCTGCGGGAATAGCCGAAAGTATAGGATGCTTCGAGATGAGTATTGACAGTGCACGAAAGAGAGCCGGTTTTACCGTAGCTCCACTTGGTCGTTTGTAGCGAGCTGTGAGGCCTACGTTAAGGTAAATTCCCAGATGACTTCGTGTTGTTGAGTACTTTTCTAGGTTCCCTATAGCCTGTCAGAGTATTCATTCCTACACCAGGTCAAGGTATAGGCAGGCTTACCCAGTGGCCGCAATGGCACTAAGTCTGACTCTGGAACCATCTCCATGGGGACTACGCAAATAAATGGGATGAACTCTTCGATTTAGAGGGACATGTGAGACTCAGAGTCAGAGATAAGAGAATCTCACCAAACCCCACTTGAGGATGCTTTTAGCGTAACAGCGCACGGATTTATCGTCGCCTGCAACTGCAATCAGTTTGGGCAATATGGCGCGCGAGCGTACTATCCATGTTTCAGGATATCGCAGATGATTTATAATCTTAAAAAAGGGCCTTGTCGGTTGAGGGTTCGGGATATTCAATGCAGCTCGGGTACATGTACCCGGGAAACGGGTGTATACTACGCAAAGACTACCACCAAACAATCCAGGCCAGAAGTTCAACATAATTCCCAGAAACCCTCGCCCCTGACGAAACTAAACATAGAACCCCAAATGGGCACTTCTAGAATTCGCCTGCCAACAATTATCGTCAAGTTCCGGTCCAATGAAGTCATTGTGGGGGAGCCAACTGCAAGAGCGCTTCGATGACTTCATCACATCGTCAACGCAGTCCACTACACATGCCTATATATACCACCCCTTTACCAGGCACTTATTGCTGGATAGAACATTCAATTAACCTATCTTGACTCTTTAAATCTGCACAGCTTAGTTCAGGTACGACGCCCTTCTCTTTCATCTTCATTCGCGTTGTCCAGAGGCTAACACCATCTTCTCCAGAGTTTACCTTCCACATCAGCACAAGAACTTCCTCGACCTTTTCCAACCAAACCAAACCCACCAAAATGCCTCGCGGAGCTGAATACGCTGAAGACAACCAGTACTCCGACAACCCGATGGAGGCCGGCCAGAGCAAGGTCCACGGCACCAACCCAGAGGTACGATATCTATTCCCCTGGTTGTTCCTTGCTTCCAAAGAGGAAATATCGATGCTAACAAATCCTCCCACAGCACGACCACATGAACCGCGTCGACCGCACCGCGCCTCTCCCCGAAGACATGGGCAACTCCGAGCCCTACAGCGGACAGGGCAGCCTGTCGTCGCACGGCAGCGGCAAGGGCGGACACGGGACCAAGACGCTCGGTGAGAACAAGGGTCTCGGTGCTCACAAGGCGTAGATAGATATGAGAGGTATGTTGGTGCTGTTAGGCCTGGTTGCCTGGCTCACTCGGCTCCTCTCTCTTCTCTACTATGTCTGTGATGGTGATTTTCAGAGTTCGCTTCATTGACTGGAGGGCTGGACTGGAGTTTTGATGCTGTATTATAAATTACTGTAGCTACGATTATCATATGATGAATATGAGATGGGAATGAAACGAAATCACGTCCCGAAGAACGTTAAAATTGTGTAAAGTCTAGTGTTCCTTTGTTCGTATTATGTACTATTGGGAAATTAAGGAAGAAAAGAAAGAGATGTCTATTCCGAGGGACAAGTAGCGCGTGTCGCTGAGTATATACCGCGGTAAAGATTCGCTCAAAAAGTGCTGTACAGTCGCGAGTGATTATAGATACAACTGAATTATTATGTTTGTTCGCAACCAGCTTAGTCCTTAGTCTCGTCTTGTGGTTTCGGGGGCTCCTTCGATGAGACGTCCTCGGCGGGGGGTGGCGCGGGCTGCTCCTTATATTCTATCTTCTTCTTGTCAATCAATTCGAGGAGACGCTGGCCTAGGTCTCCGAAACCGTCTATCTTGCTCAGCTTCGCCTGGAAATGTTCCGCATCGCGGCGCAGTCTGTGCAAGGTCAGTATAGTTCCGTATGATAGTTTGTGGGGGGAGCTTACCTCTGTCTGCCAGCCTCTGACTTAATGTCTGCCTCGTCAAATGCTCGAGTCCATTGGTCTCGATAGCTTTGGAAGACTGGGTCCATGATCATCATGACTGTCATCTCCGGGAGGTGTCGACTCAAGACCCGATGCAATGTTGCGGTTTCTTTAGTCAAGGTCTCCATGTATGGATTGACATTGGAGCCTTGGCCCCAATCAATCTTCCTCATGGCATTGACGTGTATAGATGATCGGGAACCCATAATGTCGACAAGTTTTTCGTGGATCCCTGACTGGTGTTCTTGATACAGTCGCTTCACCCTGTCGAAGTCGCCCATCACAGAGGCAGGCGGGGAGTGTCGACGGACGAACTCTCGAATGTAGGGAACCAAGGCAATGATGAAACTCAGAGCCTGTGAAGAGAGAGCAAGGTGTTTGGTTGTAATATTCTTGAGTCCAGCACTTTTTGTAGCTCCAGCGCCCAGAATTAGTTGAGACGAACGAGAGTTAAACAGTTTAAGGGATTCCAAAAGACCGGCAGCAATGTCTGGTATCATGTTAGGTATGTTCGCCATCAAGAATTGGTATTCTTCGATGCTCCTCATCATCGCCAATGCAGAGTCGGAAAGAATGTATTTCTGCTCGTCAACAACCGCGTTGCGAGCCTTCTCCCTTTCTTTGTTCGAGCCATTGACAGTAGCCGGGTCTGTCGGTGTGCTGTTCTTGCGCTGATCCGGCGAAATCCAAATTTTAGAGCTCTGCACCCAAGCATCAATGTCTTTCGTGCTTGCACCAAGGATACGGTCGAGGATTTCCGACTCAGCCTCTCCGAAATCCTTTGCGTCCCAGCGATCAGCATCCATCACCTGGACAATGCTGTGTCGCTGCTTGTCGCCGAAGCGGGCAATGTAATCTCGGATCTGGTTGCCAACGGCAGTCTTGAACGCAGTGCCACTACGTCCAGAGATCGCCTCGCATTCGTCTGCAAAAAGCCGGTTCAACGTAAAATACTTCACGAAGTCCTGCTTGGACAGATTGGCTGTCTGCTCGGATCGGACCTTCAGGACTTTGGTGGCTTGAGATTGGGCAATATCCACAGCCTGGCCAAGAAGACTAGACATGTCAAGGACCTGAAGAATCTCATCCTGAGCTGCATGTGCTGAAGCACGAGAATCTCCATTGGTAATTGGGGATTTTGGTCCTCCGATTGGGAGGGCTCCTAATCCACTTGCAATGTCGAGAAGAACCTTGACCTGAACACTGAGTCTGCGGAGGGATTCACTGATACCGGTATACACCAAAGCGAGCATGTTGTAAGCATCATCGGCATCCATAGCACGAAGGTTACGAGCAAGTATCGAAGATTTCTCCTGCGAGCTAAGCTGATGAGAGCGGTGCGTAGATACCGATACCATAGACTCGTTATCATCATCGTTGCTGCTCGGCATATGTCGACGAATTAAGCTCTTCATTTCTCGTAGGACAGCAGTTTTGAAAGCTGTCGCAGCAGGCGTGGTATGACGAACACGCGCAAGGCCAGTAAGATGCAAGCGTAGTTGAGATCGCAGTTTATCGTCAATCGACATGTAGGCCGGGGGCTCTGTAAGACTAGACCGTTGGCCACCACGTTGGCGCTGGAAGGAGTAACCCCAGCGTTGTACGGTCATGGTCAAAGGGGCGTTCTCAACGTGGCGCTTCAGGTCGCCGAGGAGCTCATTCAAAAACCGATTCTCATAGCCTGTGCCAATTTGATACCGCAGACGGTCAAGCTCGTTTGAAGCACCCTCAAGCGCTTTGAGTCTCCGCAAGTCAACGGTTCTTCGTGATTCATCGCCATCCTTTGGCTGATCCGGGGTGTAGTTCCCAGCCATCAACTTCTCTACCTCCTCGAGTCCATCCGCCGCCTGCTCAATATTCCCGTCTTCGGCTAGTTCTTCACATCGTGTGACAGACTGCACAACATCACGTAGCTGAGACACAGCATCCGAGAGCATTCGAACGTTTTCCCTTCTCCGTCGAAGATTCACAACCTTCAGGCCTCCGAGTGCCATCTCCTTATCTATCTTCTGAAGATCCTTTCGCAAGACTTGGATCCGTTTGACAGAGTCGGCAGCCTCAGCATGCAGTTCCCGGAGCGACCCCAGAGCCGTGAAGAAGGATTTGGAGGCGGTTGAAATCGAAGAGATGAGGTGGATCTCCACGGTGTCCATGTACCAAGACAGCTTTTCTTGCAGGATCGCATTCGTAGCAAGCGCCTTCCGTCCAGTCTGTACCGGTTCAACAGCAGTATCTGATTTGTTATCTTTGGTTGGCGCCGTGGGAGGAGTGACGACTTCTGACCTCTCCGACACCACATCGAACGTTCGCGGATTCTCTAGGTGGAAATCATCTTCAAAGTAGACAGGGGGGATGGTCGACAATGGCGTCACTGCCGGCGCCCGACCACGATTCGATGACCGTTTCCGACCAGTGGCATACGGAGAGCTTGAGCGAGAGTTGGTCGATACCGCAGATAACCGGCGTTCGAAAGTCTTGGGGGACAACGAGTCATATTCGTCCGGTTTTGGAGACTTGGGTCCTCCCCGCGCAAGCTGCGAGTCCGGCTCCCCCGTACCCTCTTTTGCCTCTCGGAACACCTCGTACAAAGACCCCACTTGTGTAAGATACGGCTCGAATACTTTTCGATCGACATGAGGGATGTTTGTCAATGTAACAGGTGGAATATCCCGCGTGCTAGGAGGCTTGTATCCAGCGGCAGTCGCGGAACTATGGGGCACGAGACCGGTGCGGACGATCGGAGGCTGGAGGAGGGTAGAAATAGCTATACATTGTCAGTGAGAGCTTACACTTCGCCCCGTCAGGGCACTCCACGTACCATTCTGCTCTGATTCTGCTATAGCTCCATGCCGGTTGGATGGGTCCAGGACTCCGCCAATGCTCACGATTGAGCTGGCAGTCGACCCTCTCCTCAGGGGGTATCTCTGGGGCGGGAAGCGGGGAGATTCGATTTGATTGAACGAGTACTGAGATAACGAAGGAGTCGATGCACCCGAGGCTAGGCTATCAATCGACTTCCTGGGACTCGCAGACATCTCGCCGGAGTCAAGCTGCCGACACTGTCAGCCACCTTGCTCTATCGCACTTCACCTCACCATGACAAGTGGACACTTTGCGATTGGGCGGCAATCGTCCGAGGTTGAGCGGGCAGTTCAAGTTGCTAGAGGACAGTGTAAGAAACAAGTCGAAGGGGTTCAAAATTCAGCGACAACTGCAACGTCAACAGCTCGCCATGTGTCCGAACGATAGCCGGGGGTCGCCAGGCCGCAGCGCATCCCAATTGGGCAAGGTCCCAGTGCCCAGCTATCATGCGCTAGCCATAATTAGCACACCGGAATTACTAAGTTCCGCCCCAGGTCCTGGTCGTTGCCTCAGGCTAAAACCACTTAACACGTGGGTCTACGCGACGCGTTCCTCTCGCGTCTCGTTGCAAGGGCAATGAAATTCATTTTGCTGCCACCTCCTTGACTTTACTTGTGATGATCGAATTCCGCACATAATCTTCAACCTCACACCCACATTCGGACCACAATGGACAGACGCACACCTTATACTTTGAGCGTACTTGCTCCTAGTGTTGATGGCGCCGACGAATCTCGCACACAAATTCAGGCCCGTCTACAAGAGTTTGTGTTGGAGTTTCAGCTTGACAATGCTTTCATATACCGGTATGAGTTCAACAAAATATGATCCCCGGCAACCTAACAAAACGCTATAGTGATCAATTACGCCAGAATGTCCTGGTGAAGCAATACTACTGCGACATCGATATCGCCCACTTGATCTCCTACAACGAGGAATTAGCGCACAAACTCACCACCGAGCCAGCTGATCTCATCCCTCTTGTCGGTTACCTAGTCGCCGCCTGCAAAGTCTTTTGCTAACATTTCTGGCTTGTTTAGTTTGAAGCGGCTCTCCAGAAATGCACACAACGCATCGTCTACCCTTCGCAAAGAGATATCGTGCTTCCGTCCCACCAACTGCTTTTGCACTCATCCGCAACACACATCTCCATTCGCGACCTTAACGCAACGAATATTTCACACCTTGTTCGTATCCCAGGAATTGTAATTGGCGCTTCAACGATATCCTCCAAAGCAACAACAGTCCACATTCGCTGCAAGAACTGCGACCACGGCGAGAATATTCGCGTTGATGGTGGATTCTCTGGTCTGACACTGCCCAGGCGGTGCGGTCGCGAAACACAGCCTGGTGATGAAACTGGAACGAATTGCCCACTTGACCCGTATGTGGTCGCTCATGAAAAGTCTCATTTCGTCGATCAGCAAGTTCTCAAGCTCCAAGAAGCGCCCGACCAAGTCCCCGTCGGTGAATTGCCCCGACATGTTCTTGTCTCTGCGGACCGGTATCTGGCCAACAGGGTCGTCCCCGGTTCTCGTTGCACAGTAATGGGTATCTTTTCAATCTACCAAAAGGGAGGAAAGAAGGACGGTGCAGTCGCCATCCGCAACCCATACCTGAGAGCCGTGGGTATCACTAGCGACCTCGACCATACCGCGAAGGGTGCCGCGATCTTTTCAGAAGAAGAAGAGCAAGAATTTCTAGAGCTCAGCCGTCGCCCGGACCTGTATGACGCACTTGCTAGGAGTATCGCTCCCTCGATTTACGGAAACCTGGACATCAAAAAATCCATTGTATGCCTGCTGATGGGAGGCTCAAAGAAGATCCTTCCCGACGGCATGAAGCTCCGCGGAGACATCAACGTTCTTCTTCTCGGTGACCCTGGTACAGCCAAGTCTCAGCTGCTTAAATTCACCGAAAAGGTATCCCCGATCGCCATCTATACTTCCGGTAAGGGATCTTCAGCAGCCGGTCTTACCGCTTCAGTGCAACGCGATCCTGCTACGCGCGAGTTCTACCTAGAGGGAGGTGCAATGGTGCTCGCTGATGGAGGTGTGGTCTGTATTGATGAGTTCGACAAGATGCGAGACGAGGACCGTGTCGCCATTCACGAAGCCATGGAACAGCAGACGATCTCTATTGCCAAGGCCGGCATCACGACCATCCTTAACTCGAGAACGTCCGTATTGGCAGCTGCAAACCCTATCTTTGGTCGGTACGACGACCTCAAGACTCCCGGAGAGAACATCGACTTCCAGACCACGATTCTATCACGTTTCGATATGATCTTCGTTGTGCGTGATGACCACGAGCGCAGCCGTGATGAGAACATCGCCCGTCACGTCATGGGAGTGCATATGGGTGGCAGAGGCATTGAGGAGCAGGTCGAGGCAGAGATTCCTCTGGACCAGATGAAGCGGTACATTAGCTACTGCCGAACGTACGTGTTGAACTCAACAACTTTTTAATACACAAGCTAACATTTCATAGCCGCTGCGCCCCTCGCCTCTCCCCAGAAGCTGCCGAGAAGCTCTCGTCCCATTTTGTCTCAATCCGAAAGCAAGTTCACCGTGCCGAGCTAGACGCCAACGCCCGATCCTCCATCCCCATCACAGTCCGCCAACTCGAAGCCATCGTCCGTATCACGGAGTCGCTCGCCAAACTCAGCCTGTCCCCCATCGCAACCGAGGCTCACGTCGACGAAGCCATCCGTCTCTTCTTGGCCTCTACAATGGACGCTATTACACAAGGTGAGGGCCAGGGAAGCAAGGAAATGATGGAGGAAGTGTCGAAGATCGAAGACGAGCTGAAGCGCCGTCTACCCATCGGCTGGAGTACTAGCCTGGCGACTCTGCGCCGTGAATTCGTCGATGGACGAGGCTACACCGAGCAAGCGCTCAACAGAGCAATTATTGTACTCCAACGGAGGAGCACACTCCAAATCCGCTCTGGAGGGTCACAGGTATACCGTCAAGGTGTATAAGCTTCTTTTTGGTATTTGCTGGTGAATAGGTGTGGTGTTTCTCGTTTATTATTTGGTATAGCATACCTTGACTCAGGTTGGGCACAGCGAGATTGTATAGGTCTACGGCGTTACATTTCGAAGGATTGTATACATTTGTGATGACAGTACTAGAGAACTGATGATAATTGAATATGACTGAATAAGAGTATAAATATGCTGCATTGAGTCTTCGTTCTGCGTGAACCTCTTTCTCTTATATCAATGCCTTTGTGATTCCACTAGGCCATTGTAGTCTCAGCTTGGTTCTCGAACTTAGGTGATAGAGCTAAACTGTACCTGAGACTTGTTAGCTTATGGCCTTTCCTTATATTCGGTACTCAACCTTTCTCCATCTCGTAGAAGATATTCCTTTCCAGACTGCAACTATATATATTTCGTCAGTGGGCAAGGCCAATCCCCCCAGACAAAAACCAAAAACCCTACCGGGTAAAACTATCTCACAATTATTAAACAATCGAGTGACTACATGAGCCTACAAGAACACATTTACATCTTCCTTGCCAGATCAAAGCTGGTTGTTGACAGGCTCGGCCCATTTGTATCCGCATCTAGGCGACTATGTACCCCACCATCCCGCATCCTATCGATCTGATCCCACCTGATCTCCGACAACCAACTCCGTCAATTGCCAGACACTCATTCATACTGACACTCTAGGCAATTGAACAGCTTCAACCAAATTGCCAAATCTATTGAGAGAACCCTCTAAACCAAGAACGCGATTACGACAACCCAATTCCTCGCGCACGAGCTCTCCTCGCGTTTGAATCTCCCCGCAGCCACCCAGCCCCCGGACCAAAAGATGGCACCCACAATCCGCGTCATCGGCTCTCTAAACGCCGACATGGTCTCCGTAACCCCTCGCTTCCCGGACGCAGGCGAAACAATCACCTCCTCCGCATACTTCATTAGCGCAGGCGGAAAGGGCGCGAACCAGGCCGTTGCCTGCGGCCGGCTGTCGCGCCCGCAACCCCCGCCCAAGTCCGATTCCACAACGACAACCACAACAACATCCGGTTCGGCCGGAGGCGGCGACGTAAAAGTCGAAATGGTCGGTGCGGTCGGCGCCCTCGACGGCCACTTCGCCAGCCTCCTCAAACCGACGCTCGAAAAGTCCGGTGTGGATACGTCGCGCGTGCAGGTGATATCGGATGCATACACGGGCGTCGCGGTGATTATCGTTGATTCGTCGGCCGGCGGCGAAAATCGCATCTTGTTCTCCCCCGGAGCGAACTATATCGGGATGAAGAGCTCGCCCGAGGTCATCGGGATGGCGCTCGCGAACCCCGTGCCGGACGTTATCGTCATGCAGGGCGAGATTCCCACGGAGACGACAATCGGGATCCTACGGGATATTGCGCAGTGGAAGTCACAGCAGAGAGCCGCGGGGAAGAAAGGGATCGAGGCCGGCCCCGATGTGATGTTTAACCCTGCGCCTGCGCCGCCAGGTGGATTGCCCGCGGATGTGTATGCGGGTGTCGACCATCTGGTTATGAACGAGACAGAGGCCGGGCTTATGACGCCTTCTGCGGACGAGTTGCTTAAGGTTTTTGGGGTTGAGGAGGGACAGGATGGGAAGGAGAAGGTTGCGCGGTATTTCCACTCGCTGGGCGTGACGTATGTGCTTGTTACGCTGGGGGCGAAGGGGGTTTGGTACAGTGCTGCGGACCCGGGGACAGAATTGGCTGGGAGGGCTACGAATCAGATTCCCGCGGCCAAGGTGAGCCGCGTGCTTGACACGACGGCGGCTGGGGATACATTTGTGGGTGCGTATGCGGTGAAGGTTGCGCGGTGGCGCGAGAGGCGGCGCGTGGAGGGGAGGGCAGGCGAGGATCTTACGGCAGAGGAGAAGGGAGTGCGGTATAAGCGGGTTATGGATGAGGCGATGGAGGTCGCTACGAGGGCTTCTGCGCGCGGCGTGGAGAGGCAGGGCGCTATGGACAGTATCCCGTGGGAGGACGAGATTTGAGCCAGTGCCAGACGACGCCTGCGCGGAGCTAATGCGGATGTATGATACAGGTCATGTTTGAGGTTATACATAGAATAGAACAGCGGAGTCGAAACTCAACCACTACAGAAAACAGCAGCGCATGCTTCTGCGGATGGGGAATTCGTTTCATTTGGCGCGAGGAGTGTAGAAGTAGAATAGGACTCTCAAACGGACCAGGCGCTTATCGTCAAGATTTGAGTGTGAGGAAAGTTTGCGCAGAGCATATGCGACGCGAATGCGATTGCATCCTTCCTTGGGCAGACACGCTTGAGTACAAAAGTACCAGCGCGTAAGTCCAATCCATACACAAGCGCATACTGAAAGTTCACAAGCCGTGGTGCAACTCAATCCACACCGTGACCTCGGGAGTCGGGCCAGCGCAAGAGATTCCCTCTTCTGCTATAATAAGCGGAGGCAGAGGGGTAGGAGAGCGAGTGGCGAGTCGCGCCAGAACTAGATAAGCCAAGGGAAATGGACCCAAATTACCTCTTAAATTAGCATCGCACTGTGCACGGCAGGTTTCAGCTGGAGCGCCGGCGCGATGAAACAAAGGCCAGGAAGCGCCGACTCCAGGACACACCGCCGCTGCGCACTGGGCAACTTTAAAATGGGATGAGCCGGTGTTCGTTCGGTGATCATATTTAGTGAGGGGCAGGTCGATCATGGAGATTGCCTGATAGCGGCAGTAGTAGTAACAGCCTGGGAAATTACCTGGGGGACTGGAGATCCACGATGCTGAGATAGTGTTCGGTCCTTACTGGGTGGGATCGAGGTTGAAACCTGCAAAGGACGAGAACACGGGAGGCAGATACGTGGTTCGATGAGGAGAGCGAAGGGAGGGAGCCCATTGCTAATGAAGCATAATTAAGCCGAGGGGACGCGACGAGGCTTGAACTGGAGATGCGCAGGGACGCGTTGAAGGGAGAATGGCCGGACTGGAAGGTGGACGAGGTTGACGATGGTGTCGTGCTGCAAGAATGTCACGCGCGGTAAATACGGGCGCTATCCAAGGCAGCCCGCAGGCAGAAGCGGCGATGGGCCCTGTAATCGCGCGTAAGGGATAGATTACGGGCGACGCGCCGGGCAAAGTAAATGAGGTGAGGGGAATTCTGGCAATTATTGGATCGTAGTCCATGCGATGCCTTGCAGAATCAGGATCCAAGTAGACGCTTCTATCCTCGAGTCAGCTTTGGATTCGTTAAGCAGCCTAATTAAGAGCTTTGCGAGAGACACGAACCTGACGCGCTTCGACGCCCGCTCGCCATTCCTGCTGTTCAGCTGGCCTACTTATAGAACTCGAGGGGGCATTCCAATCTTTCTTCAGAATCCCACGCCTGCAGGTTTCGCCTCCTCCTTCCCATGAGACTCAGATTCAGATCCTGAGATCACCCGCCCTCCATTGCCCGTGCAGGAATTCTCCATAGCGTGTTCAGCCCTTGCCTTGCTCACCTCCTCGCGGCGCCTCTGGCCATATAATCCTCCCTCTCGCTGTCTCCCTTGGTGACAGTCAAGCAGCTTTCTCTCCTTTATTGTCTGTACTCTGTACTCTAGGCCATCCGTAGGCTCGTGGCTGTCACGACCTGCTTTTCCCTCCTTCGACCAGGCTGTATAGAGAGACCGCCAGCCAATCAGCGCTGCCAACCCCACCTGCCGCGCGACCAAAACAAATCGACTCCCACTCTCGTCTCGTCTCGTCTCCATCAACACGGGCTGTTGCTGCTTCTCTCGCTCTGTCGTGTCGCGCTTTTTCAATCAATCGTTACTCATTCTTTTCCCACCAAAATGGCTGCTCTCACTATGTCCCCTGCCGCCGTACGACAACCTTTTGCTCCCCTGGACGCCTCTCGCATGCGGACCCTGCTCCGCACCAAGATGAACCTCCAGAATAAGCAGAATGGTACGACCGACTCGTGCAGTTCACGCGTCAACATACGTGCTAACAACTTTACGTTGCATAGGCGCCATGCTCTCGAGCAAGAAACAGTCCCTCGCTGAATCGGACGCGGAGAACATCGACCCTACGGCATTCAAGTCGATGAAGCGGAAGCGTGCTGCTGATGACGAAGACGACCATGTTCCTGTTAAGAGTCCAATGAAGCCCATGAAGTCTTCACGACCGGCTTTTAGTATTCTTGTTGACTCGACGTCGACCTCCAATACTCGCACTCCGACAACTCCCACAAAGACAGCTTCTCACTCGATTCCGAAACCCGCGTCAGCATTGAAACCTGCTGGTCGCTCCCCACAGATGAAGGCGTCCAAGGCTTTCTCTCGCCGTGCAACAATCTCCAAGTCCCGTCCAGAGTCTGCGTCCCGAAAGGGTGTCAGCCGTCCCTTCTCTATCGCCGCTGCACTGTCCAATGGCAAGTCGAAAAGCCACCCGGCTCCTACTAGCAAGATCCCTGCATCCTGGTCGTTTGACATCTATGTCGACTCGGAGCAAGAGGAGATGACAAACCTTATGCAGCACTCGACATGCGTGCTCGACATTAGCGACGATGAAGGAAAGCAGGAGGACAAGTCGGATCACCGTGGGAAGGAGAACATCCCTCCCGCCGAATTGGGTATCGCCCTTCCCCGCTCCCGTCAACAGGAGTCCCCTGCTGCGGCTGCCCGCAAGTCCGACATGGTGGATGAGCCCCGCTCCCCATTGGGCGATCTTAATGCGGCCGACTATTACGGTGAAGATTGCCACGCCTTTTCATATGCTGTCATTTATGATGAGGATGAGACCGACGCACCAGCGTTAGCTCAGGAGAAGAAGTTCGCATCCACTTCCCTTCACCGTCCAACACACCCTACTCGGAGTAAACTCTCGAGCATGTCTTCCATTGCCTCGGTGTTAGAAGCTGCTAGCCCAGCAAAACCCACCGAGGCCGAGACGCAACCCTCTGATAGTGGCATCGACATCTGGGAGAGCGAAAGCGCTGCCGAAGAGGCTACCGCGATATCGGAATCCGCTAGCGCATAGATGAAAAATCCCCTCGTTAATTCGTTACATAATCTTGATTCTTAATCCCTGGCGATGACGCTCGGGCCGCAGGCGTTTTGGATGGCGTTTGAGCATTGCTTTTGGAGGGTCCTGTAAAGCCTTGTTTGGATACCCTGGTCTCGATTTCGTTTCACGGCGCTCTCTCTGTTCTGGCTCTCGACTGTCCGTGTCGTCGCTTTTTTTCTTCTGTTTGTGTCACGAATTTGTATGCGTCGCATCCCCGTCTGTTTCATCCTTATCATTATCGACCTTAACCCACTGCATGGTTGTCAGCATGTACTACCTAATGAGCTCAGATGTGTCACGTCTTTGATGCCTTCACGATTCATATATTCCATTAATCAAGCATTGCCACAAAATCTGCTCAGTCTCTTCCCTAATGTAAGCCGTTAATCCGACGTATCATCATCGGATTCATCAGCGCCCTCTGCCTCCCTCCGTGCAACAGCCCTATCCACGGCCTCAACCGCAGCCTCCATGATCTCTTGCTGCTCAATGGCCTCTTCCTCCCCCTCACTCTCGTCCCTCTCGACTCCACTTTCTTCTTCTTCCTCATCACCCCCTCCTTTCCCCCCGGCACCGCCCTTAGCCTTCTTACTACTACCCGCCTTCTTCCCCCCAGCAGTCTCCTTCCACGTCGGCGCGCCCTTAATAGTCGACCTAATCTCCGTCGCAAGCGCCATCTCCTTCGTACTCGCACCCGCAGGATCAAGCCAGAACTCGCCCATCCCCGTCTCGGGAGTCGCATAATCGGGGAGCGCCAAAATCCGCACATAATCCGCATCATTCGGCGTCCCCCCTTCATACATGGTGATAATCTTATGCCGCATAATCGCCTTCAGCTTCGCCGTCGTCCCATTCCCAAACCACCCATCGACAACGATATCGCATTTCTCGCGCAGAAACCCTGCGGGGAGCGGATCCGACGGCACGAGGATGGATGTTAATATGGGGTCCGTGATATCGCAGAACATCCACATGCGCCCGTCGAGCGGGAGCGGAGGTGTACCCGTGAATAGGTGTGACCCCCCGTTACTACTACTCGTCGCACCAGCAGCAGTAGTAGCAGTCTCGGGGGCGACGATCTCGCTCGGCCGCGGCAGCGCATGTCTCCGTCCGCCGGCGCCATCGCGCGCCGTCTCGGCTTCGCGCGGTAGGATGCGGAACATGGTCGTCTGGTAGATGCGCGAGGCTGGGTCTTTTCGTGGATCGTGTCCGAATCGCAGGATCGCGTCGCGCCAGGGTCCCGAGCGGAAGATGTAGCCGACGTGGGGGATTGCGTGGCGGAGGGCGTAGCGCTGCTCGAGGGTTTGGAGTTGGTTACGGAGGGCGCGGCGGGACCAGGCGGGCCGGGTGTCGAAGAGGGATTTTATGAGTGTGATTGTGTCGCGGAGGACGGGGTCGAGGGTTTCGATTGCTGGGCAGTTGTCGCGCGGTCGCGTGGGGACGGTTTCGATGTCATAGGGGACGAGGTGGGTGAGGATTTTCGCGGCTTGTTGCGTGTTTACGGTTGTGATGTTGCCGGATGTGTCGAGCGTTTGGCGGACTGTTGGGTTTTGGCGGTAGCTTTACTATAGTGTTAGCAACAGCGCATACGTTCTTGAGAGGTAGGTTAGGTGAGAGATGGATGCGCACAAGTAGTTGAAGGGGAGGTCTCCATGGCTGAATGACGGAGGTGGGATGAGGTCCACGTTTGACGTGGCTCCCTTGCTCATGTCTAGATCAAATTCCTTCATCTTGCGATGGTCGAACGTCAATATCGTATCGCGGAAGCGATTGATAAAGGGACTGTTTGTAGTCGAGAAGACAAAATCCGGCATTCCTGCCCAGTGTCAGTAACTCATCCAACCCCAAGCACCAGGACTATGGGCAAAATCTACCTCGAAAGATATGCGTCCGCTCAACTAACCCAACAGGCGCAACCTGATACTTGCCCTCATTATCCTGAAGGGTGCGCAGAAGTTCGCGCGCCGTATATCTGGGCGGCGCATTCCCAGGATTTGCTCGGGAAGGGTCCTCGACGAACGGCTCATCCGTCCCTCTCTTCCTCTTCCGGCCCGTCCGCTTGGGAACAGTCACCTTTAGGAGGATATTATTCGACGGCGTGCTGATGGACTGCACGGGCCGCGACATTGCATCCTCTGGGCGGAGCATAAGGTTGACTGGGGTATCCGCCTTGGGCGGGTTGAGGGCCTGGAATTAGAGTCAGAATGGTTCATTTAACAGGGCAAGAAACGTACCTTGACGATTCCCGCGCTCCCTTGGAGGGTGTCGATGGCCTTGTCGACATTTTTGATTATGGCGGGATGTTCGATGCCGAGGAATGGGCGGGAGGGGATGGTGTAGAAGGGTGCCGTTCGTGATGACGGGTTGGAGTCTGCCATTTCTGCCCACGGCGAGAGGTCTGTAGTCGGGAGCACCTGACTGTTAGATGAGGCTGGTGGTTGGTGTTATCCCAAAGACGGGAGGGAGTATGCAGAGCCAATTGATGGCAGAAGAAAGGGCAATTCAACTAGGGAAGTGGAGGACAACAACACACGGGCGGCCCCAAGATATACTGATATCTTACACCAGATTAAGAATTACCTAGTAATATAAAATGAGATCCATACTTTCGTTGGGGAAGGAAGAGGGATTCTGCTTGGAATGTCCGTCTCAGGCAAAAGATGGGCGCGGCTGCAAACCGCGCAAACAGTCACGTGACCACAAAGAGAGCGCTTTTGTCCCCCTGTAAACCATGTTATTAGAGTGCGCATTATTTGCACCTACTCCCTGTATTTGCTTGCACCATTATCTCCTGGGCCCCTGGGTTATGGTTTATGTTGGTGAGTGTACCTTGCTTGCCAGCACTCTGGTTTAGTGCATGTGGGGGTTTCCTGTTATAAACCTACATAGCCTAAGCAGGAAAACATGTCAGAACAGGAGGCACACCAGTCAGGCACCCAAATAAGCAAGAACCTAACACACACCATGGCCATGCACACCAGGCTGGAGTACATGCAAGCAGGACATGCTTGCCATTGTAAACCTTGACCCACAGATACAGAAATCTGCGATTAAGCAAGGATCGCAATGATAGTCATGATAGACTTAATTTCAGACAGAGATATGCGGTTGATGGAAGATGAGAGAAGGGCAAACCGAGTGTTATATTGGGAAGCAAATGTGACCACGCCAGCCTCGTAATCAGAGGCGCGGCACGGTCCAGGCATTGTTCCGGCTCTGAAGGTCTCTGCTGGAAACCTGGTATATGCGCTTATCATTAGTCAATACAACAGAGTCTCATCACGGGCTTCGAGCGCAACGGCAAGGGCGAAGAGTGGGATTTTGGTGAATACTCTAAACCTTAGCTTCAAACGAGCGTTGCCAAGATATAAAAACTAACAGATATTTTAACTCTCTTTGAAGACGCTCAGCCCTGTCCTAGAAAAGAAGATTTTCTTGAGTTTAATGGTCGCTCTAGCATTATACATCTAGGTGTGACAGGGCCGACCAGCTGGAGGTCCTTAATACATAGTAAATTAAGTATAAAGTGGAGGTATGGTAACTAGATAGCTATTATAATAAGATTATCCAAGCTACACGCGTCCGCCCATACCTAAAGGTTATATACCCCATAACCTTACCTCCTACTCCTCTTGGGCATCCGAACTAGCCAGTATACAGCCAATGCTCCAACGGCATTGGCCACAACGTACACGAGGATAATGCCAAAGTTCCTCCACCGGTCCTCAAACCGGATGTTGAGCGTACTCAGATACTCGTTCGTACTGCGCAACGGACAGAATTCACACTGAGCCGTATTATTCGCGTCAGCGAGGTACCCGCCAGATGCCGAGAGGTAGGAAGCCATGTACGAGCCACATGACTGGCCCGTGGGTGGAGGAAACCGGACGTATTCGTTGGAGGCGCATTCAATGCCCGCTTTCGCTAGCCCGGTTGAAAGGAGGCCGGAGGCGAGCCAGCTAAACGGGGAGACGTAGTACATGAATGTCCAGAATCCTGGCAGGGATGCCTTTTTGACAAGAATGCTGTATTTTTTGGTAAGTAGTGTGTATGGTGGACAAGTGAGGGAGAACAGAACTGACCCGCAAAAGGTGAGGCACAGCATATAGCAGATATTTCCAAGGCTACCTGCTGCATCGGCACTTTCCATTCCAGCCACGAGGACGTGAGTAAAAGTACTGGTAAACATCATAAACTCCCAGACAAACAAGAACGTCAACCAACCGCGCGAAGCGACTTCGTCGGTGGCAACGGCATTCTGGTACAGGCCAATAGGGTAGTACCAGCAAAAGTAGGCCATGACAGTCATGAGGGTGTTCCAAAGTATTTCAATCATGAGATTGCTAAGGATCAAGACTACTCCATCGCGTTAGTCTGGATCTGCGCAGTCATATCGTCGTAGCAGCTGCTGGAAGTGCAGCTATTCATACCTTTCCAATCATACATTTTCGATGGCCTCTCGCGGGCCTCGTAAACCTCCCGTTGGCTGATAAACTGCGGCATGATCTGCTCGCTGAGTTGTCCGAACAGGCTTAAGAAGATCATGACCGCATACATCTGATTCTGAAGCCCTTGAATGGTGTTGGGCGCCTTAAAGAAGCTGAACCCGATGAATAAGGTCTAAAAATCCGCATGAAGCGCATAAGTCAAATATTCCACCCGGGGACGGTGTGTACCCTCAACTATTAGGAATGATTTGTCACTCACCGAACCAACTGTAAGGGCAACTTTGGAGTAAATATAAGACGGAGTTCGCCAGTATTGCGCTGCGACACGCTTCTGAACAAGCCACCATTGTCGTGCAAACGATGCGGCATAAGGGCGGCTATTTGAAGGTGAGGTTGGTTTGTCGACTATGGCCGTCCTCGATGCCCGCATTTTGTCTAATGTTTCCTTTACTCTCTGATACTCTTGCGATTCTCTCCAGACTCTAGGCCACTCAACTGTAGTCTGTGATCCTGGTGCCGCTCCGATGACTTCCAACATCCACTCGGCGGGGTTGGCATCAGAAGGACAGCGCTCTTCTCCATTGACCTCCAAATATTGAGTAAGCGTCGTGGAGTTCTGACCGATTTCTGCAAAAACATTAGAAATTAGCAACAGTCATCAACGCATGCGTATTTTACTGTCGTAAGCAGAGAAGAGAAGAGAAGAGAGAGAGAGAGAGAGAGAGAGAGAGAGGCGAGGAAAGAAGGAGAGTGCACAGCTAACGAACCTCCAAAATACACCGTCTTGCCGCCTTTCGCGAGAAGCAGCAAATTGTCAAACTCCTGGAACAACATAGCAGACGGCTGGTGGATTGTGCAAAGAACCGCCTGGCCACTATGTGAAAGCCGTTTTAACAGTTGGCAAATGGCCCACGAGGTCTGTGAGTCCAAACCCGAGGTCGGTTCGTCAAGGAAAAGTACCACTTCCGGCTTTGCAGCCAGTTCAATACCGATAGTGAGACGCCGACGTTGCTCAATATTCAGCCCTTCACCCGGGACACCAATAATAGCGTCCGCGTACTCTTCCATCCCGAGAAGCCTGATCATTTCCTCCACATGAGACATCTTCTCGTTGTGCGATACATTTGCGGGTTGCCGCAGCAAGGCACTAAACTCAAGCGCTTCTCGTACGCTACAGGTAGAGATGTGGACGTCTCCCTGCTGTACGTAGCCTGTTTTGCGCTGGAAGGCAGTGTCTCTGGGCACCCCGTCCACAAGCATCTCACCAGTAACAACGCCAGTTGTAATCCGGTTGGCGAGAATATTGAGGAGGGTTGTTTTGCCAGCACCGGAAACTCCCTAAATTTTTGTTTGTCGAGTTAGACGTAAACCGAGGAGAGTGAGAGAGTTACATTTGTTTAGACACATACCATCAAGGCAGTCAAAGTTCCAGGTTGGACCCATCCGTCGACATGGTCCAGGAGTCTCTGGACCTCTCCTTTATGCTTTATGTCATAGCACACGTCTTGCCAGTGGAAAGTAGGACCTTTACACGGGGAATCATCCGTCTTTTCTGCAGCATCTGAGAGCGCGGGTGTGGCTGTTTGAGGGCCGAGGGCTTCTGCATCGTCGGCCTCGGCCATTCTGCGGGCAGAATTTTGCTTGACATAATGGTTTCGGCGGAAGATAAGAACTTCACCTTTGCCCTTCGCCATGCTAAGAAGCTCAGCTGCGGTAAGGTATGTGGCCGTGAGGATGACCCAGAACGCGACCAAGATTCCCACGTTACTAGTATCACGTCAGTTGGCGTTTTTTTTTCGTCGCCAAAGGCCAGTGGCTGATGATGGACTCAGCTTACCGCCACTTGTTGGAGTGGTAATAGTTGAATTTTGCGTTGATGTGTCTGTCGCCGGAGACTGTCGTCGAACCGAAAACGCCTCCTACTTCGGCGCAAGCCTGGTTGTCGATATCAACGGTCGTGTAGTCCGGGCCTGAGGGCACGATAACCGAGCATGCAAATTCGCGATCGTGAAATTCATTGATCATCAGAGACTCAAAGGCGTAGCTAAGGGGGTTGATATAAGCAATCCAGCGTGACCACCCCGGCATGTACATCGTTGGGATCGTGAAGCCAGTGTACATGATCAGACCCAGAACCAGAAGGGCAGCCGGCACCATTGCCTGGGACATGGTACGGGACACCGAGGCAACAGTCCGAAACAGGCTGGATGTGACCATTGTGCTGAGAAACGCAACCAAAAGGAAGAAGAATATCGGTCCAGCCTCTCGCCGTAGGTTGGCCATGAGATATAACGTCAAGTTAAAGGACAGCGTGTTCAGCAATTTATAGGGGATGTCGGTAATCATACTGGCGATAGCCTCTGCCGATGGATGGTAGAGAGCAAATTGCTTGTGTTTCTCGACGATTGGCCGCTGCTCGTACAGAGTCAGGATCTGGAGACGGTTAGAGCTGCACACAAACGAGCAAACTCGTCGTTTCGATGGCTTTTCTTTTTTTTCTTACCTCAAGGACACTTGCAAATGCGCTCAAGAGTAGAGCAAAAAAGATCAATCCACCTCGGCCGTAGAAGCTGTTCGTGTCGCCGTGCAGATTGAAGAAGATACTGCCCAGAACCAGAGCCATGATAGTATTGCCTCCAAGCTGGATATACGTCAAGGATGGGTCTGCAAGCAAGCGTTTCCACCCGCGCCAAAGACACAACGCTGTTTGCTGTATGTACGACAGGGTATATGGAGACTTTAGTCTTTGGCTTCTCGCTTGTTGGGCCCTGCGGGAAGCCACGAACTCGTCTCGACCCTCGCTTCTCAGGCTGAATTTGCTTTCGTAGGCGTTGATCTGAAGCATCAGCCGCTGGTAGTGATCGCTTGTCCTCCACCTTTTGTGGAATTCCTTTGCCGTAATTGGGACTTTGCCATCAAAACCTGGTCGTATGCGCCGCTCATCCGGGTTGGTCATGGAGGTGAGGAAGTCTGGTGTTGTCTGTTGAAAAGGGCCTAAAAATGATTTGGATTCAGATCAGCAAGTAAAACGCGAAGAACCGAACGAAATTACGCATTTCGAATGCTTACACTCGAAGCCTAGCTCTTCAAAATATGCCCGTGCTTCCGGCGTCGGCCCAAAGAAGATCTCTCGTCCTTCATACAAGACCATGACATTATCAAACAGCTGTTGCGTGGAAACATGTAAGCAGGCAGTTCTTCCAATAGATACAGGGATAGTAAAGAGAGGAAGTGGGAAAGGAGAGCACGTACCTCGTACGCCTCTTGCGGCGCCTGATAGAGGGAGACTATGGCAGATGATGCCAGCAGCTTGGTGGCCGTACGAAGCGTTTTGCAAAATCCCACTGCGTTGGAACTGTCCAGGCCACGCGTACTATTGTCCCAGCATTGCAACGGGGCGTCGCTCAGCGCGGCTTCCGCTATACTCACTCGTTTGCGCTCCCCTCCACTGACGCCCCGGATAAAGTCATTCCCGACCACCGTGTTCACAGTATGCGAGATGCCGAAGACTGCCATAATGACGTCCCTTAGGAGCTTGGAGTATTCCGCAACTTTCAGCCCAGCGGGCAACTCACGCGGTGCCCTGGCGCGAGCAGCGAATGAGAGCGTGTCTCCTACTGACAGCATTGGGAAATGCACGTCGTTCTCGCCGGTGTAGATTGCCTCCCCTCGGAAATAATTGCACATCTCTTTGCGGGACACGCCTAACGACAGAAGAGTGAGCAAGCAATGTTGTGGATATCTTCAAGTGGGCAATCGACTAGGACGTTGGCACGCGTACCTCGGTAGTTGATAGTGGCGTCGTCACCTAAATATAACCCTTCCATCTCGCTAGCCAGTGTCTTTAACAAAGTGCTACATCCGGAGCCCGGAGGCCCAAGGACCAAAAGCATCTCGCCAGCATCAGCTAGGCCCTCCGCGCCGTGGAGGATACCGATTCGCCGTTTGCGACGCCGGGTTATGAGTGAGACGATACTGCTTCCCACCGTCATCTGATAGTCAGTGGGCGTACCGAAGCCATATACCTCAAGGTTGCGGAAGGATACACCGGACTTCCGGCGTCCCCCTTCCCCGAGGTTTCTACTCTCGTACTGAACGAGGGCTTCCGCCCAAACACTGGTGTCGAAGGCAGAGGAGTGAGGGTCAAGCTTGGAACCGGGAGGAGGATGGAAAATATCGTCGTATTCCGCCGTCTCAGCATTCCTTGAAACGCTCCTTGCCAATCTTTGGATCGCTTCGTCGATATCGTCGTGCCCTCGATTAGACTGGGACGTACTGGTACCTCCCCTGGTGGCGTCGCTGGGGACTTTGGATAAGGGGTTTTCTGCCATTGTGATGTTCTGCGTGGAAGATCTCAAAGCTTATCGAGATATCTGTATTGCCTTGAGTATATCGAAGGGTCTAAATAGTTGGGAGTATGGTGGCTGTGGTTTGTGGCACCGTTTGGACCTCGAGGTCCGGCCTTCGGCAGATGTATAGAGGTACAATTCTAAGTCCGGACCAAGAGTTCGGACTCCGGAGCTGGGCAGCATAGCGCTCGGTGAAACACTGCAAGTGGACTCCTGAATTAACCCACGCTTTGCCCAGAGATATCGCGGCAAAGGAGAATGCTGATCCTGGAAGCGCTGAGAAAAAGAAAAAAAGAGGCAGGGCAAAAGAATGCTTAGCTAGAATGACACGAATAACTAGAGGAGTACCTACCATCCTTCTCCTGCTCTTCTACTTCCAACCTTTTTACCTTCGTCTATGAATTAGACCTACAAAATGGCCGCTTCTCAACTGCCTCTAACTCCTCCATCGTTGAATTACAGTCTAGCGAAACGGAAAGTTCGCATCCTGATCTTTTGGCTTCTAGTCTTTTTAGACTCGGTTGTCTTCCCTATCGGGCTGTATTATCTCCTGACCAGAACCACGACCCTGTCTATGACGAACAGTATACCTCCCTTGGCGTTGCACTATTCAGGAAGCTAACCCGGCGGTTCGCCTTACACAGTATTCTCGATACTGACCATGACCCTGTTCGGCACATTTGTCATAGAATCGTTGCAGAGAACGTGGCTGCTTTGGAAAAAGAATTCAACCTGCCGCATTCCCAACACAGGTCGCTATTATGTGAATCCAATCCCCTCAGCAATATATAAATCCCCACCCCTCTTGCCCAACCTTCCCAGATCCATTCCATGTTTCCTTAGCAAAAGTGACCCCTAACTCATTTTTTGCCGCAGTTTGACTTCACACATTGGAACCTCCTCGGCGCCTGGACGATCATCATCGCGGAACTCGTCATTGGAACCATTCCCGATCCGCCATGCTTGCGCATACTAGCGATGCCCGTGTCTTCTGTTCTCTTCGCTGCCGCCGTGGAAATGCTTGTGTTGGAAACTATGTACGTGTTTGCCGTGCCCGTGTGGTTTCAAGTCTCGTCGATCCCCAAAGGCGACCCAATGCGTCCAGCCATCTATCCTTTTCTCGAAGACATCATTGCGGTGGACGGCAAGGGCGGCCAGCGGTATCGCCAGAGTCTGGAGCGGCGGTACAATGCCAGCCCTCCCTTTCGCGGGATGCTGCACCGATTAACGTTGCTCTGGGCGATACCCCAGACTCTTGTGACTGGGGGGACTATGGCGGGGATTTTCATCGCTGACGACCGTGAACTGGCATATACGGTACGTGGCCTGACCTTCCATATAGTCGTAGACTGAATCTCCGTGCCCACTTGTTGCAGCTTGGCTGGTCAGTGCCTGCTATTTGGGCGGGGATCTGGTCTGTGGTGATGGTGCTATGGACTCGCGTAGAATTAAGACGAGAGATGCTTTATTGGCGAGGAATAGTGGACACGGTCGCTGGTGACAGGAGCGGAGACTGTGTCAGAGGGCGCCCTAGGACTGAACAGGGGTTCTGCCGACTTGCTTTGGAGGAGACTGAATGATACATCATGGGTTGCTCGGTTAGGAGGTAGGAGGTGAAGGATTTGGATACAGGTATTATCTCGGGAGGGTCACTGGTCGTTAGACATTAGAGGGACCAAGATTGCTATGACAGCGCCGGCCTGGTGTTCTGTATTAGGACTGTCACTACTTCCACCGGTCAGAATTATAAAGTTCTTCCAGTCATTAGAAGAGATGAATCAGGATAGGCCTCAGAATCAAATAGTAAAAGAGGAATAGTACAAGTGACAATCAAACATAAAGTCAACGTAGAACTTGCAGCCAAAGATATAAATAATGCCATAAATAATGCCAAACCAACAACCTCGCGGCCAGCATGAAATCCCCTATCCCTGATTATAACTAATTTCACCTGCCACCTATATCACGATTACCAGGCACAATGCTAAAGGATTTGTGATATATTAGAGCTACTCCCAGCTCCTCTTCAGAGCCTGCACCTGTTACCTCAACACCAGGGAAATGCAAGGCATCGTTAAAACAGTGATCTGAATAGCTTCCATTTTAATAAATTTGCTTACGGACATGGACCAGCGCGATATCACGGAATCAAACGATTCAAAAGGGGAGGTTTCTGTAGCAGTCACCCTATAAAGTTTGACCGAGCCTTTTCCGGCCCAACTTCTAGCTACCAGAAGCTGGTTGCAAAATCCCTCCATTATGCCGTATTCCTCATTTTGGATGATCTGCAAGAGTATCCACCATTTCTTTCGCTCTTGGAGGATCCATCACTCTTCTCGGGGTGGCGTCCAACGAGCCTCGCAGCCTGGAGACCTTGGCATTTCTGGGCTGTAATATCCGACCAGGCAGTTATTATTACCGTGTCCTCGGACATGGTTCAACCTTCGGCCTACTGAAACGAGGCAGTGTAGGATTCTGTCTCCGCATTCTCCGAAGCAAAAGGAAATGAAACACAAAAGTGGCGCGGTAGCCAACACCGAACCCCGAGCCCCGAGTCGTGGTAGCAAATGAACGCAACCAGGCGATCGGCAGGTGGAAACATCGTGACGAAATTACGCCTCATGAGTGAGAGGATGCCTGCCTTATCATCAAGTATAAATACGCGGTAGAAAGAATCAGGCCCTGAAGCTTTTCATCATTCATCTTTGGAAGACCATATCAGCAAATGATAACTGAGACTATGAGAAAGGGCGTGGAACGCATTCCCGGGCCTAAACGTCAGTAAGGCTTATTTTCATCTTTTGTTCTTTGGCAATGCTGATAATTTATCACCTCTTGCTGACTTGCGCTTTATTAGCCCTACCTGTGGTGGGAAATCTTTTTGACCTCGACCTTGAAAAGGGCCTAGCATCTGTCGTTAAAATATCTGAGCAATACGGTATACTTTAGCCTCCTGTCGGTTTGGATAGGAATAAACAATAATGAAATAATAACCCCAGGACCACTATTCCAAATCACAATCAACGGGGAAAAGCAGATTTTTGCGGCCAGCCAGGAACTTGTTGATGAGCTTTGCGATGAGTCCCGGTTTCAGAAGGCCGTGATCTCTGGGATCGAGAATCTGCGAATGCTGGCCAACGACGGCCTCTTTACGGCTTACCACGGCGAGCATCGCTGGGGCGTTGCTCATCGCATCCTAGTGCCTGCATTCGGCCCGCTACGCATCCGACAAATGTTTGACGACATGAGTGACGTAGCAGAACAGCTGTGCCTGAAATGGTAGGCATTGCTGACCTCAGGCTAATGATACGGAGAAGGCTAATTATGTCGGTGTTTGGTTGCAGGGCCCGCTATGGCAGTTCGATGAGTATCAATATCACGGAGGATTTCACACGCTTGACCTTGGACACGATCGCCCTCTGCACAATGGGCTTCCGCCTGAACAATTTCTACAATAACGAGTCTTTGCACCCATTTGTCGAGTCCATGCTGTATGTGTTGAGGGAAGCCGATCTTCAGAGCTTCCTTCCGGGAATTGCCAAAAGTATGCGTGTCCAGGCGCAACGGCGCATGTTCAGGCATATAGAAGCTATGAGAACTATGGCTCGCGAGATTATACGAGAACGCAGAAATCAGCCGGAAAAAGTTGATGACCTCCTGAACGCCATGTTGAACGGCCGTGACCCAGTCACAGGCGAAGCCATGACCAATGAGTCCATTATCGACAACGTCATTACGTTTTTGATTGCAGGGCACGAGACAACATCCGGCCTCCTTTCTTTTGCGTTTTATTATCTGCTTCGGAACCCACACACCCTGGAGCGGGCCCGAAAGGAGATAGACGAGGTGGCTGGTGTGGAGGAGCTCACCGTGCAGCATCTTGGGAAGCTTCCGTACATCGACGCCGTTTTGAAGGAGAGTCTCCGTATGATGCCCACTGCGCCGGGATTTACCGTCTCCTCACGAAAACAGGAGGTTCTAGGCGGGAAATGGGTAATTACTCCCGGGCAGGCGATCAATTTACTACTCCCTGTCTGTCTGCGAGACCCCAGCGTCTTTGGGCCAGACGCCGACGAGTTCCGTCCGGAACGCATGCTGGAAGAGAACTTTTCAAAGCTGCCCCCGAACTCGTGGAAGCCATTTGGGAATGGAGAACGCAGTTGCATCGGCAGGGCCTTTGCCTGGCAGGAAGCCCAGCTTGTAGTTGCGAAGGTCCTCCAAACCTTTGACTTGGTGATGGACAACCCGAACTACGAGCTCCAGATCAAAGAGACCCTCACCCTCAAGCCGGATGGCTTCCGGATCCGGGCTACTCTGCGCCACGGTAAGAACGCCACAAAGCTATCGCGGCGTAGTACGTTGGTGGATGCCATCTCAGCATCAACATCAATTACCTCGGCTGGACAGCGTGATGAGGGTCAGAAACCGGTTGGAGGCCAGAAGATCTCCTTCTTCTACGGCTCCAATAGTGGAACTTGCAAAGCTCTCGCCCATCGGTTGGCATCCAGCCTGATGACACGTGGGTTTACCGACCAGAAGCTTGCCCCCCTCGACGCAGCCGTCAATAGCCTGCCCAAGGACCAGCCTGTGGTCATTGTAACCACCTCGTACGATGGACAGCCCACCGATGATGCGAAGGAATTCATGAAGTGGCTCGAAAGCGCCCAACCCCCGGACCTCGAAGGTGTCTCGTACGCAGTTTTCGGCTGTGGCCACCACGACTGGGTCAAAACATTCTATCGCATTCCTATCCTCATTGACGAGTTGATGCACAAGGCTCGAGCAACACGGCTTGCACCGCCAGGGACGGCCAACGCTGCCGTCAGTGATCTGTTCTCAGACCTCGAAATGTGGGAAGAATCATGTCTTCTACTGGCCCTCCTAGAGACCTTTCCCCCGCCCAAGAGCAGCAACGCCGACTCGTTCAATTCACACCAACTCGAAGTCAGCCTCAGCAGGCCCAAGAGAGTTGGAATGCACCAGGGGCTCGTTGAAGCAACGGTCACTGCCGCTCGGGTCCTTACCAGCCCCGGCACTTCAGAGAAGCGCCATCTGGAATTCTCCATCAAGGATGAGTCCACCACTTGGCGTCCAGGGGATCATCTCAACATCCTCCCTGTCAACCCGCCCAGCACAGTCTCCAGAGTCCTGGCACATTTCCATCTCGCGCCGGACTCCAGTGTCACCATCAACTCCTTTAATTCGCACGGCCTGCCAAATGCGACGCCTGTGTCTGCGGCCGAGCTGTTTAGCTCATACGTGGAGCTGTCTCAGCCCGCAACGCGGAATGTAGGTCCTCGATCAAATCATTGGGCAATGTGACAAATGGTTTTGACATATTGACTAACCAACCGTGAACCCGCAGAACCTGAAAGTTCTCGCTGCAGCCACCGAGTCCGACGCGGACAAACAAGAGCTGATACGCTTCCACGATTGCTACAAGTCACTCGTTAGAGATCGTCGGCTTTCAGTCCTAGATCTTCTTGAAAAATTCCCGTCTATATCCCTCCCGATTGCCACGTTCCTATTCATGATTCCCCCGCTGCGCGTTCGAACGTACTCGCTTTCCGCCGCGCCTTCGTTCAAGCCGGCCCACGGCTCGCTTACCTTTTCCGTCATTGACGTGCCCGCACGGAGCGGCGGCAAGGACAGCAACAGCAGCAACGACAACAATGCCCGGTATCTAGGCGTTGGCTCGAACTATCTCGCCTCGCTCACGCCCGGCTCCATCCTCTACCTCTCGTGGCGGCCAGCCAAAGACGCCTTTCACCTCCCAGCAGACCCGTCCCGCATACCGATCATCATGATCGGCGCGGGGAGCGGCTTGGCCCCGTTCCGCAGCTTTATGCAAGAGCGCATGGTGCTACGAAAGAAAGATGAAGAATTGGCGAAAGCACTGTTGTTCTTCGGCTGTCGCGGACCGCATATGGATGATCTCTACAGGGAGGAAATTGACGAGTTCGAGGCTGCGGGTGTGGTTCAGGCCTTCAGGGCGTACAGTAGATCCCCTGACCACGCTGAAGCAAGGGAGTGTCGCTACGTTCAGCACCGTTTGAGGAAGGAATCGAGGATAATCTGGGATTTGTGGGTGAATAACGCAACTATCTATGTATGTGGCTCGGGAAGTCTGGCTAGTGGGGTGAAGACGGCGTTGGAGGAGATGCTGGGCACCTTGCCCCTGGAGCGATATGTGACGGAAATTTTCTGATGCATCTTATGTATTACATCCCGCCACATAATCTCGTTTTTCAGTGCGCTTCTGCAGGTGCCGAGTAAATTCGGACAAACAACAAGGAAGGGGGTTCCGTCATTCAAAGGTAGATTGGGTTTCAGCTAGGTTGTCGGTTGGTTTGTTTTTTATTTTTATTTTTTTTACATGCTATGCCCCGCCCCGTTCATGTCCATACCTCATCCTCTACTACATAGATCAATCAAACCTAATATCTGGAACTGCTAGCCCAAACAAGCTGTGAACGTTGAGGGAGCTCGCCATAAAATTCTCCGGACAGTCGCCTGGCATGAAGTCCGGCAATACGGGATAGTACAAATCGTTGCTCGCATCCCATGTTTCCACAAGTCCACCTTCCAGGAAGCCGGTATCATGGACAGTATCATTGCCAAGATCGTTCGTTGGGCGGCTTGAATTCAGCTGTGTGGGAACCTAGTCGAGGGTTACGTTAGCAGAGGAACAAGTATCGGAGATGGCTATTGATGATTCTGAGGTGACTGCGACGACATACCTCAGTTTCCAGAGTAGTATCAACCCTCAGTGAGTCCTGTTGGTGGTGCCCTTCTTCGTCCTGGGGCAGTGGCTGTTGTTGTTGTTGTCGCTGCCGGCCATTAAGCCGTATATTGCCCAGGTCTTTTACATACTGCCGTGCGATATGCGCAAACTCCGTGAGCAGCGAGGCAGGCAGGACTCCTCCTGACTTGTAGTCCAATAGACTAAAATGTCCGGCTGCTACGTCCAACAATGAGAGGTTGTTGCGCGTTTCTGGATGTGTTGGGTTGTGAACGACAAAGTCGAACAGGATAAAGAGAGCCGCGAGAGGTAGAACCGTCAAAACACTGTCCACCATCAGCTTAGCTCGCAAATCGCGTGGTTATACGGGTAGCATGCGGTTATTCTGTTCATATGGAGCTAGCTTGGACGGTATGTGCCCGGGAGTTGGCGGGGGTAAAGGGGGAACTTACAAATTGGGAGTGTAGGCAGCGATGGCGATATCCCTGCTCCCTTCGACAATGGCCCTGGCCGTATCCATCAACAGTCGTTTGCTCTTTTCTTGTGACGGGACCGGGTCTTCTCGGCCTATATACATCTTGAGTCTCACCAAGGCAATAATCAGCCCGTAATAGCAGAACTTGGTCTGCAGGACAGCCAGCTTGAAAGCTGGCTCGGTGAAGTGCAAATCCGGGGGCTGAGGCGCACTCTGTCCACGTCCCGGTACCACGGGTCGAAACTGCCACGGCACTGCCATTCTCCAACGCTCCAACTGCGTCTCGATCGCCTCGATCGCGCGATGGTATGCCTCGGTGGATTGCGTTGCGGCACTCACCGAAAACAGCGTAGTGTACGTATTGGAGAGCAGACGCCCAAATGCAATGGCCGACATGAACCAGTTGCGCCCTTCAAAAACAGATTCCGGGACTTCAGGTACGGGGCATCCGATATCATAGTCCGGGATTATCTGCGTTTTCGTGTTAGGTTAACATGACAGGGGAGCCACTTCTTCGTCGGCGCGAAACGTACCGAGCCTTTGTGGCTCTGGAAGCACATGTGCTTTTCTATGAAATATATCACCCAGAATGTCCGGTGACAAGTGTTTCTGTATCGCTGGTCTCCGTCGCCGATCGCTCTATGGTATCCCAGCCCGTGAGCCATTCGAGCCGCTTCCATGACCAATATTTCGTCGATTTGAAGACAGCAGGCAGTCATGGCAAATATTGACTGAAGGATCATTTCGAATCATTAGTTGCCTTTCTTTGCGGCCTTCTATATTTCTGTCAAGGGACTGGGCCTCACCATTGCAACTAAAGCCTAATTGCATCCAGTTAGCCAAGACAGCCACTACCACGTATACGAACGTGACGTACTTGCAAACTCAATAACCCTTCTCTGGGAATCAAGATATCCGAGACAAGACCTAGGGAGACCTGGAAGAGCTTCCAAGCCCTGCCATTCCCCGGATCAAATGTTCCGCCTTCATGGTACTGGCAAGCAAGAGCGAGGATAGTATGGTATAGAGCTGAGAACGCACAACTGGTATTCAAGATTTCAGACAGGTGGGGTCCGAAGGCCTTATCCTCGAACTCCTTGCGATCAAGGAAAGGGTAGATTGGGTGCAGTTGATGGAAGTAAGCTACATAACATGTTCATAGCATCAGCGTATTAACCAGAGCAGTAGACCCCGGGGTGGGTATAAACTGACAATCGATATAGAGTTTGGCCTTGTCCAGGGGGACATGTTCGATGTCTGCTGGCCTCTTGAATGTAATACGCGAGATCGAGGAAGGTCCCTGGGCAAGAAGGCGCGATCGGATGACGGATTCGATCGTCTCCACCAGCTCGTTGAGCCTGTTATTTCCTAACCGTTGCGATAGAGAGTGTATTCGATGCTCGGTGAAGAATGCAAGGCTTGAACTAGTCACTAAGACGGGCAAGTGTCAGAGATAGGCGGCTGTTCAATCTGCTGTCGTATAACTTGCCGTCGGTGTCGGGTGCCTAGGGATGGGATGTTTGGGTCAGACTATAGTACATGATTAGAACAAAGCTTCCACACTGACCCTGAGTAGGGCAGAGTTATCCCTTTGCACCCCGATACTACTGTGGTTTTCCAACATCTGGTCCAAGAATATGGTTGAACTTGGTTGTTGGCGGAACGTCTCCGTCAAAGGCCCTAAATGTGGTCGAGCGGGCTTCGCTTCTCCTAAAGTGTCAGCAGTATAGGAGAGGCAAGACCTAGATCCGCGGCGACACATACTACTACGCCTTTCGACTAATGATTTTGGCTTTAGCTTTCGCTTGGACAGGGTGAAGTGGCAGCTCTCATTCCGTTTCTGCGAGCCAAGTCAGTTAGCATCAATGTTCAGCGCCCGCTTGAACAGTCGCCACCTTACAATGCATTGGATGCATCGGGACGATCGCACAGAATCCACTAGAATTAGGAAGGAGTCAATGAAAAAGGCTCCGAAGAGGCTGTTCTATCCGGTAGACATCATGTGAGCATACCAACACAGCGAACCTTCCGGGTCCTGCAGTGGTCGCAGGACTTGCAGGTTGTCGGCTCCATACCTCGAGGGCTATTGTGAGTTTCGGACATTGTAGCTTGTCTTAGTGCGAATAGGCTAGGGGAAAGAGAGGCCGGAGTAAGATTCTCGGGGTTGGTTCTTGAATAAAACAGTTGGCTCGGTCCTCGGTCTAGATTACGTACTCCGTATGGACTCCGCCACAGTCAGTCGCGCTTACTCCGTACTGTGGGTAAAACAGTTAGTTAAGTAGCCCCTGCAGATCCCTGCGTTCTAGACTTCGAGTAAATGTCATTACGACCTGCCGAAATTGGGACTTCGATAGACCGGTCGGGCTACGTGCTTATATATGATAAAACGAACGCGCGCACCTAGCAAGGTTGGTAAAATAAAGTTGAAAAAAAGCCCTTATCTTAATATAACACTTTAAAAGTAATAGCGCCGGAAGAATTCAGATGACTACCCTCATTATGGCCTTGTGAGGATGTCATTCCCTACGACCGACCCGCAGAGGTAGCACAATTGCTGGGGAGTCAACGGGTAGAGCGTAGGGATACAATCTGTGAAGTGGCTATACCTTCTTGACAACCCGAGCTTCGAACCCAGCCGGCTTAACAAACCATCTCGTCTTCGCACTCCAGGAGTTGGTCATTTCCAGATCAGAAACGGCTGCCAGACTAAGAAGGTTCACATCGTTAGTGATCCCTTTGAGGGGAAGGGGAGCAGAGAAGCGGTATGTAAGCACGCACAGTAAGCTCTCCAAGAACGTCAGCTGCATAGCATTGGAACCAATGTGCCATATTAATCACAGTATTCTTCTCAGCAAACTCATCGAGTCGTGTCTCGAAGATTGCAATGCAGTTGTTGACATAAGGCTCGTATGCAACAAGCGAGGTCATCGAGTACATCGAGGTAACTTTTCTTCGGGTCTCAGCATGCCTCTTACCCACTTTCTCAGAAAGGAGGTTCTTCAGGCTCAGAGCTGGGCCGAAGTTCCAGGCACCGTACGAGGGCGATTTCTCGAACTTTGTTCCATGGCCGTAGATGGGTTTGAGCGTCGATGGACCCGAGATGCTAAAATAGTTTGGTGCAATCCGGACGATGTTTCCTGCCATTGATCCACCTAGGAGGGAGCTAGATAGGAAGGAGAATTTTAGTTTATGCTAAGAACGCGGGAAGTAGTAACACCCTAATCCAGTCATGTGCAGTATACCATTAAGTTGCCAGCTCGCAGTCCAGATTGATAAGCCTGAGCGATGGCTTCCACATGATGACAATCTGACCTGCTCAGTGAAAGTTGCAGATCCAGCAGTTGATGGAACTTTATGAGTTCTTCCAGGGAGCAAGCGAGCATGGGTTTCTGACCTCGGATGCAGCCTTCTCATACTTTTGTGATTTGCTGCGCGATTATTCTCCACCATTCATGGCTGCGCCACATCAGTGCATATGGTTTAACTTCACAACGGACCAGGTATCGACGAGATTGAGCGTTGCGCCGTGCGAGGGGCATTCGTGTCTATTAGGCGAAGTTAGTCTTCTCCTGATCCGTCCCTAAAGTTTGCAAGACGGATTACGGGCCCGTGTCTCCTATTGACGTCTCTTTTCGACTGTGATGATATTGCGTGGTTTATTGCAAGCAACAAATTCAGTATCAGGATCCGGTGCTCGCGATACATCCAAGACAATTCCAAACTTTTTTCTAGCAGTTATAGCGACAAGTGCCTTTTTCATTCTTATGCCACTGGTGTGTATATTTGACTAATCCGGGGAACATTCATCAAGGTGAGATTGCATGTGTCGACAAATCAATATACAGTACAGCGGCGTACACCCCTTCGATCTACCTATAGCTGGAAGAACACCCCGCGAACTGTACAGGTAAATGGTATGCGCAATATAAATTACCCAATGGGCAGCTAGTGCTACGTCACAGTCAACATTGGAGAAGTGGTGAGATTCCTGCTGCGCCACACCACGACTAGTAGGTAGTTTGATGTTTGATGCGTGAATTATCTGTGCCACTGGTTGAGCCCCTGGCCTACTCACTAACCAAGGGCTTATGGTTGTATAAGTATGTACCCCGCAATTGTGTCCTGTCTGATCCTTCTTCTTCTTCTTATAAACATATCATACTAAATAATGCCTATACCGTTCGTCCAGCATCTCGTTAAGCATGCAGATGCAAATGCTCATGGTGGCAGCCGGCTTACCCTGGACCAGTCCAGTCTCACCGGAGATGGCCATGGGCTTACTAGCGAACGAGCTCATCAGCTCTCAATAAGAAACATGACCTCTAACCCAAAGAAACCCAACCAGCATCATTCCCACAACATCGGTACCCGAAAACAAACAACTGATATCTGGGGCAAGATCTCCTCCTACATGAGCGCGAGAAGCAACGACACCCCGAAGTTATCCCCGGTAGAAGAGGAGCACTGGGCCGCTGTAAATCTCGCCGACCAATCGATTAGCAGCGAGACGCTGCAGAGCATAACCCAGAAATACGGCGCCATTCGCGGGATCACTAGACTCAGCGCCCACGCAGTGATTCTCCAATTGCACAGGGAACAGTACTGCCCGCCACTTGACTGCCACTACGCCATGAAACTCTTCCGGCAACGTGCTTCTGCTGCTTCTGCGCGCCCAGAATCCCAGCCTGAATACCAGGAGCGCGTACTGGCCGAATTCGCACTTGCCTCGGAGCTGCGGAATATGAATATCATCAGGACGTTTGAACTCTTTTCCTTGAACGACGCCGGCACGATCTCTGCATCCTGCATGGAATACTGCGCCGGCGGCGACCTGCACGCGCTGATCGTCGCGTCGGGCTGTCTCCGCGCCGCTGAGGTAGATTGTCTCTTCAAGCAGCTTGTCCGCGGTATCGTCTACCTCCACGAGGAAGCGGGTATCGCGCATCGTGACCTGAAGCCTGAGAATCTGCTGCTCACGCACCGCGGCTGTCTCAAGATCTGCGACTTTGGTGCCGCTGAGCGCGTCCGGCTCAAGCGGGAGGAAGAGGAGGAACCGGTTCACTCATCAAAAACTGAGCGACGCGGCTCGGCTCCCTATATCTCCCCGGAGCAGTATCTCGAGGAGGAGGAGGAGCTTGATCCGAGAGCCGCTGACGTCTGGGCTGCGGCTGTGATATACCTCACGATGCGAACGGGGCGGAACGCATGGACCGAGCCGACGAGCAGGGACGAGCGCTTTGAAGAGTTTGCGTGGAAGCGCGCGATGGGGAAGAGGAGTAGCGTCGTGGAGGACCTGTGTCGGGTTGGTTAATCCACCTCCTTTCGTCTCCCTTGAGGGATCAAAAGCTGACGTTGGGCACACCATAGAACGAGAGCCGGGATGTTTTGTACAGTATGTTGAGTATCGATCCGCAAGACCGGCCTGCATCAACGGAGGTTCTTACCTCCCAATGGCTTGAGGGGACTTATTGTTGTGTCCCAGCCTCCTCGGGGATGGATCCCTGATGTTAGTATCGCGGGAGTCTCGGATGGATGGCTTTGTTTGAGCTATGTGAACAGCGATATGATACATAGGGAGACTAGTGATTGACCTTCAGGTTACAAGGCTACAAATGATCAGTCACAGAGACCAGTTCGGAGACCGGCTATACCCACATCCAACAGGCCCTGTGGGGCTGCCATACAACCCTTTATATTGCCAACGGCCATATATTGAGGTGGTGCGTAGAAGATAAACATTTTCGCCACCTGGATGGTAGAGTCCCATTTCGGGAATAGATGTGCATAGGACATTTATATACATAGAGCCCATTTAGCTATCCCTCGACAAGAGACCTAGAAAACTGACGAAGTCGAAAGGGTATATAGATCAATGTGGAATGTAATGGCTTTGACATTACGCACCAAGTGTGCACTTAGCTATAGCGACAACGGTTGCCGGGATTTCGAAGCGTGCGCTGAGGAGCGTTGGTGACTTCCTATCTAAGAACCCGGCCACGACACTAAGAGTTTCCTCATTGCCGTCTCCTTTCCCGTTCAAAAAGAGTTCTGTGCCGGATTCCGGTGGCTGTACTAATGCCCCATGATGATTAGGAACGGGTCTCGGCTAGATATCAATATACAGTAGGCTGATATCACCATTTCCGTCTCTCATATCTCAATTAGCAATGGGGGAATAATCACCTCCAGCGAAACGGGAACTGAATCTGGTCCAAATCGTCGTTTGAGTAAAGAGGTCCTTGTCTCATTTGTCACCGCGTTGATGTACTTCACCTGCCATATTGCGAACTCATGGATGTGTCTGGAGTTCTGGACACTGTACAAGCGCAGATCGAAACCCAGGTGAATACCGTACAGATCCGTGTACTCGGAGGGGATATCGAATCGCACTTTGTCGCGTGCCGCACGGGTAGTGGTGGTGTTGTTGCTGTCTGGCCAGCTTTGGGCGGGATATAGAGTCTTGACCTCGTTTCCAAGCGCAATGCGAATATACCATGCCCGTAGAAGTGGAAGGACAAGTGCTGTACTGCCAAAGTTGACCAGTCGCACTTCCAAATTTGGTAATAAGCCGCCGTTTCCCGCTTCTATGCTTTGCAGTGCGCCGTCCTCAATTAGGGACACCCGATCCAAGTAACCTTTTTCGAGAGCAAGTTGGCTGGGCGTGAGGTGCCGTGATGAAAGGATAGTCCTTGATGCCCCTTTATCTAGAAGGAGGCAGCACAATGCAATACCTGCTTCCTCGGCTGCAGCCGCAAGATGAAGAGAACTTTGCATGTCCTTGTCAGTCATGTTGGGATCAGCGCCCAGCGATAGCAGCATCTTGGCAATATGGAAGTGGCCCTTCTGCACAGCGATATGGAGAGCCGTACGCCCAGAATCATCCAATGCGTTCAGCAAGTACTGGTTTAGATCTTTATAAAACACATACTTGCTGATGGAATCTAGGACTTCATTAAAGTTGTTCTCTGCGATGTAGTGAAAGGCCGATCTATTTTGTCCGTCCCTACTGGTTGGGGAGGCACCGGCCTTCAGGAGTAGGCTGACTGCCTCCGTGTGTCTGTTAATCACAGCTGCAATAAGCGGGAAACGATGCTGGCCCCCTTCCTTATTCGGATTGACGCCAGAGGATATTAGATAATTTATCCATGAAATTAGCCCCTGGTCGGCAGCAAAGTAGAGCAAAGTAGTGTCCAGTGGAAGTCTGTCTGCAAGGTAAAGCCAGCGGCCCCAAATGTATCCACGAAGACGACCAAGAATCAAATCAGGATCGGCACCGTAATGGTCTGCGAATTTGGCATGCGCAGAGAATGCGTTCAGTGAATACATAAGAAAGTCAGGGGAGTCTTGCAAGGCTTGGGATAAGTTGCCGTCCGAACGAACGCTTTCGACGTGGCTCGCGGCTCGCTCTATAGTAGTGAAACCGACAGGAGATATTGGATCCTTCAAGTACTCTCGTAATGCGAACGACATTAATCCTTCCGCTTCATCCGAGGCTCATCGCTCATTATTGACATCAAGCAAAGAGGGCTCTCCACGATTTGAAATGAAATTGGGAGTATCCCTGGGGCTTTTATATTGACCGGAATGAGCTGAGCCAGCGTAATTCGACGCTGAGGAGCCAAAACTTGCTTCACTGCCAGCTCGCTTGAAAGATCGGCTTGGATGTAGTTGATCCAACGTATCAGCCATTTTCCGTCGCTGCACCAGAATATCCAACTCGGGTATGGTTATGTAGTCAAGGCATGAAAACAGGATGCTAATATGGCCGGACCCAAGCATATGGTCACTAACGGATGCACCCAGCATTCTGAAGCCCGTGCCACTGAGGAAGAACTCCGCTACTGAGCTGTGAATGACTTGGACCGCTCTCGTCTCCCCTTCTTCGCTGTCCAAGGATCCAGCGTCACCGCATGTTGAATTTCTGTCGACATTATCCAGCTGTCTCTGTTTTGATTTAACCTCCACCAACCCCCTGGAGATCCTTTGTATCTGCCGCTCTAATTGCCCTGCGGACTCTGTAAAGTAGTCGGATTCTCGCCACTCTTTTAAAGATGAGGGCGGTTCGTCTCTGATCCAGGCGAGAATGTGGTGCCATTCCAGTAGGCGTAGCCGCTTTGTCGAGAGAATCACCCAATAAAAGAACCTTATGGTGATCTGAAAGTCTTCCCCGTCGATCGTAGAGAGTATCCGTTCATACAGACGTTCCAATTCCCGCGGAATATCTTGGAGCTGCCGCTCAAGATACCGAAAGCCTAGACCCTCATCCCAGCCCTTCAACAACTTGTCCAATACAATGACCACCCATAGAAAAACGCCTGCAGATTTGTCAATGATTGCAGTCGCCAGCTGGGACCACTGTTCGTTCCCACTGAGGCCAGCCGCCGTAAGCTTTCGGTGAAGGTATCGTTGAATCTCATCGGAATTGAATCGATCGATCAAAATCTCAGGGCACTGCCCAACACTGATCCTTGGGAACTCCCTGCTGGACAAACAGACACTCAGTTTGGCATTAGCCTGGAAGGCTGTTGTTGTTAACTCTCGGAAGAAGAGTGCTAGTTCCCTTATTCCCAAGCCCTTGCATTCGTCCAGTCCATCCACAAAGAATATAGCTCTACATGGCCTCGGCTTGGAAAAGGTAGCGGTCAGAAATGTTCTTAGCTCTTCTTCACTCCATTTGAGCTTTTTCTTTGCATCTTCAATCTTTGCGTCAGACATCTGTGTAAAGGCCAAGAAATCATCGTCGCTTGTCAGAAGTAGCTGGTGGACGAGGGCCCGGAAGAGATCTTGCTGGTTCCAGCGATGATCCTGATCTTTGCTTTGGGAGAAGAACGCCGCGACGGATACGCCATCCGCTTGGAGTTCTCTAGTAGCTCGGCAGAAGGCATGTTTCAAGAATGAAGACTTTCCAGAGCCGGGCTTGCCTTTTATCCAGACAAGACCATGATAGACGTCCATATCGTCCCCTCGATACCAGGTAGTAAAATCATTGTTTTCGAAAATTTGGTTCCAGGCAAGCTTAACGGGGTTTGTTGGGTCAAGACATGGGATTTCTGAATCCGAGGGCCGAATGGACCGCAGAATACGTGCTTCAATGACGTTAGCTATTATCATGTGTGACCCAAAATCAATTTATACATGGCTTACATTTCTTTGAAGACTTTGGCTTTTTGGAAGAGGCACGGGTTAGGCCATTGTCTGAGGGTATCACCGAGAGAAGTTGCTTTGCGTACGCTGCGGCAACGGTGGCAGCGTAGTCTTGCCACGCCTTGTTCTTATGTGAGTCGGCATAGTCACATATCCCCCGGATGACGAGGCATGGATAGTTGTTGACCAGGCCTGCCGCTTCCATTTCCACACAACATGCTCCGAGTTCGTGCCCTAGACGGTCACGTAAATGGCTGTCCTTGACGACTCGATTTCCCGACGCTATCAGCCCGTAATGGATTACGGGCTCCTCGAACATCCGGGAAGGCCGCTCAACAAGCTTTGTCGAATCACAAGATTTGCATGTAGGCAGATTTTCATCGTGGTGATAACTGGCTTGGAACAACAGGTCTTCGCGATAATACCCAGTTAAGGCCTCGCGCATCCTGGGGTAACGTCTTCGAACTTCTTTCACGGTCCTCGAAAATCGAGTGCCTTCAATTCGGTGCATTGCCTGTAGTTTGGATACGGCTGTCAAAAGCATCTGAGGTGGTCTATTCAACATGCCAGTTCGTTCAAACCTGTCACCCTGGCCCGCCTTTCCAAGGTCATACTGGACAACTCCTCCATGAGTGGTGGAACTACTCGGAAGTCCGACGACAACATCTCCCAAGCGGACATCCACCGATTCAGACGGGATACCACCGCCAATACCGACCAACAAACCAATCTTCACGGATTGGAAGCTAGATAGCAGGTGCATGGCTACAGTAGACGCAGAGGCGATACCGTATTGGCCGCTCGGTAAACATGCAATGACGACATTATGTTGCGCGATTCTTCCCAGGGTATATGCATTGTGATCATTTGGCTGGACAGGTAAATCGTCGTAGGTCTCGTCCAGCATCGCGCTCGCAGCCGCCATCTCCAGCGGCAGCGCGCAGATCCACCCAACGGCGAAATCCGCATGGCTTGGTGGAGTCGGCATAATTTAGGCGGCGGATCCGAGTTCATTCAGGGAATTTACGATAGCTTTCCAGTCCGAAGGATAATCCATCGCCTTAACGATAAGTGAGGACCCCGGACTGGGGATGGATGGAGGAGGGGTAATTGAAGAGGCTGAATCGCAGCTGGGCGCGTAGCTGACCAGTCAAACGCCACTCACGTGCGGCGATTGGCAAGGCACGTTTTCAAAGGCGAACAACATGTCGAGCGCTAGATGAGCAGGCATCACTGGTCCAATGTTTATCAGTGTAATTGTAGGATTTGCGCAGAACAGTTATTGACTTGCGAGCTCAGCCCGAGGGAGGCTTCATCTACTGAAAAGGGAAGCCGTGAAGAAGGCCCGCATGGGCATCGGGTCTCGCACCTACAACTCCTTTAATCAAGCAAGTAGCTCTTGCCATTGGGACATTCGATCATTGGTATTGGATCTGCGTCTTTCATCTTTCCGTCTCTCATTCTCCCGCATTGCGTGGCATCTTAGCTATACCTATAAACCCCGGCAAGCCGGCTTATCGGCCAGAAAGTAGAGTTAACTATCTATCATGCATATATCTTGTTCAATCTTCGATTGAAAGGTCCTACGTCATTACATACGTCTATGGCCGGTCGGGATTGCCAATGATGATCGCCACTTGCCTCCCCAACTCCTGACGATCATTGGTAGCTGCCGAGATGATACCTGGAGCCTGGATGCAAAATGGAAAGCACTATATGGATATAGGAATAGCACGGATTCCTCTTATACTTAGCTTTCTTCCATGATGCGTGTGCGTCATAACTACCCCCGCACAGTGATTAGATTCCAGCCTCTAGGGAGGTCGCCATAGCGACAATAATGTAGAAGGACATAGTTGAACGAACCACTGGGACTGAATTACTGATGATTATGTCCCGAACCCTCAACTAATGAAGCCCCTACCTCCGATACCACATCCTCGTAACCTTCGTCCTCCTCATCTTCTTCTGCAGCTGAAAGATGCCATACAGAAACGCCTCGGGCGTCGGCGGACAACCCGGGATATACACATCCACAGGAACGATCCGATCAACGCCACGGACAACACTATAGCTATAGTGATAATAGCCACCCCCATTCGCGCAGCTCCCCATGCTAATCACCCAGCGGGGCTCTGGCATCTGGTCATAGCACTGGCGCAGCGCCGGGCCCATCTTGTTCGTGACGGTGCCGGCGACAACCATCACGTCGGACTGGCGAGGGGATGCTCGGAAGATGATTCCGAGTCTGTCTTGGTCGTAGCGCGGCATTGAGACTTGCATCATTTCGACGGCGCAGCAGGCGAGCCCGAAGCTGAGGGGCCAGAGCGAGCCTTGTCGCGCCCAGTTGGTTATATGGTCGAGGTTGGTTCTGTGAGCGGGAGATTGGGTTATTAGCGGGTTTGTTTGAGGCTGTCTCGTGGCGAGGGGGAAAGAGAGGACAGTGCTATTGTCTTTCTTACAGCACATATTCTGCGGCGTTAGACGATTTCTGCTTCTCTGGGTGGGAGATGACCGCTTCGGACTTGGGAAACTGGGTTGCTAGCGAGAGTCGGGCATCGTTGGACTTCTGGATTGATGAGTACACGCGTCTGGTGAAGTATGTGAACGACTTCGTTGTCGACATGCAACAGCTGAGCGAGCGCATTGTCACCTATGCGGCTGGCTTCCGAAGGCGATGAGATAGATATACCTCGCGAGCGGATTTCCTGTGGCTATACCTGGACAGCTCGAGAGTGTGAGAGAGGTGTACTCTTAAAAAATTTGTCAAGAAGTGCTTCTGGCAACGTCGATAGGGCTGTAGTAAGGAGTATACCTATTTTGAACCATCGGACACTTCGGACATTGCCAAGAGTCCGAGGATCCCCACAGCTACACGGGGGGCTGTTCTACCATTGGGCAAGTATAAGAAACTCGGACTTTGCCAAGCTCAGAAACTCCACATATAGGGAAGGCAGTACCAAAGTTTCAAGGTGGACAATATCTGCATGGACCTGTGCAGTTCAAGTTGAAAGAATGAGGGAGAGAGGGTAAGGAAAAGGGAAAAACCAAAGGCCCGGGAGGGGAGCTGCCCCGAGCTCCGGGGAGGGGGAGGTCCTGGCTAATTGGGAAGCGTTCGTTTGAAGACTATATAAGCTTTTTCAGCTTAATATGAAGAAAACGCAAATTATTGTTTCTGCAAAGTTAATCATAGTTAATATGGAGAAGACATTTAATATAGTTTTCAAGTACTTGGAGTTGGGACAAGATTAGTTGTTAGTATATTGTTGCTAGTATGTTATATATAAAGAATAGAGAAAAAGCAGGTAGTAATGCTTACATTCCTCGGTATCCTGCCTCGAGCCTTCTTCTGTCCGTCATTTCTGGCTGACAGACGCTGCGAGAGGATTTGGTAAGAAGGAGTAGTTGGCGAGGATGATGTCATGGTCATGCGATCTGTTGCTAATCTCCGGGCGCAGTTCCTGGATTTAGGCAGGGTCAAACGGACTTCCGCTGAAGACATCTTATAAAGGCTCAGGCACTGGCGATCATCGGAATTAATGGCGGCGTTGTGGGGGAGCCTTGCAGACGCGCGGCGCTGCGGGCGAAACGGGCTTTGTGGGGTTGGGAGGGTTTCAGCCCAGGGATCGGCGTCTCGAGTTGGAGAAGTGGACCATTTTTCAAACCAGCGCTCCCATAAGGTTATTCTACAATGGTCCATACCTCAGGAGAAGACTTTACTATGATGGTGACTATTCTTCTTCTTCTTTTTTTTGGCGAATACAGTTCCAAGCGGTTCAAATGGTAGACCGCTAGGTTAGTATTCTGCAGCTTCTGCTGCATGAACTTGTTATACCAGGGTTATATCTGATGAGAACGCCATAATATATTAGAGTTCAACGGGCTGTGGCACTTCATGGCTTGGTCGGAAATAAGCTCGCTTCGCTTAGCCACCAGCGCCTCAGAATATACAAGCGAACTGTCTGTTGCTTCAGTTTCCCCAGACCAAGCCGTGATGAATGGGGTAAATGTATGATCCAAACTGCAACAAATCCGCGTCATCCCTCGGCACACCCGTGCGGAAGACAAGGGGATTCGGGGTTTCTTGATCCAAAAGAGTATGAGGCCATACGGACTTCAAGGTATAAAAGCTCGAGCGATTCCTTTCCAAAGTCTCTCTCCCCAACAGCAGTACAACCCCCTCCCAGACAAGCAACAAGACATTATCATTATCACTCCTTTATAACAGCCCAACCACCATCAAAATGAAGTTCCTCATTGCCGCTATTCTTCCCCTTGTCCTAGCTGCTCCTCACGAGTCAGCTAAGCAGCGTCGTGATGACCGCGGCAGCTACACTGTTTCCGGGTTGGGAACTCGCAAGCAAGAGGTCACAGCCGCTGGCGGCACCTCTCAGGATCTGGCCATTGCTATGTTGGAGACGTGAGTTTGGGCCCTGAAAACCTGCTCTACATTCCAGTTTATGCTAATACCTACCTATAGGGAAACCATGACCACCGACTACACCTACGGTGAATAGCACCCTTAAAACTTGACCATCCTAATATTCTTCCTAACAGAATATGTGCAGGCGATGGCAAGACTGGTGATGCAACCAACTTTGGCATTTTCAAGCAGAACTGGATGATGCTGCGCACATCCACCACCCAGTTTGAGGGTCTTACCGAGGCCGATGTTGACCAGGGTGCTGTCTTGAAGTAAGTCCCTCCTCTTGACCGACCATTAAAATTTGAAATTGACGATGAGAAACAGCTCGGACCTTACCGCGGATATCACCGACCGCCACGAGAGCCAGGATTACTATGGATATGACACCTGGGTTGCTGGACACCGCGATGGCTCGTCTGGGTTGGCCGACCCTTACACTGATGATATCAACAGTGAGCCAGCCCCTTCTAGTAGATCCCTACTAAGACAAAAGGAAAGGAATACCTGCTAACGCTGCCTGCCTACCTAGACTACAAATCCGCCATTGAGTGGATCCAGGAGCAAATTGATAGTGACTCGACCTACCTTACTGATGACACTCGCTTCTGGGTTGATGTCACCGCCATCTAAATGGAACGTGAAACCCCCAAGGGCACACCGGGTTGTAGCAAACCCCTCGTGTGTCTTGACATGACTTGAGCTTGAGGTCACATACGCAGGCTGTATGTAACATACAAGAAAAGAAAATCGGTTGGTGCTTGTTTGAAGCTGGATCTTGGCTTGGCTTGGGAGGGGGAACTGCTGTCGCTCGTTTATATCTCGCAGTTTTGAATTCAACCAGTGTTCTATTCTTCCGATTGCTCTCCCTCACTCTCTACCTACATCGTATCGCGGTCTAAACCGCCTCTCATATCGGTAGTACAGCAGCAGTAACAGTAGCACGCTTTATTACACAGACAGATACCCCGCGTACAAGTCGTAAAGACGGAGCAATCCGATGTTCTCAGACAGGGAGGGACATTGACGTTGAACAGCTCCGGGCGGTGGCTACTAGCGGGGAGCATGGATGGATTCCGTTGGAAAATATCCTTAATGGGTGCAGGGCCTCTCAAGGGCAGCGCTGGTCCGACGACGGGAGAGGCGCGCGGCCCGAAGTTGGCTAGGAGGGGCTTAACGGACGCCCTGGTCGGGATTGCGGGGCCGGGATATGTGAAGTGTGCTTGGCCAGGATCCAGGCATACATAGAAGGAGCTATCCATTTTGCTGACACCAGCGTTGTTAGGGTTGAAGCTAGTAGCTGGCGTCCGGCTCGTGAATAGCAGGCTGGGAAAAACACAGGTATCTCCTGGTATTTTGCCCATTCGTGGTGGGACCGTTTATATATTCGAGGTTAGGGCCGGGCTTCAGACAGTAGTTAAGAAAAAAACAAAACAACGATTTATCAACACCGTGGTGGATGCCTGCAAAGCTTTTATTCAAGCTAACGTGGATAGAGGAGGCTATCTATCGCCAAGAAAACTTTCGAGCTCTTGGAACCTCATACCGCGACACTAATTTTGTAACACACTCTGCATGGGTTAGCATTGGTCCTGTAATTGTCTATTAGTGATATCTATAAGTCATTATCTACAGATTTTCCTTCCAATACCCCGCGGAGACGTGGTCATTGGGTACTATTAACTTGTAGTCACCCTTGTGTAGCATCTTACTCTGACTTGATATATATTAAATAATATCCGTATTTTTAATTATTAAATATTAGGTATATAAAGAATATATTGAAATACATAGCTCTTATGTTGTAAATATATAGAATCAAGAGCACTTTTATATCCAGGATTTTAGGAATCCCACGCACGGAAATAAAGGCGTGGAAATTCGGCATTTAGTGTTGAAGAGGAGATGAACGCGTTTGTGCGAGGAGCTGCGCCGGATGGGATTATCCAATATGAGTCAACCACATGCTTTAAGAATTGATGGACATACTGTTCATTAGTTAGCGCGTGGTTATTGATTGATTGCACAGCAAAGATACATACCAAAGTATGGATTCTACCGTAGTGAGGGTCACCGACCGATCCTAAGAATCGAGAGCCCACCATTGGCAATGAGGATCTGGCTCAGTCGATAGACTCCTCTCCAGCACTGATAGCGCGTGGTAGGGATCCTTATCCAGGTCTGCAATGGTAATGCCGCGAGCAGCCAGAAACTCCCCCCATTCCGCCGAGGAAAGCGAACCCGTAGCGCTATATTTCGCTCCATAGCTACGAGAGTAAATGGCGCTGCTAGTGATACTAATTTGTGGTACTGTACCATGCCGGTAGTCGCGTTGTGTAGTTGGTGTTGATGTTTCGAGAGAGGGAAATCTCTGCGCAATTGTAAGATGTGCATGATGATTGAGTGTCTGTAAAAAGATCTCAAGAGACTTAAGCTCGGGCCGCTCGGCCGCGCATTCACGAACGATAGTCTGCACCCACGATGTAAGAGCTAGATCGGTTGCTGCGGACTGCTCTGCAGGGGTAGTAATGATATTGCCGAAGAGAACGCCCAGACAGGGCGTCAGGAAGCATTTAAAGTATCTATTGTATCAAAAAACCAAGATAGTGGTCCCAATATTAGTATAATTCATTCAGCTCTCCGCAGCAGAGCGTGTGTCACAGCTAGGGTTGGTGTTCCTACCCAAGATTCCGGTAAAGTCCGTCTTGATCAACGGCGAGCAAAGATTGGATGGATCTTATCGATCTATGGGCTGCATCGTGCTCAAGGTTCTTGTCTGGCTCTCTTGGCCACTCAGCACAGCGCGGTGAGCTTCTTAGGAGGGAAGATATCATTGCTGTTGAGCGCCAGATTAACTGGGCGTACAGGTATGCGTTCACCTTGGAGGAGACCTGGCTCAATAATTGCTCCTGTTGAGAATTAGCAATTGCATGGGACAACTCTACTTAGAATTGGGAAAGCAACGGCAGATTAAATACTCACAATATGCCACTCAGATAGTACATTAACGACCTCCATTAGCAGGTCGTGTATTCCAACCTGCCCAGCCTCGCTTAAGGAGGAGCCAGCAGAGGATGTGCGCCAAGACCTGGTATTCTCCAATAACTCCGAAAATTTGAGCTCGATCAGAGAGAGGCGGATTGAGGCCTCGGAATATATTCTAGTATCTTTATTGATATCGCTTAGGTACTGTCTGGCAGACAAGTCGGGTATGGCCACATTCCATGTTCCCATATCGATGCTACCTGAACGGTAGAGATGGTGCCTGAATAAGTGGTCGTCGGCGATTAGGATGTGCCAGAAGTAGATTCTGTGTATGTCTCGGTATACTGTGCCCATGGTATTCGCTGGTTGTGGAGTATGTGCTGGCGAAGACGGACTTGAGATGGCTGTTGAAGAATCAGGGGGAGGACCCGAGGTCTCAGCATCCAAGTTCAAGAGGCCAAGATCCCTTGCTATCTGGCATGCACAATTGTGTAGCCGGTAAGAAAGATCAAAATCGAGCTGAAATCGAGCCTGGTAAGTCTGTTTTGTGAGCTGTTAGCACATATAGTAACAAAGTGTGTGGTACCTACATAATCAGCTGACAGGGAGAAAATGACAAAGGTTAACTAACCATCCAAAAAGCGACATGCAAACTAAGCTCGTTGACCTGGTCTTGCCGCTGCCATTCCTCCATATATTGTAGAGCCTTGCGATAGAAGTACAGAGAATATTTGGTCTTATTTGAAGCAGTGAGGGCAGGGTCAAGGAGCATCCCCTCATGAAGGGCTCCGTAGTAGAGAATAACCACGCGGACATCCACTTGTACGTACGGGCTTCCAAGAATGGTTGGAATGGTGAGCATAAAGTCCTTCCCGATAGGTAATAATAGGCCGAGAGTGCTTTGACTGTCGTAGAAGGCTGCGGAGTAGTTTGTCAGTTGGGTTCTGATCGGTCTTACGCGGGTCACCTACCATGTACCCATGATACAGCCGTCTCTAAGAGAATGAAGACTTTCTCGTCAGAGGTACTAAGTAAGGGATCCGGGCGAAATCCGAATCCCTTCAAATCCGTCCGCTTGGCTGAAGGATCTCGTGCATCTAAATCGTGTTTTGTTAGCGAGCGCTAACAATGGCAAAATAATTGAAGTATACCTGTATGAGGGGCATAGTCATGATTCCGTTGAGAGTCCCTCGGTGAGGGGTTTAAGGAATTGGTTGAAGCTGAGGTATTTCTGCTAGCGCTTTCTAATGCTTCTATTCGGCTTAGAAGACCAGAAATGACAGGGCTTCCGCCAAGTGCAGATGCATCGATACTTGGACCAGAAACACCGACATGCCTTCTGTACCCAGTTAGATGAGCAAGAACTAGGAATGAATACAACGAAGTGACGAACCGTTTGCCATAGCGAGGGGGCTCATATACGCAATCGAAAGAGCGCTGACGGCACCGCTTGCAAGCAGGCTTCTCTCTGTCACATCGTAGCTGCACTACTGTTAGACGCAAGTACTAAAATTTATGAGAACATCGGTGCTATACTTTTTTATGTCGGCATCTCTGGCACTGTCGTGTGTTTTAGTTATCTGGTCATCCTGGCTTTAGTGCACGAAGACTTACGGCAATGACATTCAGTTCAGGTAGTGTAGAGGTCATAACATATTATACTGAGCTGTAGATGGTACGGGTGATAGCGGTAAAACCATCTGTGAGCCGTTTGATTGATGTTGAAGTGAGGATTTTGGCGGATCAGCGAGGATGTTCCCAACAGGGGGCGGTGAGATGCTGATGTAATCCTATACATAACGAGGCTGTAAGTGCAAGAAGGGTCAAAAAGCTCAAGTAACAGGTGTATATTGAACTGGATCATGGTAGTGATCTTGACTTTAGAAGAGAAGAGTAATAATCGTCTAGGTGCTCAGCATGACTGTTGCAAGAACAGAACTCCCACGCAAGCTGCCTGTCCCGGAAAACCCAGAGTAATCTGAATAATCAAATCACAATTCTAGGTTCGACCTGTAGATATGCAGGAATAGTTTTACACTGTATTTACCTGGCTTTTCCCGTAGCATATGACGCAGTGGTGATCGGCAAGTGTACATGGCCCCCCACGGCTGGGCGAGGCTTAGCAGCCATTACTTGTGTAGATACCTGAACGTGGCACCAGCCGTTAGCTTCCCGGGTGATCCGGATTTATCAAGGGCTCGGTGAAGCTTGGGAAGTAGAGTCCATTGCTGACTTGGGTGTAGATCGGGGCTAAATGATTATGTTGCCGCCGCCAGCTATTCGTCACAGGATGGCTTCTGTAGAGGCTGGGGCGCGGGCCTTACAATCCGCTAGTGAATTCGCGGACCCCTATCTCAATCTATGCAATAGGCATGGAATATAAGCACATTGTAAAGGTGTGATTTGAACGACGGAAACTTGGAGAATTGTGAATACTGTGTAGGTCTACGGGACATGTTCTTTCGACGACGTCAAAGCAATCGTCAGGATAAAATCCGCCATATCCGGGATCTATTATGAAGAGTTTATGAGGGATATGTCGGTGTAAGCTAGTGATAACTCCGCCTCTGAACGGGTACAGATATGCTCCGATGCCCCGGGCTCCGTGATATACAAGCGCCATCTCTGCTGAAGAAGGGTCCAGGTCGCACCGCCTCATCGGCCAAGGTTCACCTTCAACAGCGGGCGTGGCAAGGAGAAGGATCAACCGCTGTGGGGACAGTTCAAGTTGCAGCGGAATAAGTTAAAATACAACATCTCACCCACAGCCTGAGGTAAGATGAAGGCACCCGCGCGGGGGCCAAAATACATTCGTGGGAAACAGGGCTGGATCGACAGCTGATATGACAAGATGGTTAAGTACGCAAGGCTGTGGCGCCATATCAGAGCAAATATAAATAAAGTCCAAAGGCATGCCCGCAACTGGTATCAATCAAGTATATAATTTCAAAGTCTTATCCTCAGGTCTGCACTTCTACAATGAAACAATCCATGCTTTCCGCACTCCTGGGTGTCGCTGCACTTGCAGTTCCAGCCCTATCCCAAGGACGACCTCCGATTCAGATTCCCGGCCTTGGAAACTGTCCAAATGAGTGCATCTCAATCCGAACCCCTCAAGGAGCTCTCTTGGCCTGTTGTGGGAATGCTGAAGGGTGCATCGACTGCGCCCCCGCCTGTCTCGCAACCTGCCCAGATGGCAAGTACGGAGGCTGCACAGACCTTGGTGGTGATACAGAAGAGACGTGCAGCAGGGGTTGTGAGATATTCTGTGATAGCGATGTGAGTGACTTTTCTGAGACCTTAGAGTCAACTGGGGTCACAATCGTCTAATATTAGTAGGACTACGTTCTCTGCTCTGTTGGTGGAAGTGATCTTGAGCCTAAGCCCGACGGCTGTGTAAGTTGTCCTAGACAATATAGAGTTCGTGTGTGCTCATCAAGTGAGCAGCCATAAATATTATATCGACATGAGCGGTGGTCAGAAATATGTGAACTGCTTGGAATAAATAGCCGTGAGCCTTGCCCGACAGACAAATTACACCTCTCTCAACATAAGATGGCAGGGCCTTGATGACTCGGCAGTCGATATCCCTGCGATGTTTGCTATTGAGATCACTAATTGTCTGAATCCAGTGGTTTACGGCTTAGAGTACCTTAGATTTGCCAATTTATTTAGTGTTACTATAGAGTCCAAGTAGCCGTCAATGTCAATAAGTCTCGACGGTAACCGAACTCATGCCTGGCTGTGTATGGTTGTAGAAGTATTGGTTGAGATAAACTACGTCTCACCGATTTTGCCGCTTAAAGTTGGAATAAAGTAGAAGACATAACGGGAAAGCCCTGCTGGGCAGTGAGAGGCTCATCTACTCAATCATACGGTTGGGCGAATGAGTCATTCCCTTGATATTATGTGCCTACAGACTAGCCTAGGATACTTGGAGTGCGAGATCTACTATTATGCGTCCTCATAATTGACCTGGTGCAATAGACTGGGCATCAGTGAATCGAAAGAAATACGGGTATCAGGTTCTCACGGTCACTGGCTGACGGTTTATTGGCCGACCATGATACACATAGCGTCTGCTGTGAATATTTCGAAAAAGCAAAGTTCGCTGACTGCCAAGAAGGCAAAATCTTTATGTACTGCGTACACGTTTAGCCCTGTTTTGGACCGCAGCACAGAGGGTTATTCCCGAGAAATTTTGATTTAAGAACAAAGATAATGCCCTTCCCTTGAAAAGAATAAGAAGACGATGAATAAAATTGCAGCGCGATGGTGCCGAAGGGGAGCGACGAAAAATCATGTGTCGGTGAAGGTTGGACAATAATCCCTGCACAAGGCTGAATCTGGATCGGGCAGTGCTGGGTCACGAGTCAGACACGAAAATCCCCCAGCCTCACAATTCACCCCCTTCAAGATTTCTCAAAGCAGCCCAGTTCACACTCAACTTTTTAATCCAACCAACAAAGAGACACCGTTTGACCTTTGCAGCATGGCGGACCCGATCTCCATCATTGGAACAGCTGGTGCGCTCGCGAATATCATCCAGATCGTGACCCAAACAATCTCCGCCATTCGTGACATACAGAGCGAGTGGGGCGATGCTGATATTATAATCTTAAGCTTAACAGGGCAACTTTCCACCCTGCGTCTTGCACTGACGAAGATAGACGAATGGATGGCCGTTGACACTGGCACGCATCACCAGCTCGTAATGGATCTGGATGATTCGCTCAGTTGTTGTAACGTTCTGCTCACTAAACTGCAACAGTTTATCGATAGTCTCCGCGAAAGCCAGCCCAGCGCATTGGGATTCCAGAGCAAAATGAAGCTCGTGCTGGGAAAGAAGAACATCGACGATATCCAGAGGTTGCTGGAGCATCAAACCAACGCTCTGAACCTGCTTCTAACCGCATGCAATTGGTATGTACCTAATGACAGAGCATTTGCTAGGATCGCCATCTGTGTATTGACGTTGAGGATATCCAGTAAATCCGGGGCGGAACAACAGGCATTGCTTGTGCGCTCAAGTAGCCGAAAAGTCTTTCGCAAAATGAACGTCGATTCGGCTTCGTTGATAGCTCACCGAGATACTGCTTCCATCGCATCCCAGATAACCGATCATCTGTCGAGGCTGTCCCTTAATTTCTCCTTTGACAGCGAAATTTTCACCACCAACGTATACGCACAGTTTTTCCGGGATCTCACCAAGCGATCTATGCGCTATCCACGAGGGCAGCCTCCACAAGGGCAGCCTCCAGAAATACCGCTGCCACCGGAAAACACCGCGGGCGAGTATGAAAGCCAGCATTACTACCACCAAACTATCCTCGTGATAGGAGATGACTCGGGGGGAATAGATGATGCTCTCGATGAGGTTTTGGGCAGTGGCCAAAATACTTACCCCGACTTGTGTTGCAAACTGCAACGATTGGCAGTGTACAGGTTCCTTATTCGGAATTTTCAGGCCGCCATTACTGCCCTCCAACATGCTGGCATTACCTTGGAAAATGTCGCCAACCTTGTGCATCGTGATCTGGTACTTCAATATGTCAATGATATGAATCTGAACGATCATTTGGATACAAGCCTCGCAGGGGCAATACGCTCATTATGGCGCGACGCGTCTATGGAAAGAGTTCGCAAACTTCCTCAAAACTTCGCTGTTACCGGCGCCACACTATAGTGAGTACTGTGGAGTGTTAAAACTTTATCGGAGGATCGGTATTAACACAACGATAGTCTTTTGGACAATATAGATCGTATCGCGGACCCTGACTACAACCCGACGACCAAAGACGTACAAACCGTGCGCGACAAGTCTCCAGCAGTAATCGAAGTCAAAGCAACACAAATATCGCACACGAGCTTAACTGACCGTGAATTGCAGGAAGCTGAACGGGTAGAGGTGGGAATTCGAGACGTGACATTGCGATTTATGTCAGAACCCGACTATCCATTGGGTGGAACATCAACAATATTCTTGCACATTAACGATGTTGGCTACGCCAACACTATATCTAAAAAGCTGCTCTCGACATCGTTATTCCATCATATGCTTGATTCCAATGATTTTCTACGATCGCTTGACATACAATGTAGCCGGAAAGTAGTTGCCCTTTTCATCCAGCACGTCGACGCTATCCCAGGACAACCCGATGAGCGTCGCGACGACTTCCTCATAAAATTGACGGGCTATAAGGGATCAAGAAGTTTCATGACTTTTCTACCAGATCCATGTCCGGAGGTGCCGGCCGGCGGATCTCTCATAGAAGCCGGCCTGAGTGGACTTGAAGCTTGGCGTGGAGGAGCAATGATAATGAGTCTTTTGTGTGCCAGCACCATTCTGTACTACTTCCAGTCAGATACGGGACGATGGATAAAAACTCCACGCTTGCGCAGACTCCTTAAGGTCTCGCGCTCCGATTAAATTAGATGGGTGGCTGGAGGGGCCGGCGAGCCTCGATACTTTTCTCTTAGAGATCGGAGAAGAAGCAGCCAAATAACACCATCGGAGTGTTTCCATTCGAGGATCTATACAACGATCAAACCGTTAGCCGCTCGAGATATGTATACAGCTGGCCAGTTCGTCCGTGTCCTCCCTGCTTAGATCAGCAACAAGGTGGGGGCGCGCGGTCCATTTCGGCCGAACGCGCCGTGTCGCGACAGGGGATGGATGTGGCTGACGAACGGACGGATTCACATCCTATAGGCCTCGTCGAGAATGCTGGGCAACTCTATTCCCCGGCGAAAAGCCGTCCGGAAGGGAACGAGAAGCTGCTGGGAGTGTCGCCGGCGAAAAGTCAAGTGTCTCCCGTCTCCAGATATCGCGATTTGTGCGGGCTGTCGAGAGCGAGGCACCGAGTGTCTTAGCCAGGAATATGTGGACGATCCTTCACCACCGCGTTCGACAGACGATTCGCCGTTGGCTCAGCGTGTTGCCAGAGTAGAGTCATTGCTGGAGACCCTGCTCGACAGGATATCCACCCAGGGCGAAGTTGGCGAACTGACTCCTGAATCCGTTCGAGCAACGGCAAGAGCGCCCAGGCCTCCCCCCGCATTGTCATCAAATGTTTCCAGCTTGCAGGCTGAAGGTGATGTCACGACAGGAAAGCTCGATTTTCTACGCCAGCGACTGGTTTCGATGTTGCCTTGTCAAGAGGACGTGGACCGTTTGTTCGCCTCTAGTTACGGATTTTGGCTTCTCCAGCAACACGTGATGCCGCATCTACCAGATTTATCAGAGAATGACTACTCTCAGGGGATGTTCGACGTCTCAGCTGTGTCGCAAGAACATCCGATCGCGATCGCACGACTGCTTCTCTGTATCGCGATCTGCATCCAGCAACTCGCACCTGAAACAGATATGCGACACCTTCAAACCACAGTACCCATTCGCGAGCTTATGAGCGATGTCATTGAATTTATCTCCAAAAACGTCACCTCTGATGATGAACTGATTGGGAGTGTAGAGGGTATTGAATGTCTTGCAATTTATGGGATGTACGCCGTCAACGCTGGCAACCTGCGACGATCATGGCTTTTGTTCCGCAAAGCTATCACGGTCGGTCAGCTTTTGGGCTTACACAGAGCGGCGGACAGTTCATTGCAGGACACGGTGGAAGCTAGACGACATCATCTATGGTATCAGATATCGAGAGGAGTATGTGTTTCCCCTAATTTTGTAACACCGTCATGCTAACCTCCCACTAGGAACGGTATCTGTCAACCATCCTCGGCCTGCCCTCCAGTACAGGCTCAGCGGTTTTCCCGTTTGACGACAACGCCCCCTGGCTCTCGCTGGAAGATGTGTATCACAAGAAGTTGTATCACATATCCGGCCTTATCCTCGATCGCAACCAGGGAGATGGTACCCATTCCTTCTCCGCCACGCTGAGAATAAGCGAGCAACTCGACATATTCGCGCAGGAAATGCCACCAAGCTGGTGGGAGATACCGACCAACATCTCAAACGCTCGTACGAGGGAGGCGCCAGCCCAGTTCGAGCGCGTTATGTGTCAAATCTGGCACTTTGAACTCGCGACGCTTCTCCATCTGCCCTTCATGCTACGTGCGGCGAATACCCACGATCGCCGATACGAATACTCGCATATTTCGTGCCTCAATGCCGCCCGAGAGCTCATCAAGCGGTGGATTTCGATTCGTGAGAATCGCACCCCGCTCCTCTTCTCTAATCTGCTCGATTTTCAGGCCTTCACGGCGGCGACTACTCTCCTACTGACGCTGCTAGGTCCCGAAATAAGTACTACAACTACACACCAACAACAAGAGCGGTACGAAGATTCGCAGCTCGTGGAGCGGGTCGTGCAGAATTTCGAACTTACACGCAAGAATGATGGGATAGGGATATCTGTCAGTGCGCAGAGCATTTTAGTTATTCGCACGCTTCAGCGGTTTCTTCATCAGACGGGAAATAATAATACTCCATGTGATAGACTGCGCGTTGAGATCCCGTACTTCGGAGTTATCAGGGTCGCCCGCAGCGGTACCGTGCAGCCGATCCTGGGAGAGAGGCTGCTTGGAGCGAACTCAATGCGCCATCAGGATGGTGTTTCTATCTTTCAACCTTCTGCACCATCATCTACTGCTACCCCTCCCGTGACGACCAATAATGGACCCGCCAGCAGCAGCAGCAGCAGCCGGACTCCGATGCCTCCTCGTCCTAGCAGAAAACGAGCACACCAGGAGATAGTCGACGGGAATGTTGAAGAGAGCTATATCGACAATACTAGGCCGAGGATAAGAGACGGGGAAACCTTTTTGCATGTTTCTGCTAGCAACCATTTCTCCATTCCTGATGCACTACCACCACACATCTTGGGTGGTGGTGTTGGCGACGCGGAATGGTCGTTTGAGGAAAGTGACATGGTCTTCTTCGATAGCTTGGTTAATACGGATTTAGTGGGGAATTGGACGCTGTAATTAATTCACTGAAATACACATGTGTTGAGCGTGTGTGTGTACTGGGGAGGGAAGTGGTCCCACACCCTAGTATGCTCACCAAGCTTAACTATATAACTATATAGTATTCTATTAAGGTTACCTAATGTGACAATTAAAGAACCAGGGGCCCTGTGTCTTTAATTCCGTGGTATGTCTTCGCCAGAGACCAAAAACCTTGGAATGACTATCGGCCACTATCGTGTACGCCGGCCCCAGCATCGGCCGAATTCGACCGATATACCTATGGGCCGACGGCGGACGTAGAGCAGCCGATATTGTGGACCTTTTGCAAGAAAGTTGGCTATAAAAGCAGGTATCTGTTCACTTTGACTGAACTTCTCCTGTATAAACATACAGCGGCTGCACTTGCAACCTCCTACTTCGTTTCCCTGAAGCAAGCAATCCGGCCTAAGTTCCAAGATCACATATTTATAATATATAAATCCACACCACCATCAATCATGACCACCCTCAAACAAGACACCACAAACATCCTCGCCGCCGCCGAGAAGCACATAACCTCCTACACCGCGGACCTAACTTCTCCCCTCTTCGACACCTCCACTGAGCGCGCTGCGCGTCTAGCAACGTACTTCCTCCCGCGCATCTCCTTCTTCGCGCACGGATCCATCACGCAGCTATCCGATGACCCCGCCCTCTTCGTGCAACTGATCTCGGGGCCCCTGGACAAGATCAAGGGTCTCGCTATCGAAGTCGTGGGACACCGTGTTGAAGCTGTCGCGGAGAATAGTGCGATTATCTGGTTGACCTTGAAGATTGAGGGGATTGAGGTTTCGAATGTTTATTTTTTCCGCAGGAAGATCGAGGATGGGGCGACAGGGTTTGAGGGCGGGATTTTTGATGGCGAGATGTGGATGTTGAAGCAATTGGGGAGAGATTAAAATGACTTTATGCATGTACATGACGAAGTATCTAGAAGTATACGAATTCACTGTATCTATCTCTCAGTTCTATAGTCGATAGAGGGACTCGTCGGATGTCATAGCCAATTTAGTCCCGTATAGAGTCTATAGCTCTTAAGAAAGTCGATATGCCGCAATCTAAATATAAATGATTGCATGCTTTATCTACTCGAAGAAATAATTCACCGTCTTGTTGTAGGGTAGGATACCCGCATTAAGCTTGAGAGCATATCTATGATTGATCTCTGCCCAAGTAAGGAAAGGATAGATATGTATAGCCACTAGGACTCATCCAAATGCTTGAAATGGGCTGATTGATCATACGTTTCTGCGTAACCATTGATGCGCTACCCTCAATTTCCCTGGCAATCTCGTATGTATACCAACTCAACTCTCGGATGGGGATTCAGGCTGTCGCCGGGTGCAGCAGGGACAATCTGGGCGTTCATCACGGCTCAGGACCGCGATGAATTCCTGGGAGCTTCGGAGTGTGTCGGTGACCAACCCTCGTGGTACTGAAGTGGCATATGTCGAAGCTAAGGTACTCCTAGCACCTGAGCATTTGATGGCGAGCAGAACTGGATTGTACCCGAGGACTGCCCTCGCGAAAGGATGTTGAATAAACGCACGAAGTCAGCCCAGAAGCTACGCAAAGGGTGTCCAGCACATAAGCATTAGTCACCAAGTAACTAGCGCAAAGCTTGTCTCAACAGAGTCGCTTCAAACGCCGACTGCGTTGGATGTCCGATTGGTGCGAAATGGGGTACCCCTCACTGGACATGTTTAGCCTAAACAACAACCCCCCGAACACGCTCAAAAGCCGTCTTATCTGACTGTTGTTCGTGAGCAAGACACACCTGCTCCAACGTTCTTTCCCTCATCAACAAAAATGCTTCCCAACGAGACAGGAATCGAGGCGTGGCTGCGCTATGCCGCCCTCTCCGCGGAGATCGCAGCTACATACCCGCAATACAGCACTATTATTCCGCTTACGAACGCAAAAGACAGCCCCGTCTATACAGCCACGACAGAATTACAACTTGGCTTGTCGAAGATACTAGGCCAGCCCGTCACTCTTCGACCTGAATCTGAACTTACTTCCTCTTCCACCCTTCTTATCGGCACACTCGACGCCTTCGCAGCCGCCGGAGGCGATGTGCACGACATCCCCAATCTCAAAGAAGACGGGTTCTGCCTGATGTGCAAGGCCGACGGCGCGAGCGTAAAGATCCTCGGCCAGAATGAACGCGGCGCGCTGTACGGCGCCTTCGAATTCCTCATGCTCCTCTCGCGAAATCAACCCCTACCCGATTTCTACACTTCTAGCCCCAGCGCGCCCATCCGCTGGGTCAACCAGTGGGACAATCTCGATGGCACGATTGAGCGCGGCTACGCGGGTCCCTCGATCTACTTCAAGGACGGATACGTGGTCGAAGACCTAACACGCGCAGCGCAGTATGCGCGGCTGATGGCGTCCGTGAGACTGAATGGGATTATTGTGAATAATGTCAATTCCGATTCGAAATTGTTGAACGAGACCAATATGAAAGGTCTCGCGCGCATCGCGGATGTGATGAGACCCTGGGGCGTGCGCATTGGAGTCGCCTTATACTTCGACACACCGAAGGGCCTCGGTGGGCTATCGACCTCGGACCCGCTGGACCCTGGGGTTGTTGCCTGGTGGGACGAGATCACGACGAGTCTCTACCGCCACGTTCCGGATATGCTGGGCTACCTGATCAAGGCCAACTCCGAGGGCCAGCCGGGCCCGCTTACATACGGGCGCACGCTCGCCGACGGCGCGAATATGTTTGCGCGCGCGCTGAAGAAGCACGGCGATGGGATTGTCATGTACCGCGCATTCGTGTATAATCACCATCTCGACGAATCGAACTGGAAGAATGACCGCGCGAACGCGGCGGTCGAGTACTTTGATGGGTTGGATGATCAATTTGAAGATAATGTGCTTGTGCAGATTAAATACGGCCCGATTGATTTCCAGATCCGGGAACCGCCTTCGCCCCTGCTGGCCCATCTACGTAAGACACCGATTATTCTTGAGCTACAGGTCGCGCAGGAGTATCTGGGTCAGCAGGACCATCTGGTCTACCTCCCGCCGCTATGGCGCACGATCTTCGACTTCGACCTCCGAATCGACGACCGGCCCTCCGCCGTGCGCGATATCGTCTCGGGCGCCCGTTTTAACTGGGCCAGAGCCGGATACGCGGCCGTGGTGAACGTAGGAAACGACCCAACCTGGCTAGGCAGCCACCTCGCCATGTCAAACCTCTACGCCTACGGACGATACACATGGGATCCGACAGGCGACGAAGAACGCGTGATAAGAGACTGGAGTCGTCTAACCTTCGGACTAAGCGAGGCCGTCGAATCCGTGATTACAAACATCTCGATGAGATCATGGCGCACGTATGAAGATTACACCGGAAACCTAGGAATCCAGACCCTCTGCGACATCGTCAAAACATGCCACTACGGGCCCTCGCCAGCCGCGCACGACGGGAACGGCTGGGGCCAGTGGACGCGCGCAGACGCTCGGGGCTTGGGCATGGACCGCACCGTGGCCACGGGCACGGGGAACGCGGGACAATACCCTTCTTCCGTCGCGAAGCGATTCGAAAACATCGAGACGACGCCCGATGAGCTTCTGCTCTGGTTCCACCACGTCCCCTACACGCACGTGTTGAAGTCGGGGAAGACGGTTATCCAGCATTTCTACGATGCGCACTACGAGGGGGCGCGCATTGCGCAGCTTTTCCCGCGGCTGTGGGAGGAGGCGGTGCGTGGGCTGATTGATGAGGCGAGGTTCGAGCATATCATGTTTAGATTGGAGTATCAGGCGGGTCATGCGCTTGTGTGGCGGGATTCGGTGTGTATGTTTTACTATGAGAAATGTGGGATTGCGGATTCCCGCGGACGCGTGGGGAAGCATGTGTGGAGGGTTGAGGCGGAGGAGATGGAGTTGGAAGGGTATGAGGTTGTGGATGTTACGCCCTTTGAGGCTGCTTCGGGGAGTAAGGCGATTGTGGCTGGGGAGGGGGTGGAGACTGCGACTGCGCAGTGTGTTGTTGGGTTTAAGTCGGGCGTCTACGATGTTGCAGTCAATTATTATGACCATCTCGGAGGGAGGTCTGAGTACCAGGTCTTACTAAACGAGAGGTTGGTCGGGACCTGGTCGGGTAATTTGGAGGATCGACTGGGGCACGACTTTTCAGACCGGGTTGATGGGCACTCAGCGACGAGGATCTACTTCAGGCAGGTGGCTGTCGGCAAAGGGGATCGGCTGAAGATTGTAGCTCGTCCAGACGGGGCGGAACGGGCTCCGATTGATTATGTTTCCTTTTTGCCTGAAGGGGTGATAGATTAGTTAGATCGTGCAGTCAGTCATTGGAGGAATTTCTTTACATCGATATAGGCATTTGATCGAGTCCGTCTACGAGATTACTCCACCTTTTCGGGTTTTGTGCATTGCATTTAGCCAGATATTACCCACAACTTCCCCGGACAATCCGCCGATGTCACCGCAATTTAAGCTACTTTAAAACGTGGGGTTGAGCTTCTGCATTCTTGGCTACAGTGCTTCAATCCACTTCACTTCCCTTCATCCAAGTCTGCAATGCCCTCACCAACTCAATTCCTCCTCCCCCTCCTTCTGGGAACTGTGGCCAATGCCTCCCCCAAACCCGCGCAATCACTTGCCACAGTATCCATCAACACAGGGATAAAATACCAAGAAATCGACGGCTTCGGCTGCTCGCAAGCCTTCCAGCGCGCCGAGGACATCCTCGGCAAATATGGCCTGCCCCCCGTGAACCAAACCCTCGTCCTGGACCTCCTCTTCAACAAGGAGATCGGCGCAGGCTTCACCATCCTCCGTAACGGAATCGGCTCCAGCAACACCTCAACCAGCAACCTCATGAATTCCATCGAACCATACACCCCCGGATCCCCCTCCGCGAGGCCCAAATACGTCTGGGACGGCTACGATAGCGGGCAATTCCCGGTCGCGCAGGAAGCGTACGCGCGTGGGTTGGATAGTCTGTATGCAAATGCCTGGAGTGCGCCGGGGTATATGAAGACGAACCTCGATGAGAATTATGGGGGGTATCTCTGCGGTGTGACGAACACTTCGTGCGCGTCAGGGAACTGGATGCAGGCGTATGCGGATTATCTTGTGCAGTATATTCGGTTCTATGAGCTGCATGAAGTGGATGTTACGCACTTGGGGTTCCTTAACGAGCCACAGCTGGCGCCTACATATGCCAGCATGCTCTCCGACGGCACCCAGGCTGCGGATTTTATCCGCGTGCTCGCGAAGACAGTCAAGACGGCGGGCCTCGACGTCAAGCTGACCTGCTGCGACGCGATGGGCTGGGACCTGCAGAATGAGATGCTGCCCGGACTGAAAGCAGGCGCGGACCCAGCAATCAATTACCTCTCCGTGATCACAGCCCACGGCTACGATAGCGCCCCGACATACCCCTTCGACACAGACCTGAAAGTCTGGGAGTCCGAATGGGCCGATCTCACTGGCCAGTTTACACCCTACACATTCTTCGAAAACGGGAGTGAAGGCGAAGGGATGACCTGGGCGCGCCGGATCCAGGTTGCGCTCACGGACGCGAACGTCAGCGCGTTCCTGTACTGGATCGGCGCCGAGAATTCGACTACTAATAGCGGGTTGATCAATATGATAAACACGGAGGTCATCCCTTCGAAGCGCTTCTGGGCCTTCGCGCAGTTTAGTCGGTTTGTGCGGCCCGGGGCAAGGCGCGTGTTTGCTTCGAGCGAGCTCGATACTGTTACCGCGAGTGCATTTCTCAATAGCGATGGGGTGCTTGCGGTGCAGTTGATTAATAATGGGACGCAGGCGTATGAGTTTAAGCTGCGGGTTCAGGGGCTCGAGAGTGGTGACTCGCTGCGTCCGTATATTACGAACAACCAGTACGACATTGAGCCGCTTGATCTTCTTAAGGTCAATGGGAATGGCAAGGTCTCGGGGAGTATCCCGGCTCGCTCGATGCTCTCTCTCGTGTCTACGAGCTCACACAACCGCCTTTGAATTGCTTGAGAGAGAACCAAGCATCGAACAAGCGTGGATCTGTATATAGGTCAGGCAAATAAGAGAATACAACTCTGTATATACTCCACTTCCACGTAGTGCTATATCCTATCTAATAAAGCCAAATTAGCAACCTCAGCGAGAACACCAAACGCCCGCTCATTCGGATGCAGCCCATCGCCCGAGTCAAACTCCGCGCGAAGCAACGACCCATCACCTGGATCTCTCAACGCCTCATCGAAATCAACCACACCATCAAACTCCCCGCTCGACTGGATCCACCGATTCACAACCTGCCTCGTGCGCTCCCGCAGGGGATGCGCATACGAGGAATCTTCCTCTGATGATGACGAAACATGTCGAAGCCCAAACGGTGTCAACGTCGCCCCCAAAACCGCGAGCCCGCGGGCGTGCAGTCTTGTGATTATCTGCGTGTAACCTGCGATAAGCCGCTCCGAGAGGACATTCTGCGCAGCTTCCTCCGCCGCCGCGGTCCCAATGTCGTTGATCCCCGTGAAGACCAGCACCGCGGACACGCCGGAGAGAGAGAGGATGTCTCTATCCAGCCGGCTTAGCACGCTGGGACCGAGTCCGTCGGTTAGCACGCGATTGCCGCCGGCGGCTTGGTTCACGATTGCGATGCTGGGTTGGGTATCAGAGGGAGGGGCTGAGGTGAGGAAGCGGTTGAGGAGGAGGTCGGGCCACCTTGTTTCGCAGTTAGTTTGCTTAGATATTGGCTAGAGAATCAAAGAAACGAGGAAGCAGCTTTGTACGCACCGCGTGTCTCCGTTTGTGGTACTGCACCGGCCATCGGTGATGCTGTCTCCAATTATGGCGAGCGCTTTCGTTTCACGAGGGACCGAGACTTCAACGCCGCTGATATAGTACCTATCCAGACAGAAGTCTATCTCAACTTACGGCTTACGATATAAAAAAAAAAAAGAAAGAAAGATGGACGCACGCACCAGTGATCCACCGTCCCGAATTCAAGCTCCCCAAAATCCCGCACAGCGACGGCATCACCCCCCCACGCGAAATACGACGTCGTCCGACTGCCGGGATGCGAGGTAATACACGAAGCATTCTGGCCCTCGGCCATGAAAATACTAATCGTCACTGCGGTACGGGGCAAGACGGGAAATCCAAAATCGACGGGGTCCGAGACGACCTGCGCCCCAGCGGGGATGTACGTGCCCTCCTCTACCCCGCTGAAGGTCACCTTCCGGAGCGTGTCGGGCTGGATGGCGTGTGTCCCGGATTTATTATCGGCTGCCAGGGCGAGCGTTACTAGAGTGAGATTCAGGGGCTCGGTTCCGAACGCGTTGGACATGCGGATCCGCAGAAGCTTTTCGGTCCCCATGGAGAAGCGAATTGTTTGGCGGATGGTGGTGTTTGCCAATGCAATGCCATTTTCGATCTGGCCCAGAGAGTGTCTGTTAGAAGAAACTCGAGAGGAATCATCATACGATTGCGCACAAACTCGGCTGGGGGAAGGTCGCTGGGCTCGGTGAGCATGGGCATGCTAGCCCACGTATGCACCCAGTGCGAGTCCATCTTGCCTCTCTTTGGAGGTGGTGGGTATTGCGTAGCCTAAGCAAAATGGGGATGCCATGGTTTATATTGAATTGCCCCGGGTAAATGGGTAAAATATTCACACAGGCCTTACAGTCTCCCAGCCCCACCCTCCCAATCCACTACTTAATGAAGCGAGATACATATATGCATGGTGTACTGCACATCAAGCTGTCTTCGCCAACTCAATCACATCCACATCCTCGACAGCCGCACCCTTGAACTCACGAGCCTTCAAATCCCTCGAGAAGAGAATGTCCAACTCCTCATACGTCCTCCCTTTACTCTCCGGCAGACGGAAATATCCCCAGGCAAGACAAATGAGCGAAAACGCCGCAGCCAGAAAACCGGCCTTCCCCTTCAAGTTCCCCTCCGTCGGATTGAGCGTGTACGGAACCACCGTCGCGCTGAAGATATTGGCTACATTATACGCATTGCGCGCGAGCGAGATACTCTTGGACCGCAGCCGCGACGACGAGATCTCGCCGACGACGATGTACCCCGTTGGCCCGATGGTCAGTTGGTAAGTGCAGTACCAGACTAGGAACATGACTGCTTGTCCGTACCCGAGTCCGGTGGTTTGGTGGGGGAGGGCCAGGAACCCCAGAAGGAGCATTGCGCCTGTCATCCCCGCGTATCCCACGAGTGCAATGGCGCGACGGCCGTAGCGGCCTGTGACGAAGATCGAAAGGATATTGCACACGAAGTGGATCCCCCCCTGCCCGATCGTCATCTTGTACGCGTTGGACGTGGACAGCCCCGCCTGCTCGTAGAAGTACGCTGCGTAGTTGCTAATCGCGAACCCGCAGAGCGCTTGCGAGGCCCAGATTATGCACCCGATTTCTGTCCGCCACAGGTTCGAGCCCCGGAAGCAGTCGATGAAGCTGGCGCCCTCTGTCAGCGCCTTTTCGAGGTTTGTAGTCTCGACCATGAGTGCGACGGCCTGTTTCGCCTGCGTCTCGTAATTGATATCGCTGGTGCGCGAGCTCAGTCGCTTGACGGATTGTTCGGCTTCGGCCAGGCGTCCGTGCCGGACGAGCCACCAGGGGGATTCCGGGGCGAAGAGGAGGAGTGGGATGATGATCACGGGCCAGACCCATTGCACGCCGAGCGGGATGCGCCATGCCCATTCGTCGGTGTGGTTGACGAGCGAGTAGATGGCAGCGTAGGAGAAGAACTGGCCGATGCCCCAGCAGAGGACGACGAAGGTCTCGAGGTATGCGCGCAGGGCGACGGGGGCGACCTCTGATGCGTATGCTGGGGCGAGGGTGGTAAAGACACCCCATGCTAGACCGCACAAGAGCTGGCCGACGAAGAGGACCTCGACGGTCTTGGAGAAGAAGGGGATGAATAGGACACCCGTTAGGAAGACTAGGCTGCCGAGGACGGCTTTCTTGTGCCCCCAGCGCTCGGTCACGATCGCGTTGATGTAGATGCCGACAATGTTCCCCAGCGGACTCGCCAGCCCCAGCGCCGTCTGCCACTTGGCCTGCAGCTGGTACGTGCCATCGCCGACTGGCTTGCCGAATTGCTGTTGGAAGGCGGGGAAGCCGAAGAGCGAGCCCATAAGCGCTGTGTCGTAACCGTCCATGATGATGACGAGGGACACAGCCATGGACCACAGACAAGCTTTGGGATACGTCTTGATCGCCTTGTAGATGGTCATCTGGTGCTCCTGTTCGGTGGCATTCCGCGCGTCCTGGGCGAGCCCGACCCATCCTGCGGCGTCTGCTGAGAGCTCGATGTGAGCGGCATGCTCAACTTGTGGTTTTGCGTCTGCCATATAGAGGGTAGTAAACTGAGGTTCAATGTCATGCTGATCCTCTCCTTCCTTGGAGGGAGGAATCCCCGGATCTTATGTACCCACACCCCCGCACGCATCTAAGCATCTAAGTCTGGGGCATGCGACCAGGCCATGGACATCATGGGTTGACCGACCGGGGCCTCGCCTACTGGTGCCCGCCCCGGATAAATGGCAGTGAAAGGATCATTGCCTATTTGCAAGGATCATTATTGATCAAAAGCCGACGACAGCGAACATGCGGAGACGGCAATTGAGTTGCACACATTCGTAAAGCGAGGCCGCGTGGCCCGCGTCTTTCTTGGTCGCGAGTCGTGTTCGATTGGTGGTAAATTGTCATTGACAATAGCCATTTTAGCCAAAACAAGCTGTGTGGCTGAAAGACAAGCAAAACTGACGCTAGTCCGCGATGCTTGAGCACCTTAAGCCTTTTCCAAAGAGGCTTAGCCTCTGGGGTCAACTTGCATTCGCTGCTTGGATCTCTCGGGCAGAGAGGGTGCATGGATGGTATTCACAATAAATATCAATACATGGTGCTCCTCACGTCCCTAAAAAACTATATCGGCAAGACACACACACACACTTAGGTGTTGTATAAATTACTTCTCATCCATCCCAATCGCAGGGGACCTAGGCGAATATATTATATAAATATATTTCCAGCGCTATATCCCTTCTTCTTGTCGTTGGCGGCGGGGTCTGAATCAATCCCTAGCTGGCACTCAAGTGGTGGTGAATAGTCCACGCTCACCTTGTAGAGGAGTGTCAATTCTATTGATCATTGAGGGGGAAAGGAGGTCTGCAATTCGGCACATGCAGACATAGGGAGTGAGTGACCCTCCCGGTGAACGATTTTCGGCATAGGGCTGTTCCCGGGAGATATTTGTTTCTTGAAATTGACGAAGCAATGGTAGCAAGGGACACCTTTACTTTCCGCCTGATGCTCTGCTCTCTTTACCACTCCCAGCCCGGGTCCTCGGATAGTGATATCGCCAGTAGCGTGCAGGGGATGATGAAAGCATGACCTCCCTCTCCCTTCAGATTGATCGTGCAGTTACCGCCCATACAAGAACACGCCCAAAAGCAAATGGCAAATCTACCAACATCACACACTGTCATATTTATCGCCGCACACATTGATCATGTGGATGGATATATTTCTTATCGAGCTCAAGGATACGGTCACCACTTACTATACCAAAACCATGTAGGAAAGCAAAGCGGCAGCACCGCCTAGGTTTGTGGGCCTTGAGCTCCATCTAATGCCTTACTCCTAATGCCATACACTTTCAAAACACAACGGGGCAAAGAGAGCCTGCGAAAAGAGGTGGTATAAATGAAAAAGCCGACACTGGTTAAAAAGCAAAGCGTAGTTCTTCGACCTGAACACTTCGCTTGGAAGCACGATGCCGCTCAGACTATCGACGAAGCGGCGACCTTCTCGGCCCCACCCAAAATCGCTTGCCTGTCCTGTCGAGGCTCGCGGGGAACCTCGCGATGGCCCGTTACTTGATCAAGTTGTTTTGTGCCCATTCCCTGCAAGGTAGAAACAGCGGAATGCCGGAAGCTCGGATTGCCGGTAAGGAAACCGGGGTTCCGCCCGCTTCCTGCTTTAGCATTTAAGAGGAAGATCTTTGAATTAAAAAAGCATCCGGACTTTATATATACCTTCGTCTACCCGGAACTTGGGTGTTTGTGCCTGGAGGGAGCTTTGACGCTTTATGAAACTGGACATTGTTCGGCGCGGGATACAATAACGCTTGAACATTAAATGGTGTTTGTTTGGCAGCAGTTTGAAACTGACACCACACCGTTCTGAAGTCAAGCGTCAGAATTAGTTAGTGATTTCAGCTAGGTGACTACATAAACGGAGCCTGGCAGGTGCAGAATATGTAGTGGTGTGAAGCACAGGATAGGGAGCCAGAGGAATGACTTTCCACACGGAGCTACAGGTGGAAATGCAGCCATAAATGACCCTCATATAGGTCATTTTGGCGTTGTTTTTCACAGGGCCGACAATTTAGTGGTAAACTACTTCACTTTCCAGGAGACTGGGCTTTTTAATAGTAATGTAAGATAATTTATGATTGGTTCTGCGAGGGGAGGCGAGGTCTGCATTTGCAGTGGCTGGAAGGGGCTGGCATAACATTGCGCTAGTGATTGGGTAGCGCACAATCACTAGCGCATACATACGAGGCCCTTCCTCAATTCAGTATTTTATTCTCTTTTCTCACTATCTTTACCCCGTGTTGCAGTCGAAATTTCCCGACCAGGAGGTCCCAGCGTTTCTTCCGTGATAGGAGAGCTGCCCTAGTGTTGTTGTCGATCGGCTGTCCCTGGGTTACTAGAAAACTGACCTTGATGGCACGACATTTCATCGTGGGAATGATAGCATTCCTGGCTGCTGTCGCTCCACTTTCAGCCGTCGACGATAGCAACGACAATCACGATGCTGATACCTTGGTCATGTCCCAAGTTCTGACGGATCCCAGTGCCTACGACTTTCCTCGTGTTAACAGCAATGGCACCGACCTGTTTCCCATGCGGCCCTGCAAGGGATTCCCGCTGTTGGAAGCCAGTATTGATGACCTCCAGGAGTTGCTATCTACTAGTAAACTTACCAGTGTCGATTTGCTGCAGTGCTATCTGGAGCGCATCTACCAGACCGACTCGTATTTGAAGTAAGTTGCCGCCCCCTCTTTCTCAGTATCGAGGATGCTCACACGCCACTAAGGGCTATCCTTCAACACAACCCGGATGCCCTCAGAATTGCTCGATCCCTGGACCAGGAACGTGCCGATGGTAGGGTACGCGGGCCTCTGCACGGCATCCCGTACATCGTCAAGGATAACATCGCAACCAAGGACCGCATGGAAACAACCGCAGGCAGCTGGGCACTCTTAGGCTCAGTAGTACCTCGCGATTCTTTCGTTGTGCATAAGCTGCGAGAAGCAGGTGCTCTGCTGCTTGGAAAAGCTGCTCTGAGCGAATGGGCCGACATGCGCTCGAATAATTACTCCGAGGGCTACTCTGCTCGGGGAGGCCAGTGCCGCAGCCCATATAATCTCACCGTCAACCCTGGTGGCAGCAGTTCCGGGTCAGGCGTCGCCGTTGGAGCGAATCTGGTCCCCTTCGCGGTGGGGACCGAAACGGATGGCAGTGTCATTAATCCGGCGCAGCGCAATGCTGTTGTGGGGATCAAGCCCACGGTCGGCTTGACTTCTCGCGATGGTGTTATCCCCGAGTCCCTCAATCAAGACACGGTCGGCTGCTTTGGAAAATCAGTGCGCGATGCTGTCTACGTGCTGGACGCCATCTACGGTGTCGACCGCCGCGACAATGCAACATTCGCGCAGATCGGCAAGACTCCCAAACCTCCTGGTGGCTACACACAATTCCTCGCCGACAGGTCCGCCCTCGAGGGCGCTAGATTTGGTCTACCCTGGGAATCCTTCTGGGCCTTGGGTGACAGCGCGCAAATCGCACAGCTGGTCGAACTTATCAGACTGCTTGAGGACGCTGGAGCAACCATTATCAATGGCACTGAACTCCCCCATTACAAGACCATCGTTTCACCCGATGGTTGGAATTGGGACTACGGCTCAGTTCGCGGCTACCCCAACGAATCTGAGTACACGTATATCAAGGTGGACTTTTACAACAATATCAAGGCGTACCTCGCGGACCTCAATAACACGAACATCCGCTCCCTCGAAGATATCGTCCAGTACAACAAGGACAACGCTGGCTCCGAAGGCGGATACCCGTCCATCCACCCGGCGTTTGGGTCCGGCCAGGACGGCTTCGAGGCTTCTCTAGCCTCGGGGGGGATTATGGATGAAACCTATTTCCAGGCGTTGGCGTTCTGTCGTCGAACAACACGCGAGGAGGGAATCGATGCCGCCCTTATGCACGGTGATACTCTCCTAGACGGGCTGTTGGTTCCTGCCGATGTGGCGCAGAGTATACAGGCTGCGGCACAGGCCGGGTATCCTGCTATTACCGTGCCAGCGGGCACGAATAAGGAGTCCGGAATGCCCTATGGACTCGCAATTTTGAATACGGCTTTCTCGGAGCATACGCTGGTTAAGTGGGCCAGTGCCATTGAGGATTTGCAGAAAACTTCGGGCACGCAGTGGCAGAGGAGCTTACCTGAGTGGAGGGGATATTTGGTTCGCAACTTGCCAGTCCCTTTTTAAAGGTCGAGAAACTGGTATTCTATCATTTCAGCCATATGAGATAGGTAATATCGGGGGATCTTTTGGTATCCAAAATATATGCTTTCCAAATGCTATCTACCCATCTTACTCTCCTGGCCGTTTAAAAAGATCAGTATTTAAGAGGATACCATCTTGTAATGCGTGTGCAGACTGGTTGTAAGAGGAATCATCCATGACTCGTTTTCTTTGTCAGTCCCTTGGTATTACGCGGCTTGCATCATCCGGGACCTTGTGGGAAAGTCCGACAAATCCACCCGGAACATCGTCTACACATCATGACTTCCTTTAATTTTAATCATTTCATTTCATACTTTACACATCAGGATTTTCATTACTGAACACACACCGCATCCTCCCCTTTCTAAGTTCTAAGTCCCTCTTCCTTTTGATCCACACTCAAGCTGGCCAGCGAAATATCATCACGGATGACTCTTGCCTGGCTGTGCATAGACTCTTCCCCGTCATCACTTATTCCACCATCCATCCGCCCGCCTCCGCGTCTACTCGTGCTCGTCGCACCACCCGCAAGCCTAGAAAACTTCCCGGCACCTCCTGTAGATATTATTTCCCCTCGAGCGCCGGCTACTACACCCCTAGACCCGGACCTAGATGTAACGCCGCGGTTGTTCTTGTTGTTGTTGCTCCGCAGCTTGTTAGGGAGGAATCGCACAAGCAACGGCCAGATTGAGGGGAGACAGGCTGCGACGATGATGATTCCGCCTTCCAGCACAGTCCAGATGCCGAGATTTACCGATGTCCCTGACCTTCTTGTTAGTAGCGGGAATCGGAGGAGAGAGAGAGGTAGACGTACAGGTTGGGTCCGTCAATGCGCTCTCCTGAAAGAATATCACCATGCGCAGGATACTAGTTACTAGGCCCCTAATGTCAAGAAAAAGCAAGGTCAGCGTAGCCTCCAGCCATATATCACTGTTGTGCTTTTTTTTTTTTCAGGAATTGGGATGAAACATACAACCCCCCCAGAATAAAAACCCCCGTAAGCGCCAACTTATGCGTCAATCTCGTCTGCAACTTCCAAACAAGCGGCATCGGCATAATGAGAATAACAAAGTCCGTCAGGATATTCGGCAGCGACACATATCGATAAAACGCCTGCTGATTGAAACACGATCCTCCAACGATTGTCTTGTCCCACGTGTACTGCACAGGCGAGCACTGGAAGATTGCAGCGAAGAAGACGCCGATTCCGTGGGCCAACACGAGGGACCCGACGGTATATGAGAGGATCTTGAAAGGACGGGTTTCGAAGATACGCAGGTAGAAGAGTAGAATTGATAGTTTTGCGGGGGTAACGGTGAATGGGAAGTCGAGGATTTGGTTTGCGAGGAGGCCCTACGTATGCATCATCTTTTGTTAGCTGTGTTTCTGGCGCAGAAAAACGCAGAGAACAGAGCTCGAGGGAGGGACCTTTTGCAAAGCAATCAGCTTTTCAGGCGTTTGCTGGACATATTCAAAATGGTATCCCAGCCCTGCGACCTGGAGCACTATCCATCCACAAGAGATCCCAATTAGTTGCTTTGCTCCAGCGTGAACTAATGAGATATCAGAATACATACATACGATATATAACGCCGATTGCCCAAGGCTTGCAATCTGCGCAACCGCATTTGTTAGCATGACTCATAACTGTTTCCGAAAAAAGGATAGCGACCGACCAATGCAGGAACAATGAGATAATCATCAAGAGTGCACGTTACACGCTGGATATAGCGCGTATAAAACCGAGCAGGGACTACGATGATCTGAACGACCGCAATCGCGATCGAGACGCCAAGCAGGCGATCGCCGCAGTAGGAGGTGTCCACATCTCCAGATGGATCGCTCATCTCTCGGAAGCAAGTTGTTCAGGGCCTGGGCAGAAGAATCGTAGAATTAAGCCATTGCAATGGGCGCTTCAGTCGGCCTGGTCATAAATAGGCGCGAAGCCAGACCAAGTGGCATGGTTCCGGTCCTTAAATGCCGCCGCCTTGTGTTCAGTACCGCGGTTGCTGCGAGGATTTTACGCAAGCCCGAGTGCGGACTAATGAGAGACTAGACAAGGGTTCGTTCCATCATTGCTTGGTGACGCGATCAATTGGCCCGAGCACTTGGAAATCTCTGGGGCGGACACCATTGTTGGTTTCATCGAGATTGTCGAGATTAAACCAAGTGGGCCGAGTGGGCACTTTTTTTGGACCCCACGTCGTCCATATGGAGAGTGATTGATTGATATCAATACGCTAGGCAGTTCGCTTCTTGCATTTAATTCCGAATCCTCCGAGATCCTGCGCGTTCTGGACTCCCTATCAGAGTTTATTTAGCAGGGGTTTGACCCGATCTTTCGGTTTTTTTTTTCTTTTTGGGATTGACTCGTTGACTCCGCTATACATATACCAAACCACAACAATGTCTCAATCTCTCGAAGACGAAATCGCAGCTCTAACACAAAAAGCGCAATCGGATCCAGCCTTGCTCAACCCGGAGTCCCGAATCAAAGCTTTAAAAGCCGCCCGAGACCTCATACATGCCCTCACCCCCCCACCAGAGACCGCCATACAGGATGTAGTCCTCAACCCGGTTCTCCTCATGTCTATGCGCGTAGGCGTCGACCTTGGTGTGTTCCAATCTATTTGCGATGGTCAGGGTGAGGGTGAGGGAGTGACTACACAGACTATTGCGGAAAAGTCTGGGGCGAGCTTTCCTCTCGTTGGTATGTAGGGAGTCTCCTCCTTAAACCATGAGCACCACGTTCTGCTCACACCGAGTAAAATAGACCAGATCCTGCGCGTGCTCGCCTCAACAGGGTATATCCTAGAAACTGGTGTACAGACCTACAAGCCCTCGCCATTGACGGCGATTATGGCAGCGCCTCCATTCGGCGCGATGACTCGGGCATGGTGCGCCTACCTACGCTCGTACACCCAGCTTGTAATCTAATCTAACAGAAATATCTGCATCATCACAGCTTCGACATAGGAAACTATACCACAACGTACGCGCCGGAGTACTTCCGGCAAAACAAACACGCGTTTCCCCCTTCCGCAACAGAGACACCCTTCCAGTTAGCCAAAAACACGTCGCTGGACTACTTCGCCTGGCTAGCAGAGAACCCGTCCTTAGCAGCAGATTTCCAGGCCTGGATGACGGTCAAGCAGCAGGCGTCGCCGAATTGGGTTGATTGGTTTGATGTAGAGGGGCTGATTCTAAACGGGTTCCAAGCACCCAGCAACAACACACAGGGATCGGAGGCAGAGGCAGAGCCCGTCTTGATCGTCGACATCGGCGGCGGGGAAGGCCACTACCTACACGCATTCAACCGCAGGTTCCCTGATGCGCCCGGTCGGCGCATCCTCCAGGACCTGCCCCATGTAATTGATACTGTCACCGATGTTCCGGATAGGACCGAACTCATGGCGTATGATTTCTTCACGGTGCAGCCTGTTCAAGGTACACGCCCCCCTAATATTCTCTCCCCTTTTCCACTCTTATCCAGGAATACCTCCTCTAACACCATTAACTTGAACGAAAAAAAGGCGCAAAAACATACTATCTTCACTGGATCCTGCACGACTGGGCCGACGAACAAGCGCGCAGCATCCTCTCGAACATCAGCGCAGCAATGGAACCCGGCTACTCAACCCTCATCATCAACGAGACGATTATTCCCGATCAGGGGTGCGATTTCGCCACGGCTTCTATCAGCGCGATGATGATGCTCCAGGTCGGGGCGCGGGAGAGGACAGAAGCGCAATGGAGAGAACTTTTGGCCGATGTCGGGTTGACGGATGTGCGCTGTTATCAGCCGCCTGTGGGATCGGCGGCGGAGGGGGTTATTGTTGTTAGGAAGTAGTCATACTACCCAAGTAGTCTATTAGGCAGGTTGAAGGAGAAGATGAGTCCATATGACAGTAGTAGATATCCACATCCCCAGGTGTGGAGCAACGTGGTTTATAGACGTCGCAGATCTAAATCTCCCATATGGGGACCGATCGGGACAAATCTGCTAATTGCAGTGCAGTCCACATAATAGAGGATGCGAAAGTGGGTCGTAGGGTACCTACCTAGCTTGGGTAAATCCTCCATCATACCTACCTAGTACCTACATAAACGACAACTTCTCTATGTTGTGACATTTGTGATGCGCAAGAAAGGAAGCGGCACCGCGTACGCCCAAGACTTCTCCGTTATGTATTAGGACTCTCCAACTAGAACCGCTTTTAGCCACAGAACTTTGCGCTGGACATCTCTTGAGTGGAATATACTCAATTAATTTACAGCGCGAGCTAAGCGAACAAGCCTTTCTATACCCTGGGAAGCGTACTATGGCACGTTCTCGCGCTCTAACAGCCAGTCTGCACAAATTTATGCAAAATTGCTCAGGTGGGCATGGGAGACAGGGATTATGAACTATACCGCCAGCCGAGGTGGGAAATGCTGAACCGCGGCCTCAATATAGATCAATGATGCATCACTCCAGCTCCGTGTGCTGGGTCAAAGTTGTCTGACCCGTCGCGTCTAGTCCTCCGCTCTCACGAAGCCGAATTTCCTTCCAATATCCCTGCCCGTCATCGTTATTTTCGGGGATCACAACCGGGATACCCTCCCAAGAAGTCCCATCACCTGGAGGTAGGATCTCATCTTCACCAACAACCTCAACCCCCATCTTGTCTAACAGCGCCCTGACGTCCAAGATCACCTCCTCAACATCCTTATAATTCCAGGGAATAGTTTTTTGCTACCTACGTATCAGCAGATGAGACCACGGTATTTACTGCAAGTTCTGTCGGAATCGGGATCAACATATCACTAGAAAAAAAATCCCAGGCCCAAATTGACCCCTGATCTGGCAGACAGGATCTCCTGTGGCCTGAAAAAGCGGCTCAGGTGAAGTGGGAATCCTCCTCCTCCTCGTCCCTTGTTCTCTCTACAGGAACCTAAAATCATCTAAAATCATTTGGCCCTTTTTTTTTTTTTTT
>JOMC01000208.1:0-60353 GCA_000812125.1 Aspergillus ustus
CCCCCCCCCCCCCCCCCCCTTGGCCGCAGCCTTTAGGAGCTAGTTTAGGCTTCCTAGGCTGACATTGAGGGGGGAGGGGAGGTTGACTGCCATCACTTTTGAGCCCGCTAGTCCCACTGCTATCGTCTCAGACTACAAGTTCCTCAGTTTCCCAACAGTTAAAATCTCGCCGTTTCCGTTACCGTCCGGAGATAGTGGCGACGCAACATGGCACTCAATTTCAATCCCATTGGCCTCACGCCCCTCGACCATATCACAGCCAAGATCTATATCCCATACATGCTGTTTTTCAACAGCACCGAACCCAAGCTCGCTATCCAGACACTCCAGAATGGACTGACCAAGCTTGTCAAAGAAGTCCCCTGGCTGGCCGGTGATGTGATCGCACACACCGAGCCCGAAACTCGCGGATTCGTCCACCCTCCCAAAGTCCCGCTGAACGAAGTCGAGATCCTCTCTGTCAAACACTTCGACCGCGATGAGGATTTCAGAACACATCCTGTCTCCGAGTACCTTGCTATTCCGGTTTTCGTCCCCGCGACAAAACAGCGTCCGGTTATGCGCCTGCAAGCCAATATCTTCCCCTCGAAGATCATTGTTGTTTTCTCGTGGATGCACATTGTTTTCGACGGATCAGGCGCTGGAACAGTTCTCCACGCCTTGACCGAGTGTTGTCGTGCGGCAGCAGACGAGTCTGTCGATGCACCTCTCACCAAGACGATTGCTGCGACTGCACTCGCTCAGCGGAATGAGGTCTCGACGTGGGCGTCCAAGGCTGAAACGCGTCTTAGCCATGACCTCGAGCTTGGTCCTCCGGCCTTTGACTCGAATATCTCAATCGAGCAATGGGGCGTGATGGAATCCGCCATGGGCGCTATAACCTCAACACATAGACTCACCTTCTCGCCGGAAAAGGTTGCGAATCTGAAAGCGATCTGCACAAAGCTCCTCCCTCAGCTCCCCGAATCGTCCACCACCTCTTTCTTGTCCTCCAACGACGTAATCGCCGCTGCACTGGGCATCGCCCTCGACAGGATCATGCACGAGGAACCGGCCGACCCGGAAAACCCGCGCTGGACCTTCACAGCCACAGACCTGCGCAACCGAGTCAACCCCCCTCTCCCAGATACGTATCTTGGGAACATGATCTTCGCCGCCTGGAACCGGATCGACTGCGGGACGAAGCGTGACATCCGCAACCAAGATAACGAAGCAGACCTGCTCCACGTCGCACAACTCGCGCTACAGGTCCGCGCCCGCATCACCCTCCACATGAACGAAACCACGGCCTACAGCCTCTCTGCTCGCGTGACCGAGAGCGGCAACTGGTACGCGATGGAGGGCAAGCCGCCGAATGTGGTCCTGACCTCGTGGAGACATCTGAAGTGCTACGCGCTGGATTTCGGACCAGGACTCGGGTTCATCCAGGACTTTGAACCTGGGTTTTCGCTTATCCCGGGGTCTTGTATTGTGCTACCTCAGCGCGCGAGAGACCTCGAGCCTACCGCCGTGGCTCCCTGGGAGGTCTCGGTTACGACGATGGCGGGGCAGTATGAGAGCTTGGTTAAGGACCGGTTGTTGAGTCAGATCCTGGCGAATGAGTAGACCTTTTCTTTTTTTTTTTTTTTCTTTGGGTTTGTATCGCAAGTGCTCGATTCCTTTTATGTCTGAAGTTGCCTGCTTCGTTACCGAGAGGAACAGGTGGTGGTAGCAGAAACGACTATGCTGATGTCTATCCGTTACGATTTACATAAACGAGTTATGATGAATATAAAACATTGTTTCCGAATGAACTGGGAGAATCCAATTTGCCAGGCTCCGCATGAGGACGATTGTGTAAGTCCACTAGCAGAAGGATGCATATAGATAGGTAATACGAGGAAGGTGCCATGGGTGAGTCTCTTGTTAAAAAGAGGAAGGAGCGAACAGTTAGGTATGAGTGTAATGGCAGGAGTGAAGGAGGGGCCTGAAGCCATCAGCTGTCCACCGGAGGCCCCTTCGATCACCCTCATCATTATCATAATCAACAACATCTGCTTCACCTCATCTATCAGCACCATCCAGGTATAATCACTATTTCTATATCCACCTTATCATTTACACATCATCTTCACAGAAATGTGGCGCGGCCTAAGTGTCTTGTCTATCCATTATAAACCCTATCGTCGGGCCAACCGAGTCTATTGTGGTCGGTGATAAACCTCAGCTTAGGGTTCGTGAGCAGCAGTCTCCTGCCAGGGATGGTCATATATATATCTATTGAAGATTCGCCGAGACTACCGCTATATGATTTCCCTGTACTAAGAGGAAGCAGGGATGAGGCCATGACCAAGAGGGCGCGAAAGGGCGACTGTACATAGCATAGCACGTGGGAAAAAACATTCTGGAGTGCAGATTCGGGCCAAGCCTTGTACTGATCAAGACCACGTTCTCTGCAAGCTAGAATGCCAAGTGCGCCAGCAGGACTAAACTGGCACCAATTTTGGCGTGGTTCCTGGAACCTGGAATAGCTACCCCCTTTGGAGCTGCAAAACGAAGGGTTGCAGATCTGAGGCAACGGTCACCGGGTCGGTCTTTGTCGGGGAGTACAAAGAAAAAAAGACAACAAGGTTGGCCAGGGCTGAGCTGATCTCGTGCTCATTCTCTCGAGTCTGCGAGTCTTGAGCCGATGAAAGGAGGCGAGCTTGACTTGCACAGAGATCGTCATCTCGCATGAAAGGGCCGTGCCACGAGGCGGAATGATTGGTGCAGGAGATCGGGGCGGGAGAAACAGCCACACGCGGATTGGAGAGAGCCTTCCAAGGTTCTTTCTGTGAAGTCAGTGGCTGCTTCCAACTGTGGTGGAGCAGATGCATCCAATCTTCTGCTCGATCCATATCACGATCTGCCCCGCACTCTCTCTCTTGGAGTTGCATTTAAATAATGTCGGACAGTACCGAACACCCCTGTCGCCTTTTCCTTTTTCCCCCACCTCTCTCTCTTTGCTCCTCCTGCGCTCCTCTCGTGCGGAGTGCTCTGTCCTTTTTAAACCTCGGTTTTCGCAATGGACGTCGAACAACAAGCTGCTGTGCGCGCTGCGGCGGCGGAGCAGGACAAGAACAAAGATGCGCCATCCGTCTCGGAGAATCGATCCGTCCACGTCGGCGACAGTGACCTGCTCGGCGGGGAGGAGCTGGACGCGGTGCTAACTGCGAAGATGGCCCTGGTCAACGACGTGCGTGCAAGGTGGCAGGATTGAGCTTTTTTTCAATCGGCCCGGTACATCCTCGCGAGAGTCGCGACCACTTCTTCCGTTTTTGCAGTTACTAACCCAGTTTTTCTGGCGCGCGCAGGCAATCGATGAAATTGGCTTCACCGCGCACCAGTGGAAGCTGTTCTGTCTCAATGGCTTTGGCTACGCCGTCGACTCGCTTATTCTTCTCCTCCAGTCGATCGTCTCCACGCAAGCGGTCCTCGAGTTCCAGCCGAGCTTCGATACTGGTCTCACCATCGCGGTCTACGTTGGTATGCTCGTCGGTGCCCTCTTCTGGGGGTTCTCTGCCGATGTGATCGGTCGTCGCTTTGCGTTCAATGTCTCGCTTTTTATCTCTTCCGTATTCACAGTCGTCGCCGGCGCATCTCCGAACTGGATCGTCCTCGGGTTGTTTACCTGCCTCAGCGCATTTGGTGCTGGAGGAAACCTCGTTTTGGATACAGCAGTCTTCTTGGAATATCTTCCTAGCACGCATTCGTGGTTGGTGACGCTCATGGCGGCGTGGTGGGGTAAACAAGACTCTCTCTCGCTGTGCTTGCCCCCATACATACTGATCTCCTCCAGGTGTCGGTCAACTGATTGCAGGTCTGTTCGCGTGGGCCTTTATGCCCAACTACTCCTGCGCCGACGCCGCGTCCTGCACGCGTGATAACAACCAAGGCTGGCGCTACGTTTGGTATACCTCGGGCGCATTCGTCTTTGTTCTCTCGATCCTGCGCGTAACGGTCGTGCGCCTCGAAGAAACCCCGAAATTCCTCGTGTCCGAAGGCAAAGACGAAAAAGTCGTCTCGGTCCTGCAGAACATCGCGCGCAAATATAACCGCCCCTGTAGCCTTACACTTGAGCGTCTAACAGCCTGTGGCGAAACACGAACGCGCTGTTCTTCCAGCACAAATAATAAATCATGGAAGATCATTTCCTTCCGCGAGCTCGGATTCCACCTCCGCGGACTCTATGCTACGCGCAAGATGGGCCTGTCCACGACGCTGGTCTGGTTCTCCTGGCTGCTGATCGGTCTCGCATACCCGCTTTTTAACGTCTTCCTCCCGCAATATCTCGCCTCGCGCGGCGCGGAGTTCGGCCAGGATAGTCCCTACATCACCTGGCGCAACTACGCAATCACAAACATGTGCGGTATTTTCGGACCCATCCTAGCTGGCTTCATGTGTCGCTCGCGCTGGTTCTGGGGGCGCAGGGGAACGATGATCATCGGTGCTATGGTCACGATGGTCTTCTTCTTCTCGTATACGGCTGTCCGGACTGCGGCACAGAATGTCGCGTTTACTTGCACGATTAACTTTTGTTTGAACATCTACTACGGGACGCTTTATGCGTATACTCCAGAGGTAGCTATTAATATGAACAAGGATGAGCTTATGCTAATCTGTAAAGGTCCTCCCATCGGCCCATCGGGGTACAGGAAACGGCATCGCCATCGGTCTCAATCGGATCATGGGTATCATCAGCGCCATTGTTGGACGAGAGGCAGACGTGTGTTCTTCCTTCCTAACGCCAAAGTGCGTAACTGCTAACGATGAACAGACTTCGACCTCAGTACCCCTCTACATTTGCGCCGCGTTATATATCGTCATGGCGATCGTGGCTGGAATCTTCCCCTTTGAGCCCCTTGGCCGCCGGAGCAGCTAGATTGTTTACTTGGACCTTTTTGCTCGAGCGACATTCGATAGAGCAATTCTGATGGATTGTCCTCACGCGACATCTTTGTTGATTGTTTTTCTTTATCCCCACGCGACACGACTTATATACCCTATGCAGTGATGAATGTGTAAGGCCTTCGAGATAGTGGGGTTCGGGTGGACTACTCTCTATACTTATATACCCAAGGAGCCCAGCGATGTGCAAAGCCGCCTACGCACCAGTATGAGTACCTTAGCTTGTGCTTGCCAATGCAACCACGTATTATGTTCGCAGCCTTTGGCCTTCACGTCCGCAGCTAGTTGTGCTCTTTTGCACGTTAATCACCTCGCTCCAGGCTGGTCAATATGCCCGCTTCCCACAATCGCTGATCGGAGGACACATGGAGGTGCTTGGCGTCGTTAAGTAGACGGGGAGAGGGGCAGAGATATCGGTACGTCTACATTTTACCAGCAGACCATGAACCAGGCACCCAGGTATTAGTGCTCGCCTGATATGCATTTTATTTACCAGCTCAGGTACTCTGTATACATTGTGTATATATTCCCCTACAAACTAAACAATATGTATATCCGCATATACAGGCTAAGTCTTCCTCGAAATCAACCAAAGACGCAAATCCCTCCCCTCGTCATCATCGAAATCTGCCTAATCTACAGCCACGAGGTCGCCGAGCAGGGGTATCCGAGGTCACCGGGGATTCGAGATGCAGGGGATGGATTGAAAACAGAAATCGCATAGATTCATCGCTATAGTATTTTACTTTCTCTTTGTAGTTACCAGTTGGAGACGCAAAGCGACAACAGATCAGGCAAACTGCTCCGGAATAAGAACAGCCCTATAGTACACCTCCCCGCGATCCAACTTATCCATCGCCTCCGTGATCTTCTCCTCCGTCATCGGGAACGTCTCAGTAATCGGCTCGATGTGATGCAACGCCGCAAACTCCAACATTTGCTTGTGGATCGCTCGTGCAGGGACCTGAGAGCCGACAATGTGGATTCCCTTACTGATCAGCGCCATATACGGGATTGAGAAGTTGCCCATGTTCACGGTGAGAGGGTAGATAGCTGCTCGAGGCGCCAGGATTGGGATAAGCAGGTTCCAGTCTGGGGGCACAGCGGCGGTAACTAGGAGCCGGTCGAGACGGGATGAGACGGAGAGCGAGGTTGCGCCTTTGGTCGCGATGAATTCATGAGCTCCAAGCCTGATGGCTTCTTCTCGCTTGCGCTCCGATCCGGAGAGCACGACAACGCGGCAGCCCATCTTCGCCGCGAACTGAATGGCCAGATGGCCTAGCCCTCCAATTCCCAGGATTCCGACGGTGTCTGTGGGCTTGATGCCCTGCAGAGCCTGGAAGACAGTCCCACCACCGCACTGGAGTGGCGCGGCAGCAACGTCACTGAGTGTGTCTGGGATCTTGTGCAGCCACGACTCGCGCCAGATAGCATGAGAGGCGAAGCTACCCTGGTCAAAGTTTGTCTCGGAATACTTCTGGCCCTCCGAGCAGAAGACTTCATCCCCGCGGAGGCATTCGAGGCAGTGGCCGCAGCTGTCGACCTCGTAGCCCCAGCCTACGCGGTCGCCTTTCTTCAGGTATCGGGCTTGGGGACCGACTGCTTCAACGATTCCAACGCCTTCGTGGCCGAGGACCATGTCTGTGTGGCGCTGATTTTACTATTAGTTTGGAAGTCAAGATATTGTTAGTGAGTACGTACAAAGTGCAAGTCTGTGCCGCAGAGACCTGAGGCCGTCACTCGAAGGAGGACGTAGTCTTCAGTCAATTCATCCGGTTTGGTGGTGGTGGTCTTGACCAGGTTGCCGGACTCGTGGCCTTTGAAAACGGTAAATGAAGGCATGGTAAGGTTCGATCAGAATATCCTTCTAATGGAATCTGCTTGTAGTAAATGACTGAAGGATTTGTTGATAATGTTGATGCCCTCCAAACGCAGCGAAACATCTTCCGATTTTATAGACTCCATCCCCGGAGCTGCTTAACAATCGCTGCTATCTCCGTAAACATCTACAAGGATGCACAACCGGATGGTCAGCCATGACACCACGATGAAATCGTAACAAACCGACGGATGGTGGCGGAGGGCCGGAGCTGCAGTTGGGGACTGGGCTCCGGCTTCTCCTTTAGGAAGGAGCTCCTCAACTCCGCTTGTCTGTTAGCACGTGATTAGCCCCCTGCTGCTGGACATCCTCCCCTGCGCTTTTCGATTCAATTCTCTATCCTCTGCATATCTCTTTAGATTGCTCCTACCCCCAGCAACCCACAGGACATCAAAGTCCAACACCACCACCAACAAGTGTTTGCCTACCTCACGATAAACGAGCGCTCCAGAGCGCTTTACGAAAAAAAGTCATCACGTGGGTCCGTTCTCAGTTAAATATATATTCCTGTGATTGTCAGGCAACATCGACGCCCAACATGGACTCACACGAGGATTGATGGATGGCAATCAGGAGTCGCCTTGTGCAGGTCGTCGACCAACCAACAGCAGTCACTGGCTGGACTAAGTGCTGCGCCGCTGCAGCCAAGGCAAGGCTGTGGCCAGAATGAAGGAATCCTTTAAATACACCCCGCCCCGAATTTTCAGAAACTTGGAATCTTACGTCCTTAGTTTCCCATCGAGCTCTCTGTCGTGCTTATCATTCTTTTTTTCTTTCTTTTTTCCCCCCATACATCATGAACTATGAGCCTTACTCACGACGACTACACGGTCGGATGGATCTGCGCCCTGCCGCGGGAGTTGGCCGCCGCACGAGGAATGCTTGACGAAGAACACGAGAGCCTTCCAGCTGAATCCACCGACTGTAACGTCTACACCCTCGGTCGCATCAGTACGCACAATGTTGTCCTAGCCTGTCTCCCCGTCGGCGAAACCGGTGTCGTCCCCGCCGCCGTAACGGTGATGCGAATGAAGTCAACATTTCGGTGTCTCGAGATCGGTCTCGTTGTTGGTGTCGGGGGTGGAATTCCCAGTGATGGACATGATATCCGATTGGGCGATGTGGCTGTCGGAGACAGAGGAGTCATTCAATACGACGTGGGCAAGACGGTGCAGGGGGGACAGTTTATCTGCACACAGGATCGTCTTCGTCCACCGCAGGCTTTGCTGCTGGCTGTTTCTAAGCTTCAAGCGAGGCATCGCCTGGGAGAGGGAAAGATGAACAATTATATTGAACAAATGACCTCTCGCCACCCAGATTTCACGCCTCCTCCTGTCCACTCTGATGTCCTCTATGCCGGTGCATACGATCATCCGCAGGACAGGGTTTCTTGTGAACAATGCGATTCTGCGCAACGGGTTTCGCGCAATCCCCGGGACACCACACACCCTCTGATCCATTACGGCTTGATTGCATCGGGGAACCAAGTGATGCGTCATGGATTCTCTCGGGATAAACTGCGCACACAGCACGATATCCTCTGCTTCGAAATGGAGGCCGCTGGGTTTATGACCATCTTTCCGTCACTTGTGATTCGTGGCATCTGTGACTATGCAGATAGCCATAAGAACAAAGCCTGGCAGGATTATGCCGCAGTCACCGCGACAGCTTACGCGAAGGACCTCTTGGATACAATACCTGGCCCTTTGATGCGAGCAACCGGAGGATGCTTCATGGTTCCATTTTCAGCAAATCCAAACTTTGTCGGGAGACAGGATTGTATGACACTGATTGATACCAAAGTCCAAGCAAGGGAATTGGCCGTTCTTGCGGGCATTGGCGGGGTTGGGTATGTATGGTTGCACAGGCTGATATACAGAACTTTACTGATCCTATATTGCAGAAAAACGCAGGTCGCGGTCGAATACTGCCACATATACAGAGAAAAGGCCCCCTCTGCTCATATATTCTGGGTGAACGCCAGTACCACCAGCAACTTTGACCAAAGCTATAGTGATATCGCACGTGCTCTACGTGTTCCCGGACACGATGACCCGAAGGTGGATGTGAAGCCGCAAGTTCATGCACATATCTCCGAGACAGATACCGGCCCTGGCTCTTGGTTTTGGACAATCTGGATAACTGGCAAGACTTGGTGTCCCGACTCGGCTTGATCCCAAGTCTTCGTCGTGGGGTTGGTTCCATCATCGTGACAACGCGCGATATGCGGGTGACGCAGTATCTTCCAGGTTGGGATTATCTGAATGACGATGTCATTTCATTATCCTCACTGGACCTGGCCGATGCCCGAGCCTTGATTGAGGCGGTCTTACAGCCTGAGCAACGAAGCAAGGAGGATGACCTTCTTGACATTTTACAGTTCCTCGGATGTTTCCCCTTGGCTCTCACGCAAGCTGTCGCCTTCATAAAACATAATCGGACCACCATAACACAATACAAGCGACTGCTAGATCAGGGCACTCAACCAGGCTCAGGCTGGGTAGGCGACATAGGATACCGTGATATCCGGCGGTATGACGGCACACCGGCCTCGGTGTTCTGTACGTGGGAAATCTCATTCAAAAGACTCCAGCAAAATGAACCCCTGGCAGCGGAACTTCTAGCTCGCGTCAGCATCCTGGATGCGCAAGCTGGGGTTCCTGAAGCCCTCATTTGCCCAAAAGACTGTAGCATGCTAGCTTTCACAACAGCTCTAGGGACGCTTCACTCGTTATCAATGACTACATTGAGCGCAGACAATAGTACCACCATGCACCCAATGGTGCAGCAAGCGATGCGTAAGTTTCTTGCTCGCCAGGACCAGCTGCAAAAATATCAGCGGGAATCCCTAAGTCGCCTCAGGGATGTATTCCTTTTCACAGGCGGTCCCTGGAAGGAATTTGAGCGGCTAACCGCCCATGCTGACGAGGCCCTTCAATTTGTCTTCGAAAACGGAGCTCTGGACCGTGAAGTCCGGTTGGCCCGGGCCGTCTTGCTACATCGGATGGCCGGTTACAACGACTTTTGTTGCCAGTATCAGATGGCCCTAGTACACGCTGAGGAGGCGTACAACATACTGCATAATGAACTTGGAGCGACAGACCCCGCCACGATCGCGAGCCTAGAACGGGTTGCCCACATCCTCGGCGACCAGCAACAGTGGACCCTCGCAGAGGTAAAACAGCGAGCCGTTGTCGAGGCGCGCCAGCGGAAGGTTTGTCCAGGCGACCGGCTCCTTACGCTGAGTCGGTGTAATTTGACATTTATTCTAGTCGCAACCGGACAGCTGAGCGCAGCAATGGAGTTGTGCAATACATTAAAGGATGGCCTGGTAGCTACAGACACGCACTGGGCAAGAGTCATGGAAACTATCGGGTTTGTAGCTACATGTCTGCACATCCTAGGTCGGAAACTGGAAGCCGAGAAACTCTATCGGGCGATACTGACCGAGTGTGATGGGAACCCAGAGGCCAGCGAGAAGTTCATAATCAAAGTTAAAGTCAACCTTGATATATTCCGAGGCACGTCCAGCGACTCTAATCGAATGTACGACTTGTATCCCGAAGCGCTTCAGTCCATGGCCAACAAATTCGGTGATAATCACCCAGGAACCATTCGGACCTATGTTCAGCTAGCTCAGCTATACTTAGCACAGGGGATGTTGGAGGCGGCGGAAGAGATGCAGAGTCGTGCCCACCGTTCATATCTGGAGGTTCTGGGTGAAACCCACCCGGAAACGTTGCGTTCCTTGTCAGAACTTGCTGATATTAAGAACGATCAAGGTCAGTTCGAAGAGGCGGAGAAACTCCATCGGAGTGTATACAATCATCGATCTAGGCTACAGGGTCCTCAGCATCCGACCACCTTCACAAGTATGTACAAGCTCGCCCAGGTTCTCGAGAACCTAGATCGGTATGAAGAAGCGCGGGTTCTCCTCAACAAGGTGGTCACGTTGGGGGATGCGGCCTTCGGACCAGGTCGCCGAGAAACCCTCAACGCCATGCATGCCCTCGTTCAGGCCTCCATTATACTCGGCCAGTTTGAGGACGCAAAGCGGATGTGTCTCCAATGCATTGAAGTTAGGCGGTTGGTGTTTCCGAGGGAGGATGTCGAAATCGCACGCCTTATGACCCTTCTCGGTCTAATATTGCACGCTCTGGAGCGGCCTTCCGAAGGGTTGACGTCCATCCGACATGCCATACGACTAAATGCCGATCGCGATGCCTGTATCGCGGTGGCAGCTCGAGTATTACTTGGGCTCCTCCTGCACAAGAGCGCCCGTCTTGATAAAGCAGTGTATGCATATCGAGACGCGCTAGCGGTGGGGCATGCCATGGAAATGAGCCAACAACACCTGCTAGTACCATCTGGACTTCTTGAGGAGGCGCTAGAAGGCATGAAGACGGTAAAGAGGCGGCACGAGTTTACAAACCTCTATGGTTGACGATACCACCCCAATTCATGAGAGGGATATAGCATAAGAATCGCGCTTGATATATAGCCACGCCATATATGTTATGGGTCCTTGTCTTGGACTTGCTTTACTTTTAGGAGTCGCACAGGGCAGTATCATGTGAATTGGTAACTATATGATAGCTCTAGAATGGGGAACTCGAAATTTGCCACACTCATGCGTGCAAACAGGCACTTATACGGAATCAATATAGCGTGGGTATTATGTTAACGCGAATAGGAATAACTGAAGTCCTAAGGACAATACCCCTATAGTGCCCACTGGTCAAAAAAAGTCCCATTCACGTCTGCCCAGTCGAGATCCGCATACATCTCTGCAGAAATGTCAATCGAATGGCCCAGAATACCTCCGATCTCCGCACTCGCATTCCCCATTCCAAGCTGCGACAGCCAGTCTAATTGCTGATCGTTTGATTCACCGCCATTGGGCAACATCTCGAATTGCGAGTTTTCGTATGGAAGCGCTGACGCTACCGGCCCTGTTCCTGTTCCGCCGAGTGTACCCTGCGGGGCAGATGCCTGGCCCGTCTTCAGGTTATCTCGAAGACGGTCTACCTTCCCGCTTAGATCGCGCATGATCGTGGCTGCGTTCGCGGCGACCGCGAAACTATTTCCGAAGTATTCAAAGACGGAGACCGAGAGGTCGATCGCTACGCGGGCAGCTGCAGAGGACGATCCGTGAGCAAATGCTAACACGTATCCGACCAGGGTCATCGATACATTCCATTGCCACTGGAAGGCCTCGTGCCAGCCATAGAGGATGGAAGTCGTGTTAACGACCTGATAGGTGATATGCGTGAGGGCGATAGCGTGAGCAGCGCATTTGGACGCCGCCCGTTCAGTTGCGGCCGGAGGCGCCCCGCTGAGCGTAAAGCAGATCGAGGATCGGTACAGGTTTGTGGACATGCAGTGGTATGTCAACTCGAGAAGTAGTCGTTCGCGCTGGAGCCAGCCGGGCGTGAACTGTTCGATCTGAACGGGTGACGTATCCGTTGAGAAGGGGACACCGCCGTTCTGGCGCGCGGTCTTTAGGGCCTCGGGGACACCCTTTAACCACGCATTCATGATCGTCGTGGTCGCCTCTGTGTCTCCGACGACGACCGTGTCTGGTGGCTTCGAGTAAAAGCTCGCGTATGCTTTCCGCACCGCGAGCACGAGTTTCGTTTTATATAGGCTCCATGTTAGCCAGGTGATGTTGTCCCCGATCGGAGCGAAGCTGGAGCCCGAGAGCCGAGCGACCTCTCTGTCATCTGACTGCAGTGTGCAGTATGTTGCTGCATCTTGGAGGATAAATGGGCGGCCCATCTTCATGCTTCGGTTGCTCTCCAGGATATACAGGCTCCACCAGATCCGCTTGCGTAGCTCGCTTTCCCGCCGGGGCATGTTCTGTGGCGGTTCGATGTGTAGGCCGAGCATGAAAGCGGTCCGCACTGCGAGACCGCATGAATTGTCGGTCATGTTCTGGAAACCAGCATTGCAGAGGTATATCGAGCAGAGAATGTGACATTGCAGAGTCGAAAGAGTGGGGCTTTCTAGTTGGCTCGACAGAAGCGTGAGGCAGCGACGGTAGTGCCATCGGCCAGCGATGGTTGAGTCGGAATCATCGACGTTTCCTCTGGCGGCTGCGGTTAATGCTTGTCGACCGCCAGCTGGCTGTCGCGCCATCCCATATTGCATGCATAACGCCAAGACAATGTCGACGAGGGCGGAGGGTTTGCGCTCCTTCTCGGAAGGCGTCCACAGCGACTGATAGTGCTCCTTGAACTCGGCCTCGTCAAGAATTGGAAATGATGGATAGTAAGATTCCCAGAACATATTCATAAAGTACTCCTCCTGCATCGAGCTGAGCGATTCCGCAGCCCGGATTGGGTCTCCCGTCGGTGCTGGCTGACTGGTCCTGTCATTGCTCATGTCCTCTGCCGGACCATCAAGCACTGTACTTGCAGACTCGGGCATTAGGCCCCGTGCGGAGTGCGTCTCTTTGAGTGCCGTAGTCAAGAACTTGTTGATGCTGCCGATGAAAAAGAAGAGTGACGAAGCTCCATACCAGGTCTTGTTCGGGGACCGCGCTGTACTAATATGAATCCCTTCCCATATTTGACTCCGATCCACAATTTCAGGGTCCAGCGCAATCCGTCCCGGGCTATCTCCCGGTGTAGTCGGCGTCTGCATCTGTCGCACAGACGTCCGCTGCCGCTCATTCTGCAGCTCGATTTCGAGTTCGCCAACCCGCGCCTTGAGCTTCTCGATCTCCCGATAGGCCTGCGGTAATGTAACCGAGCGGTTTAAACGGTCGTGGTTGCATTGCCCGCCCCTCTTCCGGCAGTTGGCGCAGGGGAATTCCGAGTCGCATTTCAGCCGGTGCACGCGGCACCAGTTGCACGCTCGGGCGACTTGGCTGCGCCGTTTCGAGGTAGATGTCGGACCTGTCGATGGCATGTCCACTATAAAGGTTGGAGTCGTCATTTTGAGTCGAATTTATGATGACGACGATCAGAAACCGGGGGTGGCGAGATGAGACGAACTGCAAATGCAAATGCGGAGCAACATCATCGAATCACGTGAGTCGAAACATCAAACATCCCAATGCCTTGTTTTCCAGGCATCCAGTTAGCCCACCGATAAGGAAAACAAGACCAGGACGAGGCTGATAATCTCTGACGTCCAACCATATCCTCGGAGAATTACGGCGATGAGAAGGTAAATGCTACTCAACCGCAGAACTCTCCGCCTCGCCAACGCCCATTGCTGCCGTCATAGCTCTTTTATGATGCCGCATGACATATCCATAGGGTTTGTATGAGGTAGAGAGTCGGGATACATAAACGTTCCCATATTTCCACTCCAAGGCATCGCCAATACCTTTTCAAGAGCGCTCTCTCTCATACACATTCTCCATATCGTGCTAAACGCGAAGCTAATCAATCAATCAATCAATAAACATGCCACCGATCCTCGTCTACATTCAAGACCGCCCGCAGGACAACGTCGTCATCCCCATTCCGAGAGATACAAGCGTGCGAGACCTCTTACAGAGTATACATGAGGCCTTCCGCTGGAAATTCGTGTGGGCGAACCTCCCCGCCATCAAGAAAATTTCCGTCCAGTGGGCCGCTTATAACCGCCACTTCCCGTCCCAGACCGTTATTAACGACGATCATGAGGGCTTGGCCGCGCTTGATTTGGTTTATCTTCGTAAATGGGTTGATTGTTTTCGTGTTGGGTTTCATTCTCCAGGGGTTGAGCTTGGTGCTGGAGGAGAGTTTGGTGGGTAGGGGATTGTATGTCGTCAAATTCGTGAGTTCGCTACATGGTTAAGTGGATGGCTTGTTTCCTTGGGGGGGTTGATTCGTTGTAGTTAAAACCCTTCTCGTGCGTTTTTTAAATATAAATTGGCGAGTTATCTCCGCCGTTAACTGTTGGTTGTTGCTTAGTGACTCCGAGCTTCTCGTCGTCCTGAAAGATATATTTCCGCACAGAGAAAAAAAAAGAATACTTGGGGATTGAAGTCGCATATACGCGGCGAAGCGAGCATAACAGAGACCAATTGACTATCTGTTGATAGACGCACATGTTCGTGTTTGTCTGGAGTATAACCAGTGCTTGGAGTGGGATGCTGCCGGCAATCGCCCGCCGCTCCATCACCGGAACTCGCACCGGAACTCGGCCTATATGTATATGTACAGACACAAAATCTCCCCCTCATTCCTTCTCCAACTCAATCACGTTGATAATGGTCGCCGTCGCGCGATCGTTTCTACATATTCACCCTGCGAACCTGACAGTTTAGTTCATATCGCCGCCCAGAGCGCTGTGTCCAACGCTGAGAACAGCTACCTACCACCACCACCACCACTAATCACAATGACCAACTCAAAATCAGACAGTCGTCCCAACTTCCTCATCATCGTCGCTGACGACCTTGGCTTTAGTGACTGCGGGTGTTTCGGTTCTGAGATCTCTACTCCGAATATCGACGCACTCGCTGCAGAGAGTAATGCCCTCCGGTACACGAACTTCCATGTTGCGGCGGCATGCTCGCCGACGAGGTCGATGTTGATGACTGGTACAGCTCTAATCACATCTCATTACATCTAATTACCTATTATTACCTCTCACTACCTCTCATTATCTGTCATTACCTCTCATTACTCCCATGCTTTAGCTGTTTTATCTAAGATGGAGGCAAAAGAATGAATACTAATACAAAGCAGGAACGGACCACCATATCGCAGGGCTGGGCCAGCTCCAAGAAATAACCCGCTCATCCCCGGCTCACGCCGGAAAACCTGGCCACGAGGGGTATCTAAACGACCGGGTCGTCGCGCTACCTGAGCTCCTCTCCGACGGTGGATACTTCACCTGCATGTCGGGCAAATGGCACCTGGGTCTGAAGTCCGAGCACCACCCGATTAATCGGGGCTTCAAGCAGTCGTTTGCGCTCCTGCCCGGGTGTGCGAATCATTATGCGTACGAGCCGGAGTATAGCGATCCGCATTCCGAACCGGGACGGTTCTTTGAGACGGCGACGAGGGCGTTGCATGCGGAGAATGAGCGGTTCTTGGGCAAGTTGCCTGACGGGTTTTATAGTAGTGATGCCTATGCCGAGAGGCTTATTCACTATCTCGATGGGAGGGATGCAGAGGAGAAGGAGAAGCCGTTTTTCGCGTATTTGCCCTTCAGTGCGCCGCATTGGCCGCTGCAGGCGCCGGAGGAGGTGTGCGATAAGTATCGGGGATTTTACGATGAAGGGCCCGAGGTTCTCAGACAGAAAAGGCTGGCGCGGCTGAAGGAGTTGGGAATGGTTGATCCGGGCGTTGAGGCGCATCCGGTCGTGCTTTCGGATGGGAAGCCAGAGGATTGGGACGAGTTGCCCGAGAATGTGCGGCAGGCATCGAGCCGTGCGATGGAGGTATACGCCGGTATGGTCGATCGGATGGATTGGAATATCGGACGGGTCATCGATTATCTGAAGAAGATCGGGGAGTATGAGAATACGTTTATCCTCTTCATGAGCGACAACGGCGCGGAGGGAGCGAGTTATGAGGCGATGCCGTTGGTTGGCGATAGTATCATGGCGCATGTTGAGAAGTACTACGACAACAGCCTGGAGAATATCGGTCGAGGGAACAGCTTTGTGTGGTATGGATGTCGCTGGGCGCAGGCTGCGACGGCGCCGTCGAGACTGTACAAGATGCATTCGACCGAAGGAGGGTGTCGAGTGCCTCTTGTTTTGAAGCCGCCAAACACAATTGCTTTGAGTACATCCGGCGCGCTCATTACAGATGTGTTTTGCACGGTGATGGATATCGTGCCGACGGTGCTGGAGATGGCGCGGCTTACCCATCCGGCGCAGTACAAGGGAAAAGACGTTGCACGATTACGAGGGCGCAGCTGGGTGCCGTTCCTCTCCCAGGTATTTTCTACGGCGTTATCCAGTCCATCTGATGTGAATGGCGATCAGATGCATCAGATCCACGGTGCAGACTATATCGTTGGATTCGAGATTGCTGGTTCCGGAGCGCTGCGAAAAGGCGATTGGAAGATCACGTTTGTCCCGGCACCCAAAGGTCCGCAGAGATGGGAGTTGTTTAATATCCGGGAGGACCCGGGAGAAGTACATGATGTAGCAGCAGAGAAGCCAGTATTGCTGGCAGAGATGCTGAAGTTTTGGGACCAATACAAGGCAGATGTCGGGAGCGTTGGGGTGGCAGGTGAGTTTGAGAGCTCCGTCCAGGGCAGCGGAACAATGTTTGATGAGATGGACGACCCCTATGCCTGGATTAAGTATATTGGAAAGCCAGAGATTACGCCGGAGAGACTTAAGGGGGTTGTGCCGCTTGTATCTTAGGGTTTCCCGGGGTATACGTTGGTACAAGAGGATGTTTGCGGTTCTCTGACACATGCAATTATTCACCATTTCGTGTCGACTGCAGGACCTAGTTCTTCCACTTTTAAGAAGGCATTAGTCCGGGCCGGTCATATTTGGCCGACACGAATTTCCAAGTTGCGGCACTGGATTCGATCTCCCCGACCCAGTCTGAGGATCAATAGCATCCCACGGCGGCCATTCCCATAGTTGCCACGAATCAAGCGAATCCCACGCAAGATAATCACACATGTCTTCTGCCGTGCGGATGTAATTTTCAACAGACGGTTGCATCTGATCATATGCAGACACTGGAGCTTGTAGAATGTCCTCACGGGGAACTGGAAGCGGTGATGCTTCGGTGATTTGGTCACTTTGCTCAGAATTGTCACCGTCACGAGGCGCAGTCCAATCTGTGCTGCTTCTGGGCTGAGGCTTAGCAGAGCGGCCAGGTCCTGGCTGTGGTGATGCTGGTGTAGTGGTACCGGGGGCTGCATTGGTCTGGCGACTTTGAACTTCAGCTTTGGCCTGCCGGAAGGATGCAAAGTGCGAAAGATGATACATGTCACATGATCCAGTCACATAGGTAGAATCGTCGGGTGCTCTGAGATATATTAATATGCGCACTAGCTGGCCCGGAATGGTGATACATACCCCCGTGGTCCGCGCCACTCGCGGGCAATATCTTGAAACCCGAAAAGCGTGCAGAGAGATAGGATAACGCGGATCTGTTTAGCTTAGAAATCGTCCCACTGGCGCAACGGATTCACTCACGTATGGACTCAACTCCTCTTTTCCAGTGTAGAGAAACTCAAGTAGCTCAAGGTGGGTTCGCAGGTTTTGCCGCGTGGTCTGTTGGGAGTCGGCATCATTTCCCACCGTTGCAGCGTGTACGATTTGTATCTTGGACGACTCGAACACTATGTCGCCCCATCCTGGTTGGTCGAGGATAATATCTCTGTGAGATGCAGCCGTCCTGACCAGATTAGAAATCCCATATGCGTGAGAACGGCACCGTTTCTGGCAATCCTGCACGAACACGGTAGGGGCCCCTTGAAAGCCAGTAGCCAGAGGAAAGGAAAAACCAGGCAGTGATATTCTCGTGAGGTCAAACATGGCCGCATGGAACAGAAGATGTAAAAAGAAGACAGCGCCCAGGGTGTGCTGGTCTTTATGCATGTACATATTGAGATCGGTCAAGCGGAAACGATCTGGAATGTTGCTGTAGAAGGACTTGAGTTCCTGGAGGGTAGTCATGAACGGTGAAAACGCATTCCAGATTTGAGTACCCTCTTCAGGCGTGGCGCGAATGATTCTGCTAATAGGTTGGCAACAGCAAGGGCTTTTCAAGGACCGAGACGTACCTCAGAACCGAACCTCGAAGCCTAACCAAGACTGTAAGGAGAGCGGGAAGGTCAAGTGCTCTGATGGCGGTTGAGTCGGACAGTCGGTCACTAGGGTCAAGATAGTGAAGACTACCGGCACTCAAAGTAAGAAAATCTTGATTGGAGAGTGGGAGGGGAATACGAGGAAAGTCATCACGCCATGACGAGTGCTTGTCTACCCCAGACGCAATCATCATGTCGATGTGATATGCGGCCCAGACGATTCTGTTTTCCGTCTCTTGACGTGCAGGGTGTTGCTCCGTTTGTTGTTTTGACGTGTCAAGTCCCAATAAACGTATGGCTCGGAACAGACAACCAGCCAGAATGAATATCAGTGAATGCTGGCTAGTCCTCATGGCATAGTCACAAAGTAGAACCATAGCCTGGTAAGTATTAGTATCCCGCGGAGACTGCTTAAACAGAGACGTACCATTAGATCCTGCGTTGTCGGGGTATGAGCCGCCAGCAAGACATGTTTGCGTGCTCGTTCGGCCCAAGTATCCCCGGGGATGCAATTTTCGGGGGCACCTGTACCCTGTGAGCGGAAAGAGTCCAAGAAAATGAGCCTAGTAAACGGTCAGCATCAGGGATGATTTGAAGAATGAGCATATGACCTTGCACCAAGTGCACATATCATGTATACAGTGGACTCGCCAAAATCATCAAGAACGGCATCGCGGTCAAATGCATGCATAAACGATGGCTTATGTATAATGGTCATGTACCCCATCGGATGGATCCTCTCAAAGTATGTGTTTATCAGACACTTTAAAATAGGGGCACCAGGCAAGGTCTCTGAGCACAAGTCGGATAATTCTAACTCAACACCCGCAGCACGAATAGTGCCGAAGCTTGTAGGGCGCGCAGGACTATCGGTAGATTGTGCTCTGGGTGGCTCAACGGGATGATAGACACAGTCAAGCTTCCGAATGGCACATCTTCGACAGGCAGGGCGAGTTCGGCTGCACTGTTCCTTGGATATACGGCATGGCTGGCAAGCGCCGATGCGTCGCTTCTCTTTCCCAGCAGCTTGGAAGATACTCTCTGTGAGCTTAAGTACTTCTTTCCGTGAAAGCGATCCGTGGCCCTTGCTATATCCGGGACAGGGCACACTGAGACGGGCGCAGTTGCGGCAGGAGGGCAAGGACTTGTCGCATCGCACCTGATTATAGTGAGTAAACAGGGACAATGCAACGAGTTGAGCTGAATACGCATACCTTTCTTGCCCGACACACTATACAGCCTAGCAAGTGACTGTCAGCAATGATCAACATGGCATAAGTGCAGCGACCTACCAGCTCGAGCAGACGCAGGCTCTGGTGATGTTCCCATGTGAAAAGAGCTACACGATTTGCTCATGACGGGGTCATTTAGCGGTCATATATTGGTCATGCATGTCTCTACTACTGGTCATTGAAGAAATGAATAGGGTCGCGTCGTTGAGAGCAGTGGCTGAGTTGGCTCATGTTTTGCGGGGAAATGCCATCAGGCTCCACTATTGCGAGCTCAGTTACAGAGGCTTTGATTGGCCAGATTTGAACTCTGGGCCGGATCTCGCACCGGAAGTCGGCGAGACCTTTTGGAGGATAGGGTTGAACGTAGAGTATCAGCATTAAAACGATTGAGTGATTCGCAATTTGAAGGATGAATGGGTGACAATCGGACAAAGGTAACTGCCTATATATTCACCTCCCCGGCATGAATACAGTGCTGGATCGCACCTCCCACATTCGATTTGATCCCCGACACAGGCACCGAGCATGGCTACTACGGTAAAAGGCGATCTGACGCTCCTTCAACGGCTGCAGCATCTCAATTTGATGCTCGCCTTTATCATGGCGTGCGTTTCTGGCCAACAACAATAACCATTTGACGCGATCCTAACAGATCTTTAGGTATATGTCGATGTGCTCGTTCAACTTTGGATACGATGTCGGCATCTTCGGTGGAGTTCAAGCAATGAACAGCTTTGGCCGCCGCTTTGGAGAGTACAACGAGGCAAGGGGCGCTTGGGTACTCCCTGGCTGGCTTTCGTCTGTGATGACCTCCACTCCTTTCATCGGGAAAGCTATCGTGAGGAATTCTTGTGTTGTCTGTTGGCGTTAGGCTGATGGACCGTAGGGCAGCATCTGCTGTGGGTATATCGCAAAACGATGGGGTCGTCGCACGGCAATCTTCTGTCTTTGCATTGTGTGCATTGTGTAAGTGCCCTCGACGGCAGCGTCAACAACCCCATTGACTGACTGATCTTGTTCCATAGAGGTGTCGTCCTTCAAACCGCCGCCGTCAATTCCGGAATGTTCACTACGGGCCGAATAATCACATTCGCAATGACCGGTATGGCCATCGTGGTCGTCCCAATCTACAACGCAGAGACCTCCCCTCAGGTTCTCCGAGGAATGTTCAGCTCTACAATACAGCTTATGATAGCCTTCGGTGGGTTGATTGCGAGCTGTGTGACCTATGGAACAAAAAGCATTGATAGTGACGCCGGCTGGAGGATTCCCACAGGACTTCAATTGGTCATGCCAGCCTTGCTGCTTCTGCTATTCCCATTCATTCCCGAGTCTCCGCGATGGCTGTTGAGCCAAAACCGCCAGGACGATGCGCTCGCAAACCTTCGCAAATTAAGGAAAGAAGCGACGGAAGACGAATTAAACTTTGAGATTGAAGCTTTATTACACGCACACCTGAATGAGGGGCAAGGGAGTTGGGCTGAAGTATTCAATGCTGCCAACAGGGTGAGTCCGGTTGACTCCCACTGGTGACTGCTACTGACGGCTTTAGATTCGGACGGCCGTCGCTGTATTTGCCATGTTTGGTCAACAGATCACCGGCCAGGCGTTTCTGAGCCAGTATAGCGTTGTCTTTTATCAGTCCCAAGGCTTCGGCGACCGGTCCTTCCTCTTCAGCATCATATCAAGCATAATTTCTCTTGCTGGGATCATATTCACCTGGTTATTTTCCGATGGTATAGGTCGACGTCCTATCTTGATGATCGGAGGATCGCTCATGGGCGTGTTCCTACTTATCCTCGGTGGAGTAGGCACTATCGATCAGGGAAGCCTCAACTCCGGAGAGAAGGGGTTGATGGTCGCCTCTTTGATGCTCTTTGGTTTCTTCTATGCTCTATCGTGGGCGCCTATGTTAGTGCTTACGGATTGCTTTACTTCATCTCCAGCTAATTCAGATAGATCCTACGTCGTCGTGTCCGAAACCGCTGCCCTGCACGTCAAGGAAAAAACCAATCTTCTCGCCTGCGTCATCTCGGTGCTCACCACATTCGTTACTTCATTCACAATACCATACCTGATCAACGCGCAGTACGCGAATCTAGGAGGCAAGGTTGGCTATATCTATGGATCAATTAACATTGTTATGGCGATCCTGACCTACTTCATCATCCCCGAACTCAAGGGGTTTACGCTCGAGGAGGTCGACCAGCTCTTTGCTAGCGGGGTGCCTTTGAGGAAGTTTAGGACTGTTGCGACAAGAACCGCGCAAGATATATACGAAGCGGAGGTGACACGGAAGGGCCGTAAAGACAGCACAGAAGAAGGACTAAGCGCAGTAGAACGTTCTTAACAGTCGCCGCCCGCTGTGAAGGGGGGTGCCATACGCATTTATGTAGATTTAGAAATGTACCTCACCGAATATCGACCGGTTCATATATTAATGGCCACAAGTTGCCTAGTAGGTTCATACTGATCATAACCGGCGCCCGATATAGCAGCACTCAAGCTAGCGCTTCCTGCTGCCCCTCCACCCAATCTTATCAAACCCGGGCAAGGTGATAACGTGCATGGTGAATCCACGACCTGTAACCGTAAGATCGCTCTGTATGGGATTGGGGAACCCTAGCTGCGGCATAAACATCAACATGGACTTGTAGATAAAAAGCTCACCACCAACTGGGCATGTTATAGGATCTGCAGGCCCATGGCGGTAATTGTGCGGGGGGAATCTGCGACCCGGACGCACTCGACGAGTGAAGTTTAGTGGTGGAGGCCGAGCTAACCATTTCAGCAGCTCAGCTTCTTGTGTGGTTGCTTTCTAGGTGGGTGGTTGGCGAGCGGGCAGGGGACGGCTTTGGCTTCGTTATCTCGGCCTCGGCCGCCGCAACGAGGTAGCGCGGGGATTTGGGGAGGAAGGACGTAGAAGGTTATGCTGGGGATGGAGAGGGTGAACTGACAGAGGATTAAAGTTCACTTGGAATGTAGCGTTAGTGAAGGGATCGATGGGGAAGTGGTTAGGTTCGGGGGAAGTGGCTTACAGCCATCTCCAAGTAGACAACGAGAGGAAGGTACCACGGATTCGTCATTAGCAAGTGATGGCCGATTGTATTTTAAGTTATTGAAAAGTGAGATTGAGCGAACTAGCCCAGTAAGCTCAGAGACAGGTTCCAGTGGATCGCAGATGCTTCACCGGAATCTTATACTTCGCCACGATCAGTCAACTGGCAAAGTTAAACCCGTAGGCTATAAAAAGCCCTCATCAGCCAGTTTTGAACGTGGTCTATCCTACCACTACTGACGATTTTCATCTCGCACCGCGACCCAAAATGTCTTTCACCATTCAACGGATATCGGACCTCAAGTGTATGGACCGTGAGTCTCAGCTAGAGTTCATGGGGCATAAGCGGTTCTGGAGAGACCTCTTCCGCTCATTTTGGATCAACATCGGGACCACCATTTACAGAAACAGGCCAGACAAAGCACAAAAGCTCCGCCGAGCACTACACGAGGAGTTTGGGCTCGCCGAAGGGGAGTGGGGATCCCTGCGGTCTTACTTTGCCAATTTTGAGGCAGTGGGGGTTGCGACGCAGCGAACCGAACGGCTCGAGAAAGAATGTTCCCCGTTGAAGAGCCAACTTGATTCCACCACCAGTGATACCTGCAACAAAAATAGGGCCACCGAAGATGCCGGTGGGGAAGTCCTTGCTGCGTACCGAGAAATTAGCAACGCGCTGTACGAGGTCCGTACTGAATGCAGACGGCGCGTTGGTCTGCTACGACAAGCATGTTGTTATATAGAACACGCGCCCATCGCTCGTGCTCCACGGGAATGCCGTGGAAGGGCAGCGTGGCATATGCATCCGTTGTTGCGCCAGCAATGCGCCCAAGCCGGTGGCTGCTGTGGGCGGAGTTGTCAGTGCTGTTCTAGGCGTTCGGGTTCTAGGTAGGATACTTGGGTTGGGCATTGTACGCCGGCCTGCGCTTATTGCATGGAGCATGAAGGTGTTGAGATACCTATCGGCCCAATGGAGGGTTCGATACAGCCTCGTTATAGCATACCTTCGACCGCGGGCGACGTCTTTGGTCAACGGATAATGGATTTCACTGTGCGGAGCTGCTGAAGAAACCTCCCGTCCTGTTCATCTGCTTTGAGTACATGGGGGGCATTGAACTCCAAGCCACCCATCGGGGATGGGATGTGCGAGGACATCCCAATAATTTCGATGAGTGGACCGCAAACGGCAATCATGTTGTTGGTAACCTTCCCTTAACGGTCCCCTTCTCGGGCCTGGTGAACTAACAGGCGAACACTGGTAAAGCGCCCCGGCGTCTGCGTGAGATGAGAGACGTCTACGATACCCCAACAACCGCCACCATCACCACCACCACTGCGGCCGCCTCCGCCAAAGGTCTATTTACGGCTTGTAAATCGCCAAAGCTGGTTCTGTTCCCAGATGGGTAGAATTCCGCCAAATGGAAATGAGGTTCGTGCTCGTCCTGGCCAGAACCTAAACCCTTAGAGAGACAGGCCTCTTTATTCTATGCTAGAGGTGTCTCGTGGAGAACTGGTCTCTTGTCGGAACGACATCTCCACTGTCCTTGGGCCTCAATCTGCCAAATGGGAAGAGACTGGAGAAGGTCATGAGGAATTGTAAAGGTAGGAAACTATTCAGTCTACAGGATACATACATCTAACCTGATGGGAGCCGCCTAATAATTAAATTATACGAAGTTAACAAAGTTTAACTTTATAAAAGAAAATGAGAATTTTAAAAAGTCATCCCTTACTAAAAATAGTAAATTCCTATATAATAGATTCACCTCAACCAGCTAATTTAAGTTATTTATGAAATTTTGGATCATTATTACGCCACAGTTAAGGGAGACATTCTGAAGGGAGATGTGCGTTTTGGAAATTATTGTACAAAGGGTCATCTCAAGAATCATTTACAGATAACCTAACCTCCAAAGTGATCCTCTTCCGGCCACCCAAGTAGCGTCCCAAATATCGTCCGAGTGTCTTGGTCCTCAAGCTCTTGGACTGCCTTGTCGATCGCCGTATACCCATTATTGTCAACCACCAAGGTATAAGCAGTCTGCTCAGTTGCCATCAGGGACTCAATGGCAGCGTCAAAGTCTGGTACCGCTTTAATGCCGTCCCTGCTACACTGTGAGCTGAGTAGAACCTGGATGGCTTCTCGATTCATGGCGTGAATAGCCAGATGCATCGGAGTAAGTCCCGCGCTGTTCTTCACAGTCAGATCAACCCCTTCGTCGACAAGCAATTTCATCATATCCACCGCAGGGCTGGATTCGTCAGTGCTATCAGAGGATAGGTAGTGTAACGCTGACCACCCTTCATCATCGGAGAAATCAAGGGCGGATGACCCTGTTCTAAACAGAGCCACAAGCAGACCAAACTCAATAAATCCAATGCTAGTTCCTTCCGCTGCTACCCACCATAGCCTTGAGTTGATATGGGTCTCGGGCCAAGATGGTGGATACTGGCGAAGAAGCATGTGTGCCCGTTCCCAGTTCGCGTCGTCGAGCGCAATGTGCAAAACTTGTACCTTGAAATCGTGTTGCCCCTGTGGGTCTCTATGTTCCTCGACCAGTAAATCGATGACCTCGTCACTTCGCCGATCCTCAAGGGCTATATCCAGAGGCGTTTCACCGTTGTCATTGACAGCGGCCACGTCGGCACCATTTTCAATCAGATACCGAACAACACTATCGTCTGAAAAGACCATTGCCCGGTGTAGTAGAGTGTTGTCCCGCCGGCCAGGTAACGAGAGCTTCCCTTGTGCCCAGACGATGCGTACAATTAATAACATCGATAGCTCGTCGTTGTTGCCGGCGGTCATCGCCCATGCGGCGGGAAAATCCCCATCGCTGGTTTTAGCCAGTGGGTTGGCTCCCTCGACGATTAAATACATTGCCGCTTCCAAGTTTCTACCAGCAGCTGCAGCGTGGAGAGGAGTTGCTCCAGTGGCGGTTGGTTTCATCGGATCGCCGCCTGCTTTGCCTGTCGCTTCGACGAGTTGCCGAAGGACCTCCGTGGACGTGGACGAATAGCGAGAGGCCATGTATACTGAGGATAACCCGGCGTAGTCCTCTGCGAGAATGTCTGCCCCCGCCGCAAGCAAGTATTCCACGGCATCCCCATTTCTAGCCAGTGCTGCAAAGTGCAAGGGCGTCTTCCGGTCACTGTCCCGCGGATCAGGGTTCCCAGTGGCCTGGATGATCAAATTTAATATACCGATGTTTCCAGAGATAACCGCAGCATGCGCCAGTGGGAGAAGAATAAGCTCTTGGTCATCCTCAGACCACGCCGGAATTGCCCAGCTGTAATCGTGCTTTGACAGGAAGTAACCCATCACCCTGGGCGAAGACCATTCAGCCATCGCCGTGGGCCACATCCCAGGATAGAGGACGCCGTCTGGCCTTGTCTCTCGACCTTCGAGATGCTTCTCGATGTCCGCATTGATGCAAACACCAGCATCGTACAGCTGCGGCGTAAGCAAGTCGGCAAAGAATTTTGAGGTCTGGATGAGGGCGTTCAGAGGCCGGGGTTGCAAATAGCATCCTATGCACAGGATGAGCTCGGGAGGGAGATCCGTGAGGCTCATGGTCGGTTCTCTGTATCGAATCTGGGAAAGATCTGGAAGCTGTCGAGGCACAACTTGAAGGGAATTTGCGTTATTCATCACGTGCGTCAATTGGCGGAGCGTCTCGTGTTGGTACTCTACTCGTTGGGCTGTGCTTTAGCGCCGCCAACATGCAGGACTAAAGCGATCACAAACCAAGAAGCATGCATGCAATCAATTTGCCCTGGAGCTGGCTGATCAACATTGAGACAGCTGCGTCCATCTCCACGTTTTCTTTTCCCAGATTGCGATCATGGGCGTCCCGAGCCAGTATCGACTCGGGGACAAGTTCCATATCCCCCATGCGATACAAAGAACCATTGTGAATGATAGACATAACGGCAATCTAGCTCAACACGATATAATATGGATAATTTCGTTAACGATGGAGTTGGTGAATGATGGACCGGTTGGTCAGCTGGTGGCGGAGAAGTGGAATTTACGGAGTACGCCCTCGACCGCACCTTGCCCCTCGACATACGGTACTTTCCAGCATTATACCAAACTGACGTGCCCTGGGCAATCTCATTTCTACGTCAGCCAGTTGCCCTCTGCGTCCTCCCACCCAAAGTCCTGGGCAGTCCATCCAAGGATAGTCTCCTTCCCGCCAACCACCCGCTTCATCGCCTGGATGCTGTCGGCAATTCGCTCTTGCGTGATCGTTCGATGCGCATTGTTCAATGCTTCCATGGCTTCGTCATCCAAGGTAACGAGCCGGATATTCTCATCGATTCGATTAAGTGAGCTGCTTTTCGGGATAACGGTTATACCTCGCTGCACCGCCCACGAGAGCGCCACGACACCTGTCGAGCAGTTGTGCCGTTCTGCGACATCTTTGAAGAGAGGGTGCGTTAGGATTTCGCTGGCTCGACCGCCGTACTGGGATCCTCCGCCCATTGTACTGTGGCGTTTAGCCTTGGCTTGGGTACCTTGTTTGCTGATGAGAGTAGCTCACCTCCAGCTCATGACTTGGATTCCCTTCTCATGACAGTACGGCACAAGTCGATGATTCGGGTTGAAAGCATGCAGCTCGACCTGGTTCACAGCAGGTACGATTGTCGCCTCAGCCAGCAAAGGCTCCAGCGTCTTCTGTGTGAAATTGCTGACTCCGATCGCGCGGCATCGCTCTCCCACACAGGCCTCCATTTTCTTCCACGTCTCAACAAAGGTCGGAGAATCGTCGATCCCCAGCACACCTTTGTTGTCAGAAGTGCTTGCGCACGGCCAGTGCATCAGGAAGATGTCAATATAGTCGAGACCCAGCGCATCCAGCGACTTTTGCAGAGCGCCGGCTGGATCATGGTGTGAGTTGCTCCAAAATTTTGTGATGACGGTGATCTCTTCACGGGGGATTCCCGATGCGCGGACCGCTTCGCCGACTGCGGGTTCAACAAAGTAGTAATGGGCTGTGTCGATGAGGCGGTAGCCAGTGCGAAGGGCGTGGATGATCGAGTCTCGGAGGTTGCCGTTGTCGACCTGCGAGCCGGAGCCTGGCAATGTAAGCGGGGCCTTCCTTTCTTTGAGTGACTTACCCTGCCACGTTCCTAGGCCAACGGCGGGAAGATGTGTGCCTGAGTTGTTAGCTTTTTCTTAGCGATTGCTGAGTCTATTCTATCGGTCATACCATTGTTCAAGGGGAAGGTCTTGGAGCAGAGTCGGCGAGGAGACATCATTTCGTGACTAACGAGGGGATGATAAGAAAGTTGGAGAAGAACATTCCTCAGTGGGACGCAATTTATACTGCGAGCCAACCATTTGGGGCCAAATCCCGATCTCCACTGGACTGCTTCTCCACAGATCCCTGGGCTTCCGGGTCGATGCAGGAACAGAGTCAGGTCCCCAGGCACAGCACAGCCGTTATCGCTCTGCAGATCTGAGATGGATCATTGTTTTGTTAGATCTATCTTCATTGGGTCGGACTAGAACGGTACTGATAGTGTATAGGCCGTCAACACAAACCACGCATATCATGTTAACCTTGAGGGCACCGAGCAGAACAACATACACAGTATGTACACAAGAAGACATTTAGCTACTCCAAATACTAGAACTGATCTCGACCTCCGATCCGTGGCATCCGGCAAACTCCTTTCTTATCTCGGTCGTTATCACCGTTCTTGCTGTCATGGCTCTGCCCCTGCTTATCTTTGCCCAGTTCGGATCCACTTGGCTCATTTCACCTAGTGCCTGAGGCCCCGATAAGCGTTCGTATAAAGAACGCCGTCTCTCCCCGAAACACACATCTTGTAGTTGCACTCGGATAGCAAAGGGGAAAGCAATGGTTTCTACTTCCCGGTATAGGTTCAGTGTGACAGCAGCACTCTCGCTGCTCTCGGCTGCTGTCGCTTCGTCCGTCACCGTCCAGGGACAAACTATTTCTGTCGAGGGGAATACATACTATGTGCCGCCGACTGTTGTGACAAAGCTGAAGCTTCCCCTTGGTCGCTTTAGTAAGGAGACCGATCTTGTTCCGCTTACCGTTATCCGGAGCGATGAGAAACGGTTGACCACGCAGGCGATCAAGGATTTGGTTAATCTCTACGAGGAGTCGGATGACGTTTTTAACACTGGGTTTCTTGAGAGTATGTCGCTTCCCAACTCAACCTTTAGGCGGAAGCATAGCTAACAAAAGCAGATATCTATGTGACATACAATGGCACTCAGCGAGGACCAAGTCATGCGCTCTCTCTTCCCTCCACCTGGAAGAACAGTTGGCTGGGTTTTGCTGCTGCATACGGCGCCCACAATGCCGTGCCTTCGTCAAAGGACCTCCCACCTGGCCCCTACTTTATGAACCCCGTTACTGGCGATGTGTTCGAGGCTTATCTGCTGTACTCGGATGTTATGGGTTCTTTCACAGAGGGCTTGGTTGCATCGGGTGATGGCGCGTACACGTCACTCTCAGCCGCCCTGCAAGGAGTCACGTCTGTGACGATCGGCGTGCCCTCCCGCCTCTACTACACCAAGACGGACAAGAAGCCACTCGCTGGCGTTCGCCTCGGCGTGAAGGATATCTACGATGTTAAGGGTGTCAAGACCGGCTGTGGAAACCGCGCGTACTACGATATCTACCCAGCAGCCAATGCAACTGGCCCAGCGGTACAATCCCTCATTGACGCGGGCGCAATTATCGTCGGAAAGATGAAGACCAGTCAGTTTGCAAATGGCGAGACTGCCACCGCCGACTGGGTCGACTACCACTCCCCATACAATGCGCGAGGGGATGGATACCAGGATCCGAGCTCTTCCTCTTCCGGTCCTGGATCTGGCATCGGCTCGTACCCCTGGCTCGATATTGCGCTGGGCAGCGATACTGGTGGTTCTATTCGAAACCCATCGCAGGTTAACGGGTGCTTCGGTAACCGGCCTTCATGGAATCTTGTCTCACTTGACGGAGTCATGCCCATGTCTCCTGCTCTTGACACAGCTGGCTTCCTCACTCGCGATGCGAGCCTCCTAAAGACCGCATCTGAGGTCCTGTACGCCAGCGCCGGGCTGAAGTCCTACACTAAGTACCCCAAAAGCATCAAGACAATCGATTTCCCCGAGAGCGCATCATCCGAGGTCAACGCGATCGTCCTTGATTTCCTCTCCAAGCTCTCCTCTTTCATCGGCGCAAACGTATCAACCCTTGACTACGACGAGCTCTGGGAGTCCAGCAAGCCAGATACTGTGTCTGCCAACGAGACCTTGAACAGCTTGCTTAACATCACCTACCCAATCCTCATCACCAAGCAGCAATACCCCATGATCGGTGAGCCGTTGATTGCCGACTATTCTGCAGCGAACGCCGGTCGCAGACCCTTCATCAACCCCGTCCCTCTCTCCCGCTGGACCTGGGGAACAGGATATCCCGACTCCCAGCTCGACGCTGAGCTCGAGAAGAAGGACATCTTCACCGCGTGGTGGAACAGTACTGTGCAAGTTTCAGACCCGGAGACGTGCTCGGATAGTCTGATTCTGTACGTTGGCGCGTCGGCGTCGCCGAATTACCGGAATACATATCGCAGGTATGCACCTACTATCCCACTCTTCTTCCATAATGGGGTGATTATGTGGAAAGATACTGACAGAAAATAGCATGCCCGGAATCCCCTCTGGGTTCGGCACTTCCCGGATCGGCAACTTAGCCAGCGTCCCTGATATTGTTGTCCCCAGTACGTTCTCATTTTACCCTGACAAGACAAGTGATTCTCTGCTAACAATTGAGATAGTCGGCGAAGCTGCTTACAACTCCACAATCACCCTCCAGCAGGAGTACCTCCCTGTGGCGATCGACTTCATCGCGCCCCACGGGTGCGATCTGATGGTCTTGAATCTCATTAATGAGTTGGTGGAACAGGGCATTGTCAAGGAGCCCACGACGGGGTCTTCTATGTACGGGGATGGAACGACTTATTTCTGATGTGAATAATTATCTACTGTATATAATTGATTTTGAACATGTCAATATTACTATAACAAGACCAATTCACGCACAAGCATTTATAAACATTTGCTGCTCAACCGCCCGCTCTACATAAGAAAGAACCAAGCCCCTGAAACTCGTACATAGCATACAGTGCCCTGGGCACCTTATTACTTCTTTAATTGCTTCCATCACGAGTTGTTCAATGACTTGTTTAATGACTCGAATAGTTATGTCTAAGTAGTTAAGCAATTCATAAGTGTCTAGCTGCATGTGTTGGGCCGTCAGCACGATGCATGGAAATTATTAGTCGGCAATAATTTGTGTGCGAAAATCAAGGCGGAGCTGGCAGCTCCCGTCAATTTTACCCTACACAATTCAAAATATGAACTATAATAAAACTAAGGAACTCATAATTTTGCCGGTAATTTTATAAATATATATAGTAATGCTTAAGATATCTTAATTTCAAGCTAAAATACCAAGGGGTTATTATATAATTTAAGATTAAAGTATCTTATATAGGCATTTGGTGTGAGGGGGATTTCAGGAAGGTGGTTTAATCTCCACCCCGATTTTTGCACACGACAGATCCATACATATTCGCGGACTGGTGAGTTTCAACCTCTGTACAAGACTAGTATCTTCCTAATTCAAGGACAAGCATTTCAGCCGCAGTGTGCCTGGAGTGGAGTTCTACCTAAACTAAACCCATTCGGTCCCTAGAGGAACTTTACCCCTGCTTCATTAATTTTCTCTCCATTTTCTCTTTCATTTCCATTTCCGTTTTCTTTTTCCGTTTCCCTCCTTCCCCCTTCCTCAATCCCAAGGAAATCATCCATAACCAGCACAATGTCCTCATCCGCCCAATGCAGCGGCAGCGTAACCTTCAACGAAGTCTCCTCAAACGCAATCACCGAATGGCCCACCAACCTCGCAGGCTACATCTGCAAAACCCCGCCCGTAGGCCCCAACAGCGACCCACGCCTCCCGCACTGCTGCTCCGGCCCCGTCTACAACATCACATCCCCAACAAGCCCCGATGACCCCGCCTACCCTGTATCCTGCGCAACCCTCTGCCAAGTCGACCCAGCCCTCGCCAAGAAGAACGAAGACAATCCCTACGGCTGGTCCGACTTCTTCCTCTGTCTGATCGATGGAGGCAGATTGACCAGCGACAAGGAGACCGTTTGTGACTCGGTTGTTGCGGAGGATGGGCAGGCTGCGCCGACTTCGTACGCATCCACGCCCACCTGGTCGCCTTGGACCAGTTATTGGACTTCCATCGTCTATTCGACGGATGATGGTGATCATTCGACGTATCAGGATCCGCTTACCTATTGGATGGCTTCGTCGGATTTGGTTGCGGGTGCTGGTGGTAGTGATAGTACTTCCACGGCGGCGGCGGCGGCGGAGACCGAGAGCTCTGGGGCGACGACAACGACTACGGCGGATGCTACTCCGACGGCATCAGAGACAGATGCGGAAACCTCCACCGCTGCGGATTCTGAGTCTCCGTCAACGACAAGTGCTCCTGCGACGTCATCCGCTGGTGCGGAAGAAGAGCCTACACCTACCACTTCGCGCGGTACAAGTCTTCGTGTAGACAGGCTTGTAGCAGCATTCGCTGTGTTTAGCCTTCTCTCTGCTGCGATAAGCCATATTTGATGCTAGACCATGTTAATAATAAGAGAAGATATCCTGCGATTTGATATGCTTGTAACATGGTCTAACCCACCGGGTCGATTATTTTTGATCCCCAGTTTAAGTATCCGAGCATTAATAAAGGCTAGATGTAAAAGGTTTCAGGCGGCATCAAATGCGATGGCTGATTTTCATTCGCGCGAAACAAAGTTATATGAATAAATAATTAAATGGGGTATCATAGACGCCTGGACGGTCGAAGATCTATCAAAATCGGGCGTTTTGTGTAACAGAGTTAAGCATATCAGATAACCAGTCATTATCCGCCATCAGCGGGAAATCAATCGGCATCGTGTCGAGTGGTTCCAGGAAACCCTGGCTGGAATGATGTGTGCTTGAGAGGGGAAGTACCATCTCCGTCGGACCAAGTTTGACCTCCCATCCCATTTGGACTGATCGGTACATTTTCGCTACCCGTGAGAAAACGTCGCTGTCGGGCTCGCCGTCCAGTCCTGCGAGGATGGCGACCTGGCTCATGTTTTGGATGATTGTACTCAGTGTAGAGAGGACTTCGGTTGTTTGTCGGACCGTGGTGGTATCCCAGGATGCGTCTTCGAAAGTGGACAGTTGGTAGAGCATGACGAGGTTGTGTATCATCTGGGCAAAGATGGAGAAAGGGAATCCGATGTATTCCGCTGGTGGAATCGTCAGGAATAGCTCGAACCAGGACTTGGTGGCTTCTAAGCAGCCATATAGGTTCTCTAATTGTTGAAAGTTGAGATTTTGGGAGTTGATATGGGCGTTGGTGAGAGCCGCTTCATTGAGAGTAAGCGCGGTATAATGATGATGGAGAAGGAGGATTTCTAGGTCACTTTAGTAGAGTGTAGGGGACCTTTCTTCAAGTCAAGACGTACTGTGACTTTGCGAATGCGGTGCGACGCGTGGTTGAATCCTTCGAAGCTGCGAATGCATTGAACGCAAATAGAATGCAGGCGGCGCCCGGATCGGACCAGGAGTCTCTCCTAGCCCACCATGATATGGCCCAAGGTTTAATTTATCGGTAATTAACTGCAATCGTACTTGTTGGGCCAAAATCTCGTCGTTGAGGCATTCTTGGTTCTCTTCAAGCGCGGTGAGACAGTCATCCATAAAGGGTGTCCACCGAAGAGAATCGGTCTTTTGTACGAATGTCGAGATACTAAATATTCAGTATTGGTCATTCTCCTGGATGGACGACAACTTACATCGAGGTGATTAGAAAGCAGGCTAGAACGGCTCTACGCTCTTCCATTGACTGCCCAGCAACTGACGCTGTGGCTTCGTCCTCTTCCGTGTGAACACACAACGCCATCATCTTTGGTTTCGCCGAAGGATTGTGGATACCCAGTTCATAGACCGCGGCATTCGCGAGCTGAGTGAAGACGTGGATATTGGCCTTGTTATATACTTGTTGGTTTGACCTGTTTAAACCTGTTAGTAGAGTAACAAAGTTTGAATTACAGAATAGGTAGATTCACCAGCCAAGATAAATAAGAAGGCCGTGGAGGACGTCAATGTCTGTGTTTGCTGGATTATGAATCATCTGTTGCGCGACAATCGCTTTTATCTTGTCATAAAGCGCGCGGCGTCGACCAGCAGACTTGCAAGTGACAGCCATGATGCAGAGCCAAGTAAACGGTCTATCTCGTCGCAGCTGCTGCGATGTTGTTCCAGGAGAAATGTAAACACACGGAAAGTACGGGAGTAGTTGGGCATGGAACAAAGTCAGGTACTCCTCGGCTTGTAACGTCGTCAGCTCAGCAGGTGAGGAGAAGGAAACTGATGTCTGTCCGCCGGGGTCCGAAGTATTGGTGTCAGGAGTCAACGCGGCTTGATGCGGCGGCATTGCATATATATTCTGTGTGGGATTGCCTAGTGTCGCATCGAGGGACTCTGGCGGCGAGATGGCGTTATTCAATGTGAGTTCCTGCGCCTGCGCAAGCTGGCCCACCAGGAAGTTCACCGGATTGCCTCCAGCAGGTTGAACGCCAGCACGAAGGAGCGTTACTAAATCTTCCAACTTCTCCTCTAATCGGACGGCCTTGGAATTTGATGATTTTCTTCCCCGGCGTTTATGGAAGGCGGGCTTCCGACATTCTTTGTTCAGTCGCTGGCATCTGTGGCTGTTAGCTTTGACGTCGCATTCATTCAGTTCAGAGAAGCGCATACCTCTGACACCTCCCTCCGGCCTTTGGATAGATGCATTTGCACTTTGACTGCGAGCAGTTGGAACAGGCGCGACCGTATGGAGCAGGGTATGTGTCGGAGTTACCGTCCATAGTGTGGAATCCCGAGCGCGAAATCCGGCGCCGACGAGGTAAACTTGTGAAATTGAACGAAAAGAAGATATACAGGAAAACTAAAAGAAGAAAATCACGATAGAAGGAGAGATGGCCCGGTAATGAAAGCACGGCTGATCTCACTGCGGAGTTCAAAACTCCGAACCGAGCGCCTCCTCGCTTGGTAGCCCCGTTCTTATCTCCGACAGCCTCTAACGTTGCACACGATACAATCATTCAGAAAGCAGCGATCAGCTTATAGAGATACTAAAGTATACAAGTAACGAGCTTGATCTGTAATCTTAATAGTACCAAGCGTCTCGGGCTAGTCTTGGGTAAAACAATTGAATCACAGGGTGCCTCAGTAGTGAAGTCAAGCACTATACATATCTTGGTAAACACTACGTCTAATGCTCAGAGTACTGCGTAAAGTATGGAAAGAATGGAGAACTCCAGTCTCCTTGCAAGGCATGATATGTCCACGTGCAACATAATCAACGGCAAATGTCTATTTCGCCTACATGCAATGCATAACGAGTCTACAGCATCATCTTGTCGGAAAGACTGGTATCAAACCCTAACTACTCCGCTCCGCACCTAAGTACCCTGCTCAGGCAAGGCCTAACTCCTCGGGCCCGTGTAGCAATGTCATAGAATATTCGCCGTGCGCAATCCTGCGCCGAGAAGTCTACCTAAAGCGATGTCGTACCAGGCGAACCAACAATCGGCAACTAGTATCCCTGACGGTGGGGAGTGCAGACCCTGGGCGGTTCAATAGTAAAGCTTGGTATGCATATGCATGCTCATTCGCCTCGTTCGTGGGTACAGCGGCCACTACCGATTGGGTGAGAAGCTTCCGGGGCACCGGTCAGAATTTTGCATTAGTTGCACAAGGCAGGCGCATAAGCTCACAGAGCTCCACCTGCCCGACGGGCCGCTGGGAATCGAAGTAGATCTTGATCGCATGGACAGGGCTTGCCTATGGTTTATGGAGGCAACTGTCGTTTCATTGACTTCGTGCTGCAGTGACATGTCTAAGCCTACGCATATAAAACGATTGCAATATTATGCTCACAGGCTTGACAGGGTTGACCTCGCCGTGCTTCTCTTAAAATAGCACAATCGACAACCCACCTTAAGCCTACGCCCAAGTATATCATGCTCTTTCTAAGAATGACGAGATTTCTTGGGTGGAAGAAGCTGTGGTTTGTGGCCGGAGTCCAGACTCCGAAGTCCGCGGAGTGAGCGAGCAAATGATGTTGGCTCTTAACTCCGACAAAGTAAAAAGCATCATAGCTGCGGACTTGGTAGATTCATCCCGATGCTGAGTAGGATCTCTACTATATAAGAGAATCAGGGTTCAGTCATAGATACTTCCTCAATCAGCCGCTACCCTTGGTTTCTAAGTGCAATTGTTCCCAACTCAGTCCGACCCTCACTGAAACCATCTTCACTCACCCTTTTCTTCCACTCCAAAAAATGGCTCCTACAAACCGCGCTGCCTGGATCACAGCCGAGAAGGCTTATCCTCTTGAAGTCAAGGAGGCTCTTTATACTCCTCCCGGCGACAACGAGATTGTCATCCACAACCGCGCAATTGCCCTGAACCTGGTCGACTACGCCCGTCAGCTCTTGGGTGCCGGGCTATTTGCATGGACGACCTACCCTGCCATCCTCGGTACAGATGTCGCCGGTGAGGTTGTCGAAGTAGGCGCTGGTGCGGCATCCCGCTTCAAGGTTGGTGACCGAGTCGTCGGTCTCGCCAGCGAACTGAAGAACAACACACCCCATGAAGGCGCATTCCAAGACTATGTCCTTCTCCAGTCCCAACTCGTCTCTCACATTCCACCCTCCCTATCTTTCGAAGACGCCTCCGTGATTCCGCTCGGTATCAGCACAGCCGCCTGCGGTCTATTCCAGAAGGACCACCTGGCTCTGCAGTTTCCAACTGAGCCCTGCGCCAACTCAACCGGTGAGACTGTCCTTATCTGGGGCGGCTCGTCAAGTGTGGGAACAAACGCCATCCAGCTTTCCGTTGCCGCCGGCTATGAAGTCTTCACAACGGCCTCCCCCAAAAACTTCGAATACGTCAAGTCCCTCGGCGCCAGCCAAGTCTGGGACTACCGCAGCCCCACGCTCGTCGAGGACATTGTCGCGGCCTTTAGCGGGAAGAAGTCCGCCGGTGCGCTTGCGATTGGCGATGGTGCTGCCGGTCCGGCGTCGGAAATCGTCGCCCGTGTGGAAGGTAGGAGGTTCGTTTCGCTCGCTAGCCCGCCGACGGGTCAACTGGCGGATGGTGTTCAGTCGAAGTTCATTTTCGGTGGTGATCTCAAGGATAATGAGGTTGGGCCTGCGGTCTTTGAGGCGTTCCTACCCAAGGCGCTGGAGGCTGGAACGTTCCAGGCGAAGCCCTCGGCTGAGGTTGTCGGGCATGGTCTTGAGGCTATTCAGAAGGGGTTGGATGACCTAAAGGCTGGGGTGTCTGCGAAGAAGCTTGTTATTACGTTGTAGTCAAACATTGTATAACTACCTCTATAGACATCTCCAATGGAACTTACCTATTCTTATACATATCCAACGGATACAATGACTCCTCCAACTATAGCTAGATACCAGAATGCGGACGAAAAATTAAATTGATAGTTCAAGTTCATTTCCGCGCAGTAGATATGCTTCAGCCCAGCGAACAACACAACTGTGCATCAGAGAAGCCCAAGCTGGAGCACCTTGTTGCATGGACGCGGAACCTGGGACCAAGTAAAGTGTAAGGTATATTGCACTCTACATCTGGTTAAACCAGTGCCAGGATTAGGGGCCCCGGGCCAGATACTCGAGACAACTGACACCTCGTTCGGGTGGGCACCTGGGCAGTGTAGACATGCAGCCCTTTGGAGGGTTCGGAGGATGCTACACTCCGATTGGCTTCGGCTCGGCTCCCCAAACTCCGATCACCAATCAACGCGGTTATCGACCGGCCATTGTTGAGTGCCTTGAAAACTCCGACGATTTTACAAGCAGTGCTAAGATAGCTTCAATATCAAATGGTTTTAGTGCAACATTGTAAATGCGCTCTTCACTACGAATTCAGACGCCGGAAAGTCCGAGACCACGCGGGTTGGCCGAATCCCGAACCCCGACTGCTGATTCATACCCTCGCCAAGCCCAACCCTGGTCACGACAATCGCGAAATGGACAGGATTTGGATAGGATTTGCTCGAAAGGTTGGAAATACGCCGGTGTTGAGATTTCCGGATCTCATAATCTGGTTTTGATATTGCACGATTCAATTCCACCTTGTTCTCGAGGAGGGAAACCGAACGCATATAAAAAGCTGCGCCGTGTACTTAGACTGAGATTGTACTATCCATCAACATTCAAAATACCTCACAAAGAGACCTGACCGTTCAAGTGCATCTTTTGCCTCTATTAAAAAGCAGAGACTTCGCATTCTTCAATCAAGATGACCATCACTTCCGACCTCACACTCTACACCGACAACACTCCCAACGGAGCCAAGGCCCCCATCATCCTCGAGGAGCTTGGTCTACCCTACAAACTCGAGCACCTGTCTATCCAATCTGGCAGACAGAAAGAAGAGTAAGTCTCACTCACCCATTACCAATCTTCGCCAGTCAAAGTGGTGCTCTAACTAGCCGTAGATGGTATCTAAAAATCAATCCCAACGGCCAAATCCCCGCCATCACCGACGGCAAGCAGCGCGTCTTCGACAGCGGCGCAATCCTCCTCTACTTGACCCAGAAGTATGATAAGGAAGGCAAGGTCAGCTATGCGCCGGGCACCCCGGAGTACTATGAGCAGCTGAGCTGGATCTCCTGGCAGATTGGGGGTCTCGGGCCGAAGGCTGGTACGTCCCACCCACCTATTTAATGATCTATATTGTAAAAGTGAGGGCAAAATAGACTGTTCTAACAGAAAACAGGCCAAGCCCTCGCCTTCGCCGCGTTCGCTCCCGTACGCTCCGACTACGCGATCGAGAAGTTCCTCAACGAGACGAAGAATCTCTTCGGCGTACTCGAGTACCGTCTGAAGGAGTCTCCCTACCTTGCCGGCGATAAGTTCACCATCGCCGATATCGCTTCGTTTCCCTGGGTGTTCCAGGGTGCCGACGCGCTGGATATCGACCTGGCCGAGTGGCCGCACGTCAAGAGCTGGGTTGAGAAGATCATTCAGCGGCCTGCGGTTCAGAAGGGGTTGGCAACTCCCACGCCTCCGTTCACGGCGGAGCAGTTTAAGGAGTTTTGTCGCGAGCAGAGGGCGGCTGTGCTTGCGAAGGAGAATACGGATAAGCACTAAGTGCGCAAGGAATGAGGTGTCTATGCCGGAGTGTGAGGCAGGGGCTTCGGATGATATGTAGATAGTTTGTTTTCCGATAAGGATGTCGTTTGATATTGAGTTTGTTTCGATACTTGCTTGCATTACGTCCGTGGCTATGACTATCGTATATCAGCTTTTCTCCAAATATTGCCATTTGGCCCCTGTCGATTGGACCTCTTTAATCGCGAGTTTGTTTTCTTCGTGCTGAGTTGCGCTTTCCGAACGATATTTATCGGCGTAATCTACAGACAGTTCAACTATCAGGGGTCGTCCGTGGTACTCCATACTTGTCAGGAAGCAGGTCAAGTGGGCAGGATGTGTCACGTATGCGCGCTTGGTCTCGAATTCTATCCCTTTGTTTATACTCTTCGGAGGACAATGATAAGTGAAGTCACACTATAAAGACATGTCAAATAACGAAATGGTAGCTCAGTATACACAATGATCTCAATTTATTTGCAGAGCAACTATCAAATGAAAACGCCCTCGGACACATGAATCATCACCACTACTCATCCGGAGGAAGAATAGCTGGTACAGGTCCGGCAGGTACTATAATTTCGCTCTTATAGCCCTGGTTGCGTAGCAGCGTAGCTAGGTATCCGGGTTTATACTGTTGTGCAGTTAGCGAAGAAGCATAAATAAAACAAAGACTGGAGGGTTACAATATGCAAAGCAGTGGTGTCCTTGAACGCACCACGCGTCCTCTCAGATGTATCCCAGTATAGCCGTCTCATCCACCGATCGATATGCGGGTAGCCATATCGGATCGTCCGAATACTACACCTGAAGACCATAAAATACGCCACGTCGAATCGGATTATCGTCGTGAATAAGCGAATGTCTGGGTCTGTGATAGCTTCGCCGAACAGGTATGGATGTCCTGGTTGCTGGAGGTGCGATTCGATGCGGTCCAGCGCGATGAAGAGCTTGTTCACGTTTTCGTCGTATGCGGCTTGTGTGCCCGATAGGCCAGTCTTGTACACGCCGTTGTTGACCTGGTCTTGCATCCATTCGTTCCAGACTTCGATTTCAGTGCGTAGTGGCGAGGGTGTGGGAGGGTAGTATCCTCCCAATGGGTGAGCAGACTCCTGTAGCGAAGGTGGGAGGAAGTCGTCAAACTCGGTGTAGAACGTTCGAATAATCTCTGCGCTCTCGTTGTTCACCACGGTCTCCTTCTTACTATCCCACAACATGGGCACGGTAAAGCGGCCCGTGTACTCGGGATCAGCGTGGAAATACAGATCGCGCAGACGCTTATACCCGTACAGCGGATCTGCGGCTGCTGTCCCCTCCCTACCGGAAAAGTACCACCCCTCCGAGCCCACGTCATGATCGAGGAGGACAAGGGGGATAATATGTTCGAGTCCCTTCAGGGTGCGGACGATATTCGCCCGATGCGCCCATGGACACGCGAGACTGAGGTACAGATAGTACCGGCCGCTCTCGGCAGGGAATTCCGCTTCTTTGCTTCTGGAGATGTAATTTCGAAACACGGAGGGCTTACGCCTGAAATGCCCGTCAGTGTCAGTGAGATTGTAAATGTTGCTATTTCTGATGTTCTTCTGTCGGTGGCGTGTTAGTCATACTCTGGGAGAGGAATTTCGAGGGCACGTACGGAAGTCATGGTTGATATAATTCTGGCTTCGCGGCGGAACCTGGCCAGCATACTGCGAGATTATCGTGGCGGGGATGCTGCGGGGCCACCGACGCTTTCATAAATGGCTGCGGACATTCAGTCAGCGGAGTTCGAGCATGTTGCATGATGCGTGCTTGGGTGAATTCCTCGGACTTCGGGCTGGAGCTGAAAGCAAGTCCGATCACCCCTAGTATTGACACCCCAGCAGGGTCACATAAATGGGTTCTGACTGCACGTTCGGGATCGAGGGCCTTGCTGGCGCTGTCACTAGATAACCCCCGACAGGCTCCGGTTGACAGGCCATGACAACGCGGGGTGGAGATCTGCAGCTAGTTAGAGGAAGAGAGATCTCACCGATAGACTTTGGGGAGCTGATACTCTTCGTCCGCTGTCTCTTAACTCTTCTGAGTACACTTACCGTATTTCACAGTCGGCCCTGGTCGGCGCGGACCCTTTTCCCATAAGATAATCCCATTAAATATAGTCGACAGAGGTGGGTCAATATACTGAGAAGCAAAAGCCACAGGTGTCATGTCTCGATTTAGATAGCGTCCAGCCCCAGGCTTTCAGCCCCCATAAGCACACCAGGGAGGCTAAGAGGTGACGGCGCGAAAGGATCCCGTCGCCGTCGGAGAAAAGAAACCAACAGATAGCGTATCTCCGTCAATGTCCATTGGACGCTTTCCAGACATGGTTCGAAGCCTGGATTTGATTCGGCAGCGAAGCTGATCAATTGCGTCTAAGCGAAAACTGCAAGTGCGAGACGGCGTTCCTGCTCCTCCAACCTCCCCGCATCCTTTTTTTCCCATCGTCATTCCTTTGCTCTTCCATCGCGCTCTTCTGTTCCTCGGGGATAAGAGCCTTGTTCTTTGCTCGTGTTCTTATTTTTCGATCGCTTCGCTCTCCCTGGGCATTGCTTGCACGAGGATGGCATCGCAGGTGTGGGAAGTTAGAGACTCGGGCAGCTCCCAACCACAGCAGTTGCCGCAACAGACCAAGCGTCGACCGAGACAGAGTCCAGGCGCGGCTTGTGAAGAGTGTCGTCGCCGCAAGCTGCGATGTGACCGCAAGACGCCGCAATGTGGGGTGTGTGCTTCCACGGGCGTGGTGTGCAAGTTCAACCCCTTGAGGACTCGAGGGGCTAAGAAAAAGAATCTAGAGCTGCTGCTGCAACAGCGGATGAGTATGTTTGCACTTGACCTCATGCGTGATCCGGTTTTGATTGAGTACGAGTTGCAGCTGCCCTGGAACAACGCTTTGCCATTGCTCCCGAGAACAACCTCGTCTTCCCCGACCCCGTCCTTGATTTCTCGAACAATGCGACGACTCCAAATATTTCCAGATTGACCTCCCTGTCCACGCCCCCCGAAATGTTAAGCGCAACCACGACCTCCCTCGACCTCCGCCTCCCGCCCCAACCCACCGGATCCGATATACCTCTGATGGTGCGCGAAGAGCTGTAAGCTTCATCCACTACGCCGGGAATAATGATTCTGACTTGGCAGGGACCAACTATACTTTGACCGGGTACACATGTTCGCCCCGATGATCCACCAGAGCCGGTATGGGAGCTGGAGTCAACAACAACCGAAGAGCGAGGCGAAGGAGGCACTCCAGTACGCCATGTGGACTCTCGCGGCCTCATTCTCTGCGCAATTCCAACAGCTCGCTCAGTCGCTCTACGAAGAGACCCGGCGGATGCTCGACGTGCTGGAAGTCAAGGGTCGCGAGATCGACACATCCGATATTGAGCATCTGCAGGCGTGTCTACTACTTGCAATATACGAGTTCATGCACTCATACGACCGTCGATCGTGGATGAGGGCAGGATATGCTTTTCGTCTGGTACAGCTGCTGCGGTTATTCGAACTTGACTCGCCGGCTAGTGGGCTGGGGTCGTTGCACTGGATTGAGCTCGAGGAGAGGCGGCGCACGTTCTGGATGGCGTTTTGTCTCGACCGGTTCCTCAGCATTCGAAATCGATGGCCCATCACCTTGATCGAACATCTCGTGAGCTAACCTTACCTGATGTGTAAAGAGCATGCTAACCATCTCGCAGATTACAACCCGCCTGCCAGCGCCAGAGTCGGCATTCCAGTCCGGCCAACCCGTGGCAATGGAATACCTCCCCGACGCCATCACGGACAACGGCCCTATCCTGGTCTCGCCATTCTGCGAGCTCGTCGTGATCGCGACCGTCTGTGGCCGCGCCCTTGTCCACCACTACCAAGCGCTCGTCGAAAGCAACTACAACAATTCCCTCCGCACCTTCCACGACAGGCATCAGTGGATCCACAGCACCCTCATCCAGCGATTAGACATCCTAGCGGGGAATACGTCGAGTATAGCCGAGGTCAATAGCCCGGTTACCTTGTTCACCCGCATGTTAGGGCAGACAACTATCCTGTATCTACATCACACTCTCGAACTTAGCGCGTACAATTTTGACACGCTCGAAATTGGGTCCGTGATCGAGTACGACGATGTTGCGCTCGGGGCAGCGCAAGAGATGGTCTCCTTAACGACTATGCTCAGCCAGCTCAACTCCTTCAAGGTACTCATGCCCAACCCCTACTAGTCTGGCTACAAACAGGAGGCTAATTCACGGTCGCAGATCCATCCGTTCACCCCGATTCCTCTCTCCCTCTGCGTGGACTTCTTCAATGCCTACCGCGACCCGAACACGCCCTTCTACCGAAAGCTGCAAGAAATCTTCCAAGCCTTGCAAAACGTCAAGGTCGTCAACGGCCTGGGCGGCAAGATCCTGGATATACTAGAATCGTCGAGACGGCAGAGCCAGTGCAACCAGAGCGCGACATCGGCCATGGCAATTGGTAATTCCCCGCCCTAACAATCATAAGTGGGCGTTCTTCGATACGTGCGATAGTTCGGTGTCGAGCTACTTCAAGAAGCGGCTGAGCCTCGCGTCGTCGCCACGCCACGGTGCGGAAGCTAGGATTGGCATCAAAGATGTGACAGCGCTCGCAGCTTTACTTGTGCAGTCGGAGACGCAAGCTAAATCGTACTGCAAGGTTCACCTACCCAGTTCGCCATACATTTAGACAGTACGATCGTATTTCCGTCAAGGAGCCACACTGTCTAACAGCAGCCGGTCGACACGTTTTGGAGCTATACGAGGGGCAGCACCCTCGCTATCCTGCCACCGTACGGTCACACAATACCGACAGGGCAAGCAGGAGTTTATGCGAAGACAGCAGGCTGTGGTCAAGATCCTGTGCACACTAGTCACGGGATCCCGCACCAGATCTTCTCTGCCTTTCTGCCTGAGGCCGTCATCCCTCCGCAAATGCCGAACCATCACCGAAGCATTCCCATTGTTGGCTGAACTCCATTTGCTTCTTGAATATTGATCATAATTAATTGACCTGTCTATTTCATATCAAAATTGCCGCCTATCTGTATTACTACGTACACAATTGTAGATTGCGGGAATTGGGATCATAGAAGTCCTCAGACATATATTTCAGTACCTCAGTACGCTCCGCTTAAAAAGATCATTAGTAGAGTTACAATTCAAAGTATCTAAACATCGCCTATATACACAATCATATCCATAAAGTCACGAATCAACACAAAATCAACCAAAAACTATCGCCCGCACCTCGATACTCTCTCTGGGCTTCGCGTCTGGGGGCGAACGAGGATCCGCAAATGCCGAGTGCGGCACGTGATGGGCAACGCCTTCTTGCGTATCAGAGCACTTGATCAGAATGCGCTCGTCGTCATCAATACCCGACCAGTACAGCCACTGTTGTTTCGGATTGAACTTGACGCCCATCGTCTCGCCCGTGTAGTGCGGGTACCGCCGTTGAATCGGGGTGAGATCATCCGGCGCGACGGTTGCCGCAGTCGCGAACCCCAGCGGCATAGACTCGACCTTGCCATTCAAAGGCCGCCAGACGTTGATAATGCGGTAGCGACCCTGGAGCAGCTTCTCTGCTTCCTCTGGGTCCTCGATAGAAGTGCGAACGCGCTGTTCAGCCGCCCAGGGTGTCTGATCGACATGCGCAAAGTTGACCGGCTGGCGGTGCGCATTGGGGTTATGTTTGCGGACGGTGTGATCGAAGATGACGACCTTGTGAGCGCCGGGGACGTTCTTGAGGATCAAATCCTCAACCTCGGCGTAGTATGTGGTTTTCACTGTCTCGTCCGAGTCGAACCCTGCATATGACATGGTCGAGGGGATATTTTGTAGCACCTGGAAGGCATCTTGGTCCAGGTTGTATTCGCTCTCATGGTCGCGGATATCCTTGAGATGGACGTCGTGTGTGGTCGAGGTGTAGTTCTCTTGTGGTTGCCCGGCGGGAGGGGTCTCTACGTATGCAAATGGGGTAGAGCCGTCCTCGGGGAGGTTGATGAAAGTGATTTGGGTGCTGACGGGACCGCTGAGAGAGGGCATCTTGAATGACGATGTATGTGCTGATAATGATGATGATTTCTAGATGGATGGCATTAAGGCTCCTCTTTATACAGTCTTTGAAGATGAAGATGAATAATGGAGATCCCTGCGGGGTGATGACAAATCGGGTGAATGTGCTCGAAAAACGCCTCCTTCACACATCAGATTACTGAACTTTCACCTTACAAATGCTTTCTCACTGCGCATAAACCTGCCTGTACATACGGGCCTCTGACGTCTTTCATATCGTCCCATGGATGGAATTGAGACACTAGTAGCCAGCCTTGTCGCCCCCCAGATCTGATCTGCCGGTTGCTGGACCCGACCTGATGACCACCACCCACCGGCAATTCCAACGTACTTTGTTTCTTGGGATTAAGGGGGGGTAGAATTCTATTGTAAATATTCAAATGAAATCAGACAGATCAGATCCATTTACGGTCGACTCATGGCCAGTCAATTGGAGGGAGTCCCCAGAATATAGCCAAAGCTGGATCGAAGTGGTCTCGACCGATGACGTCGTGGCTGACTCGAGCAACGTCTTTATACCGCAACCAACTCCTGCTTACCCTCGATCTGAGTAAATGTAATTCTTATCTAAGATATATCTGAAAAAAAAAATAAAAATAAAAGTAAAAAATCCCGGCGATAGTTACCAGTTTTATTATTATCCAATGCCTTCAACAGCAACGAGCTCTAGAAAAAGCTGCGACGGAGAGTCACGGAAGTACAGCTTCAACAACCGTGGAGGGGCGTGTATATATGCCTAATGACAAGCAGTGGGGTTAAATGTCCCCAAGAATGGCAAGTCCGACGACTATAATGTTGACGAAGTGCAAGCCAGCGGCGAAGAGAATAACATGGCTTCAGGCCTTGGACACCCCCAGTCTTAACACCGATTCCGGGGCTGAGGACGATAACCATCGGAGCCTGGGGTATTGTACTAGTGGGTCATTTCACCTTGTTTATATGTGATTTCACTCTCCGGCAAGCTCGGTGAACTATCTTATCGACCAGTCTCTTTGTGGCAATATCTTCCATTTAGAGAAAGATGGCTCCACCTCGATGAGCTACGAAGGAGGATCTGATGAGCTGGCGTATTCAACTACAGTCTGTCGCGGCGCCATATGTGACAATCGAACCAGACAAGGACCACATGAAGCAGGAGACACTGGACATTCGACGGCTAACATGAGGTGCTTCCCGATGCACGCTGCATTGCTGGTTGACCGTCCGCGTTGTGTGGACAAATGATCCCAGTCAAGTCCTCTCAGACCCCAAGGACATCACGCACATATCTGGTGGCAATCAGCAATACCGTCATGGCGGAAGTGTCGCATCTAGATCTGGAAGCGGCCGACCGCGCTAAGAGTGACTTCAACTCTTCGATATCTCATGAACTACGATCGCCGTTGCACGGCGTCCTAGGCCTTAGAACAGTTGATCTACTCCAGGAGATGGTCGATACTGTCTACAGCTGCGGCCGGACTCTGCTCGACACGCTGAACCATTTGCTAAACTACGCCAAGATCAACACACTCACACGGCCTGACGATTGGAAGCGAAACGGTCCGCAAAATGGCGTCGCGAAATTGAGGCCCAAAAGGCGTGCCTGGCTCTCGCCAAGACGAAGGCCTGCTCGCGGGTGCTCAGTATAAGTGCCACGGCCTCCCCCGTACTCGGAGTCGGGCTTCATCTGGTGCATCAGATTCGTCAAGTCGCTCAGAGGATCAATCGACTTTTCCAGTGAACTTGGCAAGGGCACATCGGTCAACCTCGTTCTCCCAATCGAGATGACAGAAGAGTTCCCTCCCCGGCGACCCACTTTCGGCCAGTTGAGACAGCAACTGCACGGAAAGACACTGTTATTATACCCGAAGCTCCAAGCTGGACAGTCGCGGATTCCAGGACAAGGAGTTCGGGCAGCGCGTTCTCACGCCGGATGAAATCGGTCACAGTCAGCCGGACCCGGCAGTTATGACAGAGCACGGATACCGCAAGTATTATCGCGGGGGGTCCAAGGTGCCAAAGGTCGCCAGTACTGAGATCCAGCCACACCTTCCGTTGATCGTCCTGTCCGGTAGAGCTAGTGCATAGCTGGAGAGCTCTCGAGGGAAGCGTTGAGGATTCGGTCACTTTCCTCACTCAACCGTATGTCATCAAAAGGCCCATCATGATGGAAAATGTATTGATCAGGCTAGGGTGAGTCCGAAAAAATTGGCAACAGCGTCTCACGCAGTGTCTAGGACCGAACTCCGCTTTCAGTTAGACGAAGAAGCCAAGTCGGATTCGGCGTGAGAGTCGCCCAAGACGAATGGGGTCAAAAATGCGACTCCAGATGAAGTCGATATAGATAGATCCGCCGAGAAGTCCGAAAGCGATAGGAAGACGAAGAGAATCCTCCTTGTTGACGACAACCAAGTGAATCTGAAGGTTAGTAACTTCCCATCTCACTCTTTCAAAAGCGCCTTTCTAATTGTGACAGATCATTGAAATGTCGGTCAAAGCGGGGGAGAACAGGTTGGAAGCACTGGAAAAGTTCAAAAGAAATAGATATGATGCCGTAGTTATGGGTACGCAGGCCCTGTTTTTCAAACTTTGCTTGGGCAGAATGCAGACAATTGTATGCCAGTCATGGACGGACTGACTGCAACGCGTGAAATATGCCAAGTCGAGGACAAGAGAAAGCTCCCACCGGCGACAATTGTGGTCTCGGCGTCGATGCAGCATGAGGCCAAGATGAGCGGGGCAACCCTGTTCCTGACCAAATCGACACCCCAGAAGCGGCCAAAGGAGATTCTGCTGCAGTTGACGGAGGGTAAAGAGGTTTCACGGGATTGACTTGTTCTGGATCTATACAGTTTTGATCGTGATCGTTGAACTGTCTCCCACCGGAGCTTTCTCTTTCCCGCGAGGAGTGAAGGATATTCGCCGAGTGGGCTGTTCGGCGGGGTTCGACCGTCTTCTTCGCAGCGACCTGCCCCGCTTGGATTTCTCAGCGAGACAACACCTTTAAGAAGACTCGAGAGACCATCACACTGGATAGGCAAACACCTTCAAGTGCACCAGACCCCTCACAATGTCTTTCGGAACCCTGTACACCTACCCCGGCAACCCCCGCGCCGCAAAGGTAAGAAAGCGCCGACCCGACCGAGAGTAGATCGATCCAAGTCAACCGTACCTAGCTAACCCCGCCAACTTGTTTTGGTGCCATTCCAGATCCACGCCGTCGCCAACCTGAGCGGCCTCACAATCACCGATGGCGCCTTCACGATGGGCCAAACGAACCGGTCGGACGAGTTCCTGGCCAAATTCCCGCTGGGCAAAGTCCCCACCTTCACCAGCGCCGACGGCCACCTGAACCTCTCCGAGTCCGCCGCAATCGCCACCTTCGTCGCCGAGAGTGGCCCCGCAAGGGACCAGCTGCTCGGTGCGACTCCCGCCGAGCGTGCGACTATCCAGCAGTGGATTCATCTCGCGGAGAACGAGCTCACTGTGCATTCGATGACTTGTCTCATTCCGAGACTCGGGTATAGGAAGTTTGATGAGGGCGCTGAGGCGTTTGCGATTCAGTGTATGGAGCGTGTTCTGGCGGTGCTCGAGAAGCGTCTTGCCGGTGGGCGGGAGTGGGTTGCGACCGATAAGCTGAGTCTGGCGGATATCACCCTCGCGCAGTCGCTTACTTGGGGGTTCAAGCTGGTTCTTGATAGTGAGGTCCGGGTGAAGTATCCGACTGTCGTCGAGTACTTTAAGCGTGTTGTTGCCAGCGAGGGCGTTAAGGAGGCATTCGGCGAGCCGGAGTTTGTTGAGAAGAGGACGACTCCTCAGTAGCTGACATTATCAAAATAGTTAAAGAAGACATGATCACTACGAGAGAACTGGGGATAAGCTGTTCTTATACTATGTTCCAAGCGGGGTAAGTTGCCAACGTCAGCAGCGATGGCGCAAGCACCGAGGGATCCGGTCCAGTAAGCACAAAAAACAGAATCGGTTATCTATCGCTAAAACAAAGAGAAGTCTACCTAAAAACACACGATGAGAAATCAATTTCCAGTCGCAACTGCCTGTCTGACCCCCAGCGAGCCATTCGTAAGCAACGACCTCGAATCCCGCTCCTTGATCTCCAGTCCCCTACTCGTAACAGCAGCATTAGCATTAGAAGTAGGAGTAGCAGCCCCATAGCCACCACCACCAGGCGTAAGGATAATAACGCGATCCCCAACATTAAACATCGACGTCTTCCTTGGCCCCAGCGACACCTGCCTCGTCGCCCCCGTAACCGGATCCTTCCGCACCCAGATATTCTGCCCGCGCTGCCCATCCTCACCCCCCTCAAGCCCGTACGGCGCTGTAACCCGCCGGTCCGTGAGTACAGAGACCTGCAGCGGCATCCGGAACTCGATATCGCGGATACAGCCGTCGCCGCCGCGCCATGTCCCCGCGCCGCCGGAGCCGCTGCGGATCGAGAATTCGTGAAGGAGTACGGGATATCGCTTCTCGAAGATCTCGGGGTCTGTGATGCGCGTGTTTGTCATGTGCGTGTGCACTGCACTTGCCCCATTCCACCCGAGTCCGGCGCCTGCACCGCCGCAAATTGTTTCGTAGTAGCCGAAACCTTTGGTGACTTCGCCGGTTACGGGGTCTGTTCCACCGCAGCCGAAGCTGAGGTTGTTCATTGTGCCTTGCGATGCGGCCGCGGCGTTAAACGCGTGGAGGACCAGGTCGGCCACCTTTTGGGATGTTTCGGTTGTGCAGCCGACCGTTGCGGCTGTGGGCGAGGGGGATAGGATTGTGTTGTCCGGGCAGACAACCTTGATTGGTTTCAGACAGCCTTGATTGAGAGGGATGTCGGTTGAGATCATGCAGCGGAGGCAGTACTGCGTTCGTTAGTCTGAAAAACTTGAAACGGAGTTGAGGAACTTACCATGATAACCGAGTATGAGCAGGTAGGCGGAGCGTTCAAGTTACCAGAGTGCTCAGGGCCAGTTCCGGTAAAGTCGAAGACAGCATCGCCGGTCTCCTTATCGATGGTGACCTTCAACTTGAAGGGGATACCGTCGTCGTTGTACTCCGTCGCCTCGAGCACACCCCCCTCGTACTTTGCGGCAAACTGCTTCAGCAGATCACGCACCGACTGCGCAGCGTTATCCTGAATAGCGTGCATGTACAACTGCACGACAGGCCAGGTGAATTCCTTGATCAGCGCCCGAATCAACTCGATGCCCTTCTGGTTGGAGGCAACAGCAGCCTTCAGGTCGGCGATGTTCTCGCTCAAGGTGCGAGTGCCACTGCAGCCGGGGAACGAGGCAGGTTCGTCATAGAGGTGCTTGATCAAACCTGCTTCATCGAAGACACCCTCCTTGATCATTTTAAAGGATTCGATCGCGGCACCCTCCTGCCACAGCTCGGTCGAGTTGGGAGGCATCGATCCAGGTACGATTCCACCAATATCTGCGTGATGACCCCGGTTGGCCACGAAGAAGATGATCTCCTGCGGGTTTTCCTCGTCGTCGAAGACGGGCGTGATGGTGGTGATATCGGGAAGATGGGTACCGCCAGCGCGGGGGTGGTTACTGATGATCACGTCACCAGGCTTGAGGGGCTCTGCAGACTCCCGGTATAGCTTCGCTTGGTATGCGATCGCCGAGCTCATTGAGCCGAGATGGCTGGGGATATGGGGTGCATTGGCGACTAGGCCGCCGTCGGCCGAGAAGATTGCACACGAGTAGTCGAGCCGTTCTTTAATATTCACCGAAATCGACGTCTTCTCCATCGTGTGGCCCATTTGCTCTGCGACGGTCATGAAGCGGTGTCCGAAGACACTGAGCTGCACGGGGTCGACAGTGTCGGTTGTCACGCTCTGGCGGTCGGCGCGGTCGACTTCGAGGATGACGTGTTCGGGGAGGATGATGGCCTTGCTGAGGTGGTCGACGACGATGGTCTGCGTCTTGTCGATGATCATGGCTGGGCCGGGGGTGTGTACCCCGGCGCGGATGGACTTGAGCTCGTAGACGGGTGTCTCGGTCCAGCCGTGCTTCTCGAAGAAGATTTTGCGAGTGAAGATAGGCGTCGGGCAGGGAGTTAATGCCTCGGAGTTGTTGCTGTACTTCTTGAGCTCCTCGAAGGGACTGGAGATGTTCAGCACACGAGACTTGCCCACACTTCGGACACGGACATCGTCAATCAGGATGTTGCGAGCGGACTGCGAGAAGCCAAATTCCTGAGTGTGTCTGGCTTCGAAAGCGCGACCGGCGTCTGCAACGTCCTTCTCAGGAAGGGCGATCATTAGAGAGGTATCGCTACCCTGGTACCGCATGTTTAGAAAGCATTCGTGCTCCGTCAAGCTAGCATCAAAGCCCTGAGCCTCGAGCGCTTTGGTTCCACGAGCGGAGAGCGAGTCAAGACGGGCAGTCACCTCAGGAACAACAGACTCGGAGAAGGTAATCGCAGCTGGCTCTTGGTTCTCAACAACCACGTCAGCCAAGGCCATTCCGTAGGCAGATAGAATACTCGAATAGCAGGGGATAATCGCCCGCTTGATGCCGAGATCGCGCGCAACAAAGACCGCATGCTGACCACCTGCACCACCGAAACATCCCAGGTTGTGGCTGGCCGCGCCATATCCACGACCTTCACTGAGTGTTCGGATAGGTCGGGTCATGGTAGCGTTTGCAATGGCGAGGAAGCCCAGAGCGAGTGTTTCCGGAGTGAATGGCTCGCCACCGTTGTCTTTCTCCTTGTTGACTATCTCTGCCAGTGCGCTGAATTTCGCCTTGACGGTGTCCAGATCCAGCTTGCGAGGGAAGAAATCGGGGATGATTCGTCCAAGCAGGAAGTTGGCATCGGTCACCGTCAGGGGTCCGCCCTTGCCGTAGCATGCAGGGCCGGGGTTGGCACCAGCGCTGCTTGGACCGACCTTTAGCAGACCATTTTCCCAGGCTAGGATAGAACCGCCTCCGGCGGCCACCGTGTTAATATCCAGCTGCGGGGTCTGGATGGTGACTTCGGCCAGGGTGTTTTCGAAGATGTGTTCCAGAGCACCAGAGTATCTGGCTACGTCTGTGCTAGTACCACCCTATTGACGTTTGTTAGAATTGTAGCTGTAAAATCGGGAGTTAACATATACATACCATGTCAAAACCAAGCACAGGCGTGCCGTCAGCATCATCATAGCACGTCCGGGACAAGCCCACAACTCCTCCTGCGGGTCCACTAAGGACACCTCTCAGACCGGTGAACTTGGACCAGCTGGTCAGACCACCATCCGACTGGCAAATGAGGAGCTTGTTTGCACTCTCATCCTCAAGCTGACCCTTGAAGTTCTTGCGGAACCCATCAAGATAAGCAAAAGTCATTGGAGTAAGATATGCATCGGCAACAGCCGACTGACTCCGAGGCACATATTTAGCCATAGACTGAAGAACAGACGAGGCCGAGACCTTGAAGCCCATGTCCTCGGCGAGCTTCGTGACCTGCAGCTCGTGCTCCGGGTATGTGTAAGAGTGCATGAAGCCGATAGCGATGTTCTTGAATCCGTCAGCCTTGAGTTTCTCTAGATCGGCGCGCACAGCGTCGAGATCTGGCTTCTTCATGATCCGCACGACTTCGCCGGTCTGGCCCATGACCAGGGCCGGATCGGAGTTGATATCGACGGTGTTCCATTCATTCTTCGGGGCCTCGCTCGCGCCTTCAATGGTGATCCGCTCGTCAACCTCGATCACCGTCTCATACAACTGCTCTAACCGCCGCACAGACAGATCAAATAGATCCGGTCTCGTCTGGTTACCGATGAGGAGGATATCTCGGAAGCCCTTTGTAGCGAGGAAGGCCACGCGGTCCCCCTTGCGCTCCAATAAAGCATTTGTCGCGACTGTGGTTCCCATGCGGATAGACTCAATGGACTCGAGATCTAACAGCGACCCCTTTGGTATTGAGGTTTCTAGTGCCGTCTCGAGGATCTGGCGGATACATTCTGTGGGCGCGTCGTCGTACTCGTCGGGACATACTGAGAGGATTTTGAAGACGATGTGTTCTTTGCGTCCTGGGACCTCCGCCCAGGCGTCTGTAAAGGTGCCACCGCGGTCAATGGCGATGCGGATTCCTTGTGGTGCCATTATGGGGGTGTTGTAATACTGAAGTTGGGGATGACACGGGAGTGAGAGAAAAGTGAGGAGATAAATGGCAGGGGGAGGATGTTATAGGGAGGAATGTGAGGAGAAGTAATGGAATATTGATAAGAAGTGACAATATCGCGAGCTCAATGCGTTTATATTAAGAACCGAGCTCGGGATGACTCTGCCATCCGCCAGCGGCGATGAGCCTCCGACGAGGGTGTGGGGGAGCTGTTGGACGCGCCCGCCGCCCAAGGCGCACTCAGAGGATCGGCCTGTTCGGCCGGCAAAGCAGAAGATGCCGGTTCATCACTTGCCTATCAACTCAGATTAGTTAAGCAGAGTTGGAGTAAGCTCAGTGCGGCCCACAAATCAGACGCCGTTGGCTCCAGTTGCTCCTTCCAGTTTAGGGGCATACCTACGCGACACGCGGGCTGATGCCGCCGGCCGGTGATTACCTTCACTCATTCCAGAATTGTGATTGATGCTGTGAATCTCGTTAAAATGGCTAATTTGGTGAGGCGATAATTCCCGTCTACCAGAATCCCGGGTTAGTCTTGTTTCCCGAAATTTCACCGAGAAGGCACGGCGCCTCGAACGACGCGTTGTTGACATCAGCATTTTCTTGAGATATACAAATTACTCGGCAGTGGGCTTAGTTTCCTATGGGCAGTGAATAAGGCGGATTCAACGATTTAAAAGTTGATAATGGAGTTGATAATAAGAAAAGAGTGACTAGAAATTAGTATAAAACCTTCTCCCGAACGAACAATATATATATATTCACTTTAAAGTCGGTCCATGAAATTCATGTTCAGCATATCGCCTTACTATATTGTTTGAGGTGATTGACTACCGTAACAATAAATCAAATATATATGGCCGAAAAACAAACATCAAGAAAACGTCCCAGGGTAACCTAGTAAGTGTACAAGAAACGCGGGTTGTGCTCTCCAAGCTCCTCCGCCTCCTCCTCGGTCATGCCCTCTACTTTGTAGTCCTCCTTGCCGGTAAGCTTCCTCTTATTCAGATGGTGGAAGTATGCCCAGAAGATGAGGTAGATGATCGCGGACATGGCGACTAGGCCCATCGAGACGGCATGGCCCTTGATGAAGCGGGGGCCTTCGTTTGTTTTGTACAACTGAGAGCGAGAGAAAATACATTAGTCGCTGAGATATCAAGGGAAAGAAGAGGAAAGGGGAAACTCACGAATGGAGCAGGAATACCGGCTGAGTTTCCGATCGTAAGCTGCAGACCCGTTGCCACGGTGCGCTTTCCGTATCGCGGGTTGTTGCTGGGTAGCCAGGCCAGAGGAAGACCGACAATCACGTATAGACCCATTGCAGCGAGGAAGCAGCCGAAGTACTTGACTCCGCCCGGAGCAGGACTAACAAGAATGGCATAGCCAGCGGCACACGTCAGACCAAAGATGACGGTGAAAACGGCACGTCGCTGGAATCGATCGGAGAACCACGCAACGACGATGTAACTAATCGCACCGAGCGCATAGCAAGGAATGGTAAGCGCCTGGACCTCGGCGGTGCTCCAGTCACCCAAACCCTTGATAATAGTGGGCAGGAAGGTAGAGTATCCGTAAAGGATCGTGTCCCCGCCGAACTGGCCGATACAGAACAGCCAGATCTTCCAGTCCTTCAGACCAGCGTACACATCGGCCTTGTGCATTTGGTCCGACGACTTGGTGTGGCCGATCTGTCGGCGCATGCGGAGGTCGATGAGTTCACGTTCTTGCATCGTCAGGTACGGAGCGGTGTCTGGGGTGTCGGCGAGCCACCACCAGATGGAGATTCCGAGGATGAAAGTCGGGATGCCCTCGAGGATGATGATCCAGCGCCATCCGCGGAGACCGGCGATTCCATCCATGTAGCCGATTCCGTAGGCGAGGAGACCGCCGATCGATCCAGCGATGGCGGCGGAGACGAATAGATAGCCGATTCGAAGGGCATACTCGCGTTTAGTGTAGAACATCGTCAGGTAGATGGTAAGGCCGGGGAAGAGACCTCCTTCCAGGGCCCCGAGGATCACGCGGCAGGCGATCAAGCCCTTGTATCCTTGGACAATACCAGTCAAAGTAGCTACCAGTCCCCACGCTGTGGTGATGAATGAAATCCAGCGAGACGGTGTGAACCGTTTGATGACTAGGTTCGAGGGTAGCTCTGAGAGAATATAGGTGACGAAGAGAATCGAGACGGCGATCTGGTACTGATCACCATGGAGGCCGAGGTCTTCTTCCATGCCGTACAACCGTGCATTACCAATGTTGACGCGGTCTAGGAAACTCAGCAAATAGAGCAACATGACCGGAGGTACAATCCACATGTCAAGCTTGCGAAGGAGAGCCTTCTCCGCGGCTGGGTCGATGTAGATGTCATGCTCGTCAGCGGCAGGCTGCTGCCTCTCTTTTTCGGGGAGGGTGTCGGAAAGCGAAGTGGCTTCTGGAGTCGACACCATGGTGGCGAAAAATAATGGGGAGGGTGAAAGAGGGCAAAGAAAGACACCCAGGTGGTTGGTCGAAAGTGGACGAGAGGCTGGAGGAGAAGCAACCTTTTTAAGGCGGATTTATGGGCCTCCAACCCCCTACACCCGCGAATACCCCGGATCCAGCAGACGATAATAAGATAACGAGATTATGAGATAACTGTGTAGCATCATGATGATTTTGGACGAAGCAGAGTGGGCTCCACCCCTCCACGAGGCCATCCCAAAGGCAGGGGTGATTTGCTCCGCCGTGGGGCGCACTCGGCAAAGGCAGAAGATGCCGGCGAGATAACCGCAAACCAGCCAAATCTCCGCACAATTGAGGGGTTATCGGTGGGTAATTGGCCTGATAGCTGATTATGTAATACTTGGCACACCCTGTCGGGCGTTTTCTTCGTGTATCTTCAGCCTCAGACTCCGGCAACTGTCTGAAAAGCCGTCCCCAGCCGTGTGTGCAACCGTTTACCCCAGACTCCACAGTTGATATCAAGGCATCTAGCCCGCCCCATCTCCTTCTTTTTGGAAGCAGTTTAGAAACAGGAGGACCCATTAAGCATGCCTGACAAAGTCCAACGACGCGCGAAGCGGCTGATCGCAGCGTGAGCACTTTTTTCTCTCTCTCTCCATAGTTCCCGCTTTTTTGCCGCTAGGAGTTCCTAACCCTACTTGGTGTAGTTGCTATAGCTGCAAGCGGAAAAAGATCAGGTGTTCCAAGGGAGTTCCCTGCCAGCCCTGCTTGGCCAGTGGCCGGCCGGATGCCTGTGAATTTCCCGACAAAGAGCGGTTGATCCCGGTTCCTGAAAAGTAAGTCAGTCTTGAAGGGTTACAAAACTGTTGAATCAGTCTTAATATGGAGTTTGCATCCAGCTACGTCGATGATCTCGAGGCGGAGAACAAGCAACTTCGAGCCCTTGCGATACGAACCCAGCGACGGATCCAAGCGCACGGGATTAACCCCAACCTCGCGGAGAACGACGACGATGACGAGGCGCCGCCTCTATCGAACGAAGAAAGTAACCTGTTCAACCCTCTTTTCGACAGACAACCGGAGAACTGGGCTCGCGAGCGGTCCGCTGAGCCAGGCTTCATCGGCGAGGCCTCCTGCGCGGCGTTCAGCAACCGGTTGTTATCTTGCCTCGACGATAACTACACCCCTTCCACTGCTGGCCTATCGAACTATCACCGGCTGAATGGATACAATCGCCTGATGCAGCAGGGTTGGGAGTTCCCTGAGCGCATGCATGTGAAGCTATTGCTGAATGTGGCGCAGCGATTCATTGGGAACTACCACCCGCTGTTTCTCCAGGTCTCCTTCATGGAAGAGGTTGATGCCGTCTACCACAAGGAAGTTGCTCCTTCGATGCTCTGGCTATGCAAGTTCTACTCTCTCATGGCCCTGGGAGAGATCTACACGAACCGGAGAGGAGTGGGAGACAACAACCGGGTTCCAGGGACGAACAACTACATCAGAGCTGTCAGCCTGTTTCAGGAGAATTACGACGCTTATGAAGAGCCTTCCCTGATGCAGGTCGAGGTCTTGACACTTCTGGTAAGATGGTGATCTGCGTCATACATGATGATAGGCTGATCACAACAGGCGTGGGCGTCCAACATCTTCGGTCGCATCCGGACTGCATATACTTATAGCGGTATCGCAACAAGACTTGCCTTGAGCCTAGGGATGCATCGCTCCACCCCCAAAACCACCACACTGACGCCCATCGAATGCGAGAGTCGACGACGGACGTGGTGGGTGTTGTACTTCTTCGACCGCTTCTCGGCCTCGAAGCTCGGGCAGCCCCTTACAGTCCGCGATGAGGATATCGACGTCGAGATGCCTAGCATGGATGGCTTGACCAAGGAAGAGATGGCCGAGTTTCAGGACCCGGAGAATCTGATCATCAACATCAAACTGGGTCGAATCGTGGGAAATATCCGTAAGCCCTGTTCCTCTGTCAGTCATCAAGCTCGAGATCTATTCTAACCATCCATGTAGTGACTCAGATATATGGGATCCCCAAAGCCACAAAAGGCCGCTATATCCACCAAGTGCACAGTATTCTCAAACAGCTCCGCACTTGGCACGAGGCACTACCGACCGATATGCGTGTCCGCGAACGAGGCACTCCGCGACCCGTTGCCAGCCTTCACCTTGCCTACAACCAATGCATCATCCAGACAACCAGGCCCGTGCTGCTCCACCTCTTCAAGTCGCAACTGGACCCGAAAGTACGCGTAGAAGGATCAACCCGCCCAAACATCTCCGCAATCACGATGGCACTAGCCGAGAGCTGCGTCCACGCCGCACAGGCCTCGAGCCGGATGGTAGAATACCTCTTCACCGACGGCTCGATCGCTACCTTTGGCTACTGGGACGCACATCACATTTTCTCCGCGGCGATGATCCTCATCATGTCCGCGATGATGAAAGCGACCGCTGTCAACGCCGAGCACCTCGAGACTCTACTCAGCGTCCTGCGCGCGCTGAAGAACGACGGGAATATCCCCGCAGTGGACTTTTGTGAGAGGCTCTCGCATATCCAGGCGCGTGTCACGGCCTTGCTGGCCACCGGCCGCTTCGGGGGCGGCGACGGATTCCACCACGCCCAACGGCATCCGATCCCGCGGGAAATGGCGCGCCCATCGCATAATGAGGCCCTGCCCCAGCAGCAGCAGCAGCAGATAATTCACACCCCCAGTAGCATTCAGGATGGCCCGGCTGAGCCTGCGCAGCAGATTGATTTTGTAGATATTGATATTCTTGGGAATCCTCAGCTTGGGGACTTCTTGGACGGGAATCAGGTGCAGTGGGGGGTGGATAATTTGTTCACGGAGGACGGCACGCTGAGAGAGTTTCCTTCAGCGATCGACCAGCAATTCAATTTCGTGCATTAGATGCGATGATGGGATTTTGCTTAACGACCTTAATGATGTTATGCGGTAATGGAAGATTGTTTTTCTAGTTTGGATATCTAATCAATGGCTTTGTTTGATCAATTTGATGATGCTACTTGCCTGCATACGTCATGACTCTAACCCCCCAGAAGTCAGTCCAATTAAATCACAAAACCAGCCATTGCTTGGTCTGGCTGGCCAATGGCAACGTAGAATCCGCTTTTTCGTGAGGAGGAGTATATAGCCCACTTTCTCCTCGTCTGTCCAGCTTTCGGAAACGCCTCCTGTCACATCCCTCACCCCCAAATTCATTCACCACATACTACAAATAACCTCCCGAACTGGACCAACATGCCTCAGAGTGGGTTATTCGATTACAGGATCGTGCTCGATGCTGATTCTGAATTCAACAGGCAAGACCGAAACCAAAGAGACTTTCCTGGACAGACTCCGTGGTCACCACCATCATGACGAACAGAAAAGTGAGAGCCAGGAGGGTAACAAACCCACTGACCGTGAAAGCGGGCTGCGTGAAACCCTGAAGAAGGATGAGGAAGGGGCCAAGGAATATCTGAAAGAGGATCAGAAGTTGGAAGAAGAGGGCGATATTTATGGAGGTTTGATGTGATTTTGCAGAGAGCTTGTTTCTTAACATCATAATTGCTCGTTTTTAGGAGATAAATATTGTGAATATGACGTACATAGGATATAGGAGGGAGCATGGGAAGGGACCCTATTGTTTATGTAGAACTGGGAACAAGCAACCCCCAGACAGGGCGAACACTGCAAACAAGCTATACCACCTGTCTCACCCCTTTGAAGCTGGCTCTGCATCATCTTCGCCATGTCCCTGATCGACCGGACCTGCATCAGCGCCGCCAGAATTGCGGGGATGGAGCGCGACCTGTATCTACCTACCTACCAGGCGGGAACTGCTACTCAATTAGGTGGAGATCAGTGGATACATACCAGATTCTCCCCAAACGTTTGGCCCATCTATGTCTGTTTTCAAACCCTGCCTGGCCCCTGACGCTATTAATTCAACATTTTACGCCATTTGAACAACGGCGTGGCTGTAAAATATCGTGAAGACTGTGGGAATCTCCTCAATAATATCATCTTGGCATAAAGTAAATAGCTGCAGTTTCAAAGTAAACCTCTTAGATCAATTTTAGTTTCAAAGTAAAGCCCCTCTGGCGATGTCCCCTCTTCCAGCATTGCCTCACATAGTGTCTTCTCGGAAGGTGGAATGAAGAATCCTTTCTTTCGTGTATTTCTAGCGGTGGTGGGCACTGCAAAATATACCAAGCGCCAGCCCCAGTTCTACTTGAAGATCAATATTATTTCCGTTTTATTTGAACGCCTGAAACATACTTCTGGATCCGGGATGGGCAGCTGCCTTGAAGGAGAGCAACTTTGTTCCGCGGGCAAATCACCGCCATATGTTTTATTGCCATTCTCGGCTTTGAGGATCTTCGCAGGATTTTCAACTTCTTGGTTTGATAGGCCCGAAATCATTTTTTTGATCTCGAGGCGAATATTCACGGCGACAGGTGAGAGTTTCTGTGGATTCATTCTGATAGGCGTTCAAGTTTATAGGTCCAGTCACTAAGAAGAAGAAGAAGTCAATAACAAATAGATCACTTCTCGTGATGAAGAAGAAGAAGAAGAAG
>JOMC01000208.1:60459-105708 GCA_000812125.1 Aspergillus ustus
AAGAAGAAGAAGAAGAAGAATAAAACTGACCTTTCAGGTGCGATGAAAACATAGACCGCGATATTCCATCCAAGTTGGGACGAGCGGGAGGGGCATGAGAGTGTCCGAGATAAAACGAGGCTCCATTGGGCACTAAATCCCGCGATCATGGTAAGCGCACTCTTTCTTCCTAGTTAAGATATTAATAGAGCTAACTACCTGTCCGTATTGGGGAACGAGGGTGTTTTATCGAAGTTGCAGAGCAGTGAAGCCAGAAGATGTAAATTGAACCATATCGGTGCCGCGAATCTTGCTTTAGGAATTTATTGATATCCTCTCGCATGTTGCACAGGATATATTCCCCTCGTAGTGCAGAGAGAGGTGATGTGGGTATATAAGACTATCATGAATGTACAATTTGGCATCCTTCTCATGCTACAACAGCAGGGCGCTGCACTACCAACCGTCTCCTTCAGAATTCCAATCAACCAGAAGGCAGGATCACGCCCTCTCCACATGCGCAGCCTTTCCAGACTCACCAACCGCGACTGCCTTGTCAACATTAACATCCAAGCCCATCTGCTTCATCGCATTGACACCGGACAACGCATTCGGCCCATCGAAAATCTCCGCAACCTCCTCAAGGGCTTTACCCTTGGTCTCCGGGAAGAAGAAGAAGATCAACGTGAAGTTCACCCCAATCACACAGCACCAGACAATATAATACCGCCACGAGATCGCATCCATGGCAACAGGGTTCGCGAAGCTGTTGTACAACCCCGCGAGATTGCCAGTGAGTTGGTACATCATCGATGCCTTGGCGCGCAGCGAGAAGGGCACGACTTCCATGATGTAGGTGGGCGCGACAGGCGAGCACATGTGGTAGGCGGCGCTGAAGACGAAGATCATGGCGAGCACGGCGCCCGCGAATCCCTTGTCCTCGAAGTTTTTCTTCTCGTTGATCGCTGAGCAGATTGTCCAGATGATGTATGCGATTCCCATCCCGCCCATCCCCGCGAGGAAGAGGCGGCGACGGCCCGCGCGATCCACGAGGAGGGCGAAAAAGGCAGCGGTGAGAAAGGACCAGACGGAGAGGCAGGCGTTGATGATGAGCTGGACCTTTGAGTCGGTGATGTCGATCGTGTTGAGGACCTTGGAGAGGTAGTAGGAGGTGAGGGCGTTGCCGGACCACTGCAGCATGGCGGGGATGTACAGCGCGAGGAACAGGCGGTGTTGGTTTCCCTTGGTGGCGACCCATTCGGTCCAGCGTGAGGCCTTTTGGATCTTCTCCATCTCGAGTGTGGCGGTGATCTCGGCCATTTCGAAGCGCACGAGGCGCGAGGATGGGTCGCCGTCGCCGTGGTATTTTGTAAGCAGGGCGAGGGCTTCTTCGTGACGGCCCTGGTAAATCAACCAACGGGGCGACTCGGGCGCGAACAGACTGAGGACTGCCTGCACGAGTGAGAAGGAGCATTGAAGGGCACTAGGGATTCTCCAACTCCAGGACGAGCCAGTCATTTTGAACGTCCCGTAGGTAACCCAAGCGGCGATAAGAGAACCCAGAGACCAGGTGACGAGATAGAAAGAGACGAGCTTTCCGCGATGCGTTGGGTACGCGACTTCTGTGAGCAGAGGAGGTGCAGCTGTCGCGACGATGCCCAGTCCGAAGCCGACGAGGAAGCGCGAAGCGACGAACATGCCGTAGTTGATGGAAGCCGCCTGAATGATCGAGCCGATGATGATAATGATGGACCCGCCGCAGATGGGGTAGCGTCGCCCAAACTTTTCACAGAGCTGCGACGAGACGACGACGGAGATGAGGATCCCTCCAGTTGGGCCAAAGGTCATGGCACCAAGACGAGTCCCCGTCGGGGTGCCGAAATACTTCTGCCACTGAGGAAGGGCTTGCATACCGTTAAGCATACTGCTGTCGTAGCCCGATGCGATTTGGGTGAGAAGGGCGCAGAGCAGAAGGGTGTTGAGCTTGATGAGGGTCCAGTCCCTGTACCAAGGCTTGCGGTCCTTGGGGATCACATCGTTCAGGGCGAGCCCTTCGAAGTTGTCCGAATGCGAAAGCATTGCCGTGGAGAAAGACGGGTCTAGTTTGATTGAGTGGATTGGATTGCGGATGCTGGTTGAAGAGAGGGCAATTCTCGTACCTTTATAGAACCCCCGCAATGTCTCCAGGCCGCGTGGAGCAACAGTCTGGGGTTGATAGTCCCACGTTCGGGGATGCCGGGTGGGAGACAACGACAGGTCGGCCTAATTCGCGGGCTGCAATTGTGGGCGAATTGGACTGAAGCGAGGCAGAACTAAGGCGAGTCGTCTGACTTGGTCTCCAACTTGGCGGCTTGATTGTCGCTGCTTCGGAGGAATGAGGCCGGGCCCAATTCGCCCGGTGCCAGCGCCCTCGCTGCATGCGACGAAGGAGCATAAAGGCTCTAGCTTTGTCGGCTAATATTGTCTGCCATGCTCACTTTGCCAAATATGTCTACGTCTAATGAGTTGTCTTCTTCCCCCGCCCCTGGCTCTCCATCCAGCGAGTCCAGAGCATCCGACGGCGCCTACACCACCAACGGCCACACGACGCCTCCGGAGTCTCAAGCAGGCGAAATCATGGATCCAATCACTGTGGTGTCTACTGAGTCTGCCCACACTCAAGTTGTGTTGGCAGAGTTATTTTCCCAGAATGTTATCGCCAAAATGCTACGAGTCGCAGTCGAGGCACTAGAAAACAATGTGAGTGGTTCCATCCACCTGTAACTGCATCAACTAACATACATTCCCAGAATCCACCACTCGTATATCCCGAGTTCGTCCCGCAACATGGGGAGAAATCGGGGCGGTACTTCCTCCGTGACAGGGACTTTTGGACCTGTGGCTTCTTCCCAGGCATTCTGTACTTGCTCCGGGAACGCGCAATCCGATATCCCCAAGCGTTCCCCTATCTCGGACACGAGAAGGACAGCGTATCCACGTTAACTCCGTCATTACGTCGCCAGCTCACGTCTCTATGTCGCAGCTGGACGGATCCCGTTCAGGCAATGATGATCAGAACCGACACACACGACATGGCCTTTATTATTCAGCCATCAGTGCGACGGGACTGGGAACTCACAAGTAACGAGGATAGCCTGCACGCTGTCCTCACAGCAGCCCGCAGTCTCGCCAGTCGCTATGTCCCCTCCGTCGGAGCCATCCGCAGCTGGGACGTCCTACGCCAAGCGGATGTCGAGATTACCAGTCTCACAGACGACTGCCTGGTGATTATCGACAGCATGATGAACCTGGACCTCCTGTTCTACGCCTCCAAGCACCTATCCGACCCCAGCCTGGCGGATCTCGCCACCACGCACGCGTGGAGAGTCAAGCGCTCGCTCCTCAGACCGGAAACAACCCAGAAGGAGCATAAATACCAGCTCTATTCAACATATCACGTCGTCAACTTCGATCCCCACACGGGCGGAATCAAGCAACGCCGCACAGCACAGGGATACCGCGCCGATTCGACCTGGGCGCGCGGCCAGGCATGGGGAATCTACGGGTTCGCTCAGACATATACCTGGACGAAGGACAAGGGGTTCCTTGAGACAGCGTGCGGGCTCGCGGATTACTTTCTTCAGCGGCTCGAGACCTCCCCTGCCTGCGTGGAGCGACCCTCGCCCAACGGAAAAAGAACCATAGGGCGCTATGTTCCGCTCTGGGACTTTGATGCGCCTATTGAAGATGAGAGCGATCCCTTGCGGGATTCTTCGGCTGGTGTAATTGCTGCGAATGGGATGTTGCTTCTGTCGCAGAGTCTTGCTGCGATGGGGGATGAGGCACTTGCGAAGAAGTACTTTGATGTGGCTATGCGGATTGTCACGGAGACGATTGAATATTCATACTCGCAGGAACGTGCCAGGTTGGTGAAATCTGGAGATACCGTTGTTGTGGAGGATGAAGTGGCAGGGCAGAGATTCGATGCCGTCTTGAAGAATGCTACTGCGAACCATAATGCGAAGGACCATGATCGCTACAGTGACCATGGCCTGGTATATGCCGATTATTATCTACTGGAGTTCGGGAACCGGTTGTTGAGCATGGGTTTGGTTTAGCATCGCCATCTTCTACTTATAGACAGTCATAACCAACAATAGATGAATGCATATGGGTTCACTTGTGAGATGAATGAGAATCTTAGAGAACTGCAAGAGGAACATGAAGATTTCTAGTAGACTATTTTCTCAGAGCTTGAACATTCCATATACAGATTTATCTAATCCTGCAAAATAATAACATCCTCATCCCCATCTGGCGACCCTCGTCCACGTACCTTCACCCTAGGAACATCCAGCCAGCGCTCGATGCCAACTTCACGACTTAGAGGTGTTGCCGCAGCGAAAACGTGCGTCACAAGCTCAATCACGCTACCCTCGTTAAAGTCAAAGACCTCGTGTTTGACAACCGGAATCAAGGTGCGCTGGGCGATCAGATTCGTATTCGAATCCGGCTTCAAGGCCTCATGTTCGGTAGCCACATCCCGCCCGGAAGATACGCGAGCAGTTCCGACTATTCCACTGGCGCCTGCATGTGAGAGGACAAGAGTGCTAGTGCTGTTTGTATGGATCCCTTCTACCTCCCCAATTCGCTGATCGCCCACCTTTTTCAAATCGGACAGAACTCGGAGCACCCGATCCTTCCCCAGTGGCACTCGCGAAATAGCAAAACCGCCCTCGACGATATGAAGGCTTTCTAATGTGCCAGGCTTACCCAACCTGATGCGATGAATCCGCGTGTGCCAGTCCGGCCACCGGCTTGTCGGAGGAATGAGGGTCGTTTCTACCACGACCTGGCCATCGCCCCAGGGACGCCATTCGGCGCGTGCCACAGGGACAGTCTCAACTTCTCTGTTGAACGATGAAGCATGAATACTTGCAGTCGCGTACTGCACAGCTGAGCACTTCCACTTAACCGCCCAAGTCTCAGCTCCATCGCGACTAATCGCGAGCGTGCTATCGGGAGCGATCTGCTGGATCAAGGGTCCCGTTGGCACGCTGAAGCCAAAGGCAGAGGAATATGCGAATTTGGAGTATTTTGCTTGGTTCGCTTTCATGGGCCAGGCGACAAACTGGCCGGCTGAGAGGAGGAAATGGTGGTTGCCCGATGGGTGATTGCACAGAATCTGCGTCGGGGGCTTCACCAGCTCGACGGCGGGTTTGAATTCGGGGTATGCGGCTTCATCCGATGTCCAGAACTCGTGCGTGTTTCCGAGCATTAGGATGATCAGAGACTTGAGGCTCCAGTAGATGGATTGGGGAGAGTTGTAGTCTTCGGACATGTACATGTTTCTGCCTTGTGTCAGCTTGCGCACCGAGATGGCATCTTCATGGACAACTCACGGATACAGATAGCCAATATTCATTGTTCCATCCGGATAGAAAATATCCTGAGAGTTTTCAGCCCACCAGCGAAGATGGCGCATGATAAACCCTTTGACTGCCCCGGGTGAAGCCAGTGGTTGTGGCATGTCCGAGATGCCAGCAACAGCCAGCGCAGAGAAATAAGCACCGTAGGCAAAGCGATACGCAAGGGAGCGACCGAATGGAATCGCGCGACCTATCTTGAGTCAGAGACAACAATCTCGTTATTAGAAGATACACCCACCATCTCTGTCGAAATACCGCCAAAACGCCTGGCCAAACTCCCTCGCCTGCCCCCGATACCTCTCGACCCTCTGCGGATCCAAGTCCGCCGCAAACTTGACATACAATAGCTGGCTGAACTGGATCGCAAAACTGCCAGAGTAATAGTCAACCTGCCGTCCACACCCGATCTTATCGCGCCGCCTCGTCCGAATACTCTCCCTTTCCTCCTCCTCCTCAGCCTCAGCCGTCAACCACGGCCCATCGCCGGACCATCCATCCCCAAGATAAAACGAATCCAGCACAACAAAGTCGCGCTCCATTTCAGACCTGAGCTCTGCATAGGGAACACCCGCCACAAGGACAAGAGCCAGGTTCGTGAACACACGGAACCACCGCCAGTTATTAACAGGCATCGGCTTGCCGTTGATCGCGCGCAGCCACGCGACGATATTATCGCGCACGCGCGCCTCCTGCGAATGGAAGAACGCCTTCGGTGCGAAGAGCAAAGCGCACGCTATCACTTCGGCTTCGACCATCCGCTGCTCTGCGTCGATGATCGTGCCCCAGTATTCTGCGTGCGCTGGGTCTGTGCCCGTGGCGAGGCCATCGATCCATGGCTGCGCGAGGGCGTGGATTGCAGCTGCGTGCGTTGGGTCGGTTCCGGTTTCTGCGGTGTGTAAGAGGGCGCTCACTACCCATAGCGGGCGCGCAAATCCTTCAAGTTGTGCTGCGCCTTCGTCGAAGTGGGCGCCGGTCGAGCTCGCGAGGCGGATGAAGGCTTTGGCTGGTGAGAAGTGGGCGTGGAGGGGCTGCACGATTGCCGAGGCGGCCTGAATCAGGCCTTCTCGGGTTTGAAGCGGGTTATTCGTGAAGTTGGCGAGTGGTGGCATGGTTACGATGGTTAGTATGTGTCTGGCTTAGCTGTCTACATTACTTTGGTAGATATATTGATCTTCACTCGGTGTGACGTGGGGGCATCGGGCGAGCTCTCGGAGCCACATCCCCCCGCACGGAGTTCCTCCTCGGACGATCCATACCTAACTGTGGAGACCTTTTTTTTTCTTGGTATTTTGAAGCTACTCAGTCATGTACGGTACAAATGGCGCGAAATTCGCGTTGCTCAAGCTAATAATGCGATCCATCTCCGAATACTGTTGATCGAGCAGAATCGACGTGACTGCCGTCAATTCGTCAGGGCTCCCAGTATTATAGCCCGTTGGCCCCGGACCAGCCCCCGAGAGCATGGGATGCAGTACTGTATGCTCGGGGTTGAGGATACCACTGGCTGATTGTTGTGTCTGGCCGAATTCGTTCTGCTGCGAGTGTGGGATGACACTTGCATCGACCGGTACCGCTGATCTAACGTGGTCACGTTCGGAATTATTCCTGCCATTCCACTCGATCTCGTTCGAATAGCCCAGAACATCGAGTTTGAAGCCGGCATCGTTCTGGCACTTGTCGTATAGCCCTCGCAGTTGACCGCAATATTTCGCAGCCAGGTTTCCACTGTGAATTTGGCTATTTCCAGACCAGCGGGCGGACATGGTATCCAAACATCTTGTTAATGTCCAGAAATCCGAGGAGAGCTCGGTTTTGTAGTACCGCCAATGCACTGCGAATAAAGGACTCTTTTTAGCAAGAATTCCTTCACCGTGAAACCTACTCTAAAGAGGACCTGGCCTACCTAAAAGAACCCTCGCACTGACAAACACGCAAAACGCAAACTGGCTGTCGACCATGCTCTCCGGCGGCGAGTTGTCGATGTACTTTTGTGTGATATTCGCTGTCTCCGCGGCGGCAGCTTCGCATGTCTCGGCGCTAGATAAAATGGGCAGTTTGACCACTTCCAGCCACTCGGGCGGGGGGTACGCGATTCGCTGGTGAAGAAGGATCATGGATGTGTTGTGCGTAATGTGTGCTAGAGTCAGGTTCGGGTCCATATTCACTACCGTAGGTTGTCGAGAGATATTCGAGTCTTTCCAGCGTTGGGGTAGAAACATCTTCCAGCTAGGTGTTTTTAAGCCGATGAACCTGTTGTTATTTACTTCGAGACGTACCTCACAAGACGCAAATCCAGCTCCTTGAAGCGCATAAGCCAGCTACCCATCTCCTGCCGGTCGCGGTAGTTGATTCTCTGCTGCAGGAAAAACGTCGTCACCCGACTGAGGGACTCGGTGGCTTCGACTCGATATGCGAATGCACCGATTGTGTTCATATCGACTCTTTCTTCTGGTGCCGGTAGGTGAGTGTGGACTTGGGCAGTCGAAAACCGGCGGCGGGGAGACTCAACCGTATTATAGTCCATAGGTTGGAAGGCGATGAGATTTCCAATCTTGCCCGCGGATTTATCCCAGATGCCAAAGAACGGGGTGATTACGATCTCCTCATTGTGCCACAGTCCTCCGTCGGCGGGCAGCCGTCGGTGGACGTCGTTCGAGGTCAGGCTGGTATTCCAACTGCAAGATTCCTATCAGAATACTAGTGATTCAGCTATTCGCGAGTCGGTACGTACCCGGTAGTTACTGAGCAAAATCTACTTCGGTTAATCACCCTGGCCTCCACATACAGGGGTGGAGAGAAGGATTTACCTGTCCAAGTTGAATATCGTCCAGAACACTCGCCTCCGTTCTTCTTCCTCTATCCAATCTTCTGCTGGAGGGAGGCAGGGTCTTGGTTGTAATAACGGACCATTGTCGTGGTGTTCCGACTCGACGCTCAGCTGAAGGTATTCCACCGTCCTGGTTAGGGAACCAACAATCGGCCATGCCCGCGATAGTCTGCCTGAACCAATCTATCCCCTAGGTTAACAACCCGTCAGAAAATAGTCTCTTGAGAACTCACATCCTCGAAACAAATGAGAGTAAGAGCCTGCAGATTCTCCACATGCAGATCATTCATCGCAGTCAGGAGGACAATCTTTCGCGATCGCTCACAGATCGCCTCGATATCCCCAAGGCCAGCCGTCAAATCCGAATCAACATGCTTCAGCAGTCCAAAAACCATGGCGTGTAAGACGACTTCTAAACGCGCTCTCTCATTCGGGTCTTTCATTCGTCGCCGGAATCGTTTCTCGTGAAATGTAGGGATCCATGGTTGCACCTGGGAAAAGTACAGGTTGATGATAGATTCGAGTATTTCTGATCCTGGTAGCGTAGAAGATAAATCTGAAAAGTCGTCAGGTTCAACCAGTGGCCGGTCATTTGTTCGTCTCCTCTTGGTGGTAACTGGTGACAGAGGCTGTGATCCCGAAGACGAGAAGTTGCCATTATGCGCTTCGTGAACTGCCGGTACTTCAGAAGCATCGGACAGGTTTCGCTTTCGAGACTTTTCTGGTCGCAATTGGCCTAAGAGCTGCTCCAATCCTTCGCAAAGGGCCGAGGCGATGCTCGTAGGGTCCTGAGTCGGTAGACGAACATCGTCTCGTGTAGACCGTTCCTGCGTGAAGACTGCATCCTCCAGCGCCTCTATACATCTATTAGCCTGATAGAATATCTCAGAGAGGGACCAAGTGACTGCTGCTCGAGGTACTCACCAACCCGTCTCCTCAAAGCCTCCACCGCACCCGCCTTGAGCCCGGGCTTTTCACGGTCCACATCGTACGAGCACGACGACCCTATAGTTACATCGCTCAGTCGATGTATCCTCGCTTAATGGATTGAAGATAAGCAAGCTTACCAATTCTGCGACAGTGGGAACAGCGAGGCAGCTCGCGCGAGCAGCGGAGTTTGCGCTTCCGACAGGCTCCACATGCAGGTCGCTCGTCTCCCTGAGTCGGCGGTTGTTCCACCTCCATTATTATTCATTACTTTGCTGACTGCCAGTGGGAGGTAGGTGCGGGCGGTTACAGACAGACAGGCATTCCCCCGAGAAAGGCCGCAGGAAACAGGTGTGGAGGAGTTAATGTGCCGGCGGAATTGGGCCGAACCCCCGCGAGACTTCGCCCGCGATCAGCTGATGTGCTCTTGCGGGGAATTTTCCGGCGGGCACCAATCAGACAGAAGATGATGGAGTCGGGGTTTGAGTACTGCTGATCGCCAGTCGGTGCAGTTCTTTGGTGTACGACGACACGTCGAACAGGTGCGTCGCTATCGATTTGGGGAGCCGGCAGTTGGACTGGATCTCGTCAAGGCAGCTGCCCAATCTCCAAAGCAACCACAGGTCGTTATCGCAAGGTGATCCGGAAGGAGAGTGCAGGATATTCCAGAATATCGTAATAGCCGCGAGCGACAGTTGGAACGAAGATTGCCTGTGCGTTCACAATTAGCAATTCCATTTCTTACTTTGTGGGTACTGCTGCCAGAGACAATTGAACTGCGAGGAATTCGTGTTGAATGTCGTGGTCGAGTTGCAACAATGTCATTCTACTCGCCTCAATAGGAACTATCAACTCCTCGCCAACATTCCCGTGGGACAAATTGCTGCGTACGAGGTGAAGAATAGACGCACAGTGGTAGTATTCAATCCACGTGAACAGCAGGTGCAGGGGAGCCTTAATCTCGCGAGGACTACAAGGCAACCCGATGGAGGCCGGTTGTGCGTCTGGTGGCAGAGAACGTTTCCAACTACCCAGTGTGGCTTCAAGATGCCGAATCAGACCCTCCGTTTCTGCTTCTGGTCGCCGCAAGGACTCCTCTGAGTATAGCAGTGTGTAAATCCGGGACTTTATGATGCATAGGCGGATATCGAACACAAATGTTGCCGTTGTTATAATTGGTCCTGCTGATGGTAGTGTCGAATAGGATTCCCTGGGCGAATAGAGAGTTTCGACATAGTCAGGCGGCAGTGAAAGACTGCAGTACGAGTCATTAATTACAGGAGGTAGTCCCGTTCGGAAGACAAGGTCTTTGTCGGTAAAATAGCAAATCCAAAATATGTTCCTAATCTGGAGCCCAGCATAATCCCTTTCGCCGTCGAGTGGCACAGTGTGTCCACCAAGCAAGAAGACAAGGCGACCCGCGATTGAGTTGAAATGGATGGCCACAGACAAGGAGTTGCAAAGAGTTCCGTGGAGGGCCTGCAAATGGGAAAATGGTCGGAGATGTTAGCTTTGCATGGGACGAACAGGAGCCTATAATATCTATGCGAGTCGCGAAACGCTCACCAGTGTTGCTGCAGCCTGGGCCAGCTCAAGGGATGCCTCTCCGTTCAGGGCCTCTCCCATCAGACATCGGGCATTGATAGCACACATCTCTCCATCAATGAACGGGTATTTCCTCACTGTATCTTGGCAGATAACACACATTAGTGCCATGAAAGCAAACACGCAAGCCCTGTGCGCTACGTTGCGTGTATATGGGCAGGTTATATCATAAGCAGTGGTTACAATAGCATGGAAAATATCAGGATCGAAGATCGGATATCGCTGATACAAGTCACGGCCGAGATATTCATGTAAGAAGCCATCGATGATGGAAATATCTGGTAAGGGTGCCATGCCCTGAGCCTGGCTTCTGGTCATCATAATATCCATATCGTGGGCAATCACTTGCTGCACGCCGCACGTCATTTCATAATGGGCGCTGTAGCTCATCGGCTCGCCTGTTCGGAGAGAGATCCAACTCTTTGCTTCGTCGGAGAAGCTGGGGATACCGCGCACAAGAGTGATTGGCAGCTTCGGGCGCCCCAGAAAATAAAGGCCGAGCGGAGGGCCAGCAGTAGGAATATGTGATTCTGCCTTTGAAGATCTTTTATCGCGCGCTCCATCTGTAACGTCCGAAGAAGTTAGAGTATTGGCAATTAGAAGCCGGCGGCTAACCGGCATGTGGTGCAGGGCCAAACCGTAGGTTCTCGCAAATTCTCTCTTATTCTGTCGTGTGAATGTGCATGGAATATTACGGTGACAACAGTAGTCGCACTTTGGCAATGCTGCATCGCATTTGATCTGGGGTTTATGTAGGCGTTGTCAGTGGATCAAGTTAGGATATACTACCAGTAGCAGTCTACTAGACTCAACGGGAGTGTTCCGTACTTTCCTAATATAGCACGAGTCGCACGCTCGGGGAACTGGTCCTCCCATCTTCGGTCTAGAGGTGGAAACTAGTATGCTATTTCACGGCAGAATTGCAGGCGAGGGTGGTGTCGCGACCTGCTTTTTGAGGGATGCAAGGCAATCGCGGTGAGAGAAGGCTCTGCCGACCAGACGACACATCCCGATCCCGGTCCCACATACTGATGCCGGCAGTTTCGAGGGATGACGGATGATCCGGGTGGACAAGTTTGTACACTTCGGAGGAAGCTTCCGCCCAGCTAGCACACCGAAGATTGGTCAATTCTTGTGGGCTGTGGATGGGGGCAGATTCGTCAGCGGCTTGAGGAACCCATGAACACCCGCTGACATAACCGGAGAGGGGCATGTATTGACGATCATTGAAAATAAAAATGACCCTGTGATCCAGTATGTATTCCATGGCCGCCCGGCATCCACTCTTTCTGGACACTCACCGGGCAAACGATCGTTCATCCCGTCAACACCAAGACATACAAGGCCTATGTATGGACGGAGGAGACTGAGGAATGAATGCACCAAGAATCGGTCGTTTCATAACATTTTAAGCCTAAGTTAAACTCGGTCCTGCAACTACAAAGCCGGAAATGGTGTATTGACAATCACCCGCTATGTAGCTCTGTTATGTACCAGTGAAGTTATTGAAATATCTTCGCGTAGTGAAATTCATTCTATATAAGCGTATATAATTATCTATAATCTATAACCAAGTGCAATAATGTAAGACACAGAGCAGGATGACAGAAAGACGGTTTGAAGAATGCGTACATGCCACACTTGAGGATGGGCGGCGCGTTGATAATAAAGCAAGGCAGTGTGCTTCCTCATCTCAATGATCAGAGGAAATTTCTTGACAGGAAGAAAACGAAGATGAGTACAGCGAATGGAAGCGTAAACAAGAACATAGAAGACAAATAAAACGGGGTAAGACATGAAACATAGAGGGAGAAATGGCGTCGAGCCTGGATGACTTCAAAAAGAAGAGAACAAAAACAGGTGAAGAAAGAAAGAAAGAAAAGCAACAGAAAATAAAGGATCGATGGGCAGAGGGTGGATGGATAACCATGGTGCCATGGTGCCTGGGTGTGCCTTGGTGTGCCCAAGTTCAATTAATGCAGACTCAGCCACAGCCCGCAAGACGGACAGGACATGTTCCGGAATATGAAAGCGTTGCGATGCGAGATCACTCGGCCTTCTTCGATGCCTTGGTCCGAATTTTCATCATCAGGTACACCAGCGCGTAGGAGCTGAAGACGAAGATGACCACAATCGCACTGTCTCTCCAGCCGTAGTAGTAGTCCTTCAGGTTGATGGTATACAGATAATCGGCTCCGGTTCTGTACTGACAGACCCTGCACTCACTCGTGGCGTCTGGGTTGACGAGGTTTGACCGAGATCCGAACCCCTCCATGTATGAAGTGAGATACTCTGAGCATGTCTGGCCTACAGGGGGATCGAATTTCGCGAATTCGCCGTCGCTGCATGTAACCGTCGTGGAGAATAGGTCGAAGACAAGCATGCTTCCCATGAGGTAGTTGAACGGATTCAGATAATAGATCCAGTACCTCCAAAAGGACTGGATTGCGGTATATGGTACCAGCACACCACAGAAGGATATGAGGATACCAATTAGCAGTGGGTTAGCAAGCGATGCGAACACTGCGTTCGGTGCATATGCTGCTATGAACTGCCCGATCCCAGTGTAGAGGAACTCATACATCAACATCACAAAGAAGGTGGCACCTGCTTTGTTCGAATCAGACGTAAATCCAACAGTGTAATACCAGCAGACGAAGTATAAAACACCACAGACACACAGATACGGGAACTCGGACACAATAAGCGCAGTGACAAAGGCTTTCCATGAATACATCCTTGACTTCTTCTCCCGAACATCATAGATATCGCGTCTCTCGATGAAAAGAGGCTGAAGTTGGTTGATCACGCCCGCTGCGACAAATACAAAGTTGAAAACAGTGAACAAGCGCAGCTGGAGGTCGCTCACTGAATCGCCGATCATCCAGAACGAGAAGCCATTGAAGAGCGCGGAGGAGATATGCAGCATCAACTTATTATTAATATAGTCGGTATTCCGGAAGAGCGCAGTATTCATTCGCTGCGTGACGATTTTCGTCTGCGCCCAAATCGGCATTGCAAACTCGTTCCCGTCGTCCTTGGTACCGGGTTCTCTGCCTGCAGCGTCGGCTATCAGCTCCTCGAGCTCGGCGTGTCTGCGCGCATGCTCGGGGGAGTCGAGCCAGATTTTGTTCCAGTCCTTGCCCTGAGACAGCTGGCCAGAAACAACATCGATCATGTACTCTGCCGGGTTGACACCAGGCAGGCAGGGTGCCCCGTAACGGCCGAAATAATCCTTGACGGTCTGGCCACCAGTTCCGATATCTCCAAAGTAGACCATTTTGCCTCCGCGCGCAAGCAATAATAGGGTATCGAATTGGGAGAATAACTGCGCTGAAGGTTGATGGATAGTAACCAGAACCGCTTGGCCCACGTCTGCGAGCTTGCGGAGGAATCGGACTGTATTATACGCGGATTGACCATCGAGTCCAGAAGTTGGCTCATCAAGGAAGATGAGGATGCTGGGCTTGGAGACTAACTCAACGCCAATAGTCACTCGCTTCCTCTGTTCGATGTTCAAGCCTGCCCCTACCTTGCCAATCAGGGTGTTCGCGATATCGTGAAGCTCAAGAAGATCAATAATAGTGTCCACATACGCGAGTTTGTCTTTTGCAGGAACATCTCTTGGCTGGCGGAGAAGCGCAGAAAACTCTAGGGCCTCCCTAACCGTTGCAAAGGGTTCATGGACATCAAGTTGCTCGCAGTATCCGGCGGATCGTTGAAATGATACAGGAAGAGGCCGTCCATCAACCATAATTGAACCATGAATGGTACCCTCAGTCTTGCGCTGTGCCAGGACATCAAGTAAGGTTGTTTTCCCTGCACCGGAGGATCCCATCAGGGCGCCGAGCATCCCCGGTTTGACCCATCCATAGATATTATCAAGAAGAACCCGGTCACCCGAAGGCGTGCTGACTGTATAGGTAAGGTTTTTCCATGTGAAAATAGACGTATTCCGAACGAGCTGCTCGTCGACTGGGGCGGGGCCCCCTTCAGTTAACCCCTTGTCGTTCGACCCGGAAGCAGGCTGAGAAGAAGAAGAAGCCTTGAGTTGGGACTCCTCGTCCGCGTTGAGCGCCTTGTGGACAGCCATCCGTTCGCGTGGGATGAGGAGCGATGCGCCATTGGATGTGTCTCGCCAGAGGGACGTTGACACGATCGTGATGGCGACAAAGAGCGCCCACCAGACAAAGACGATGCCGAAATTCCGCCACACATGCGAATGGTTGTAGCTCAGAGATGCGAGGTACTGATCCCCCGTCAGGGATACCGCCCCTTGTGACGCACCACTGACCCCAGCGCAGGCCTGGTGAGCCGATTCGTTGTACCCTGGACCATTCGGAACCAGGTTATTCCCCACGCAGGCAATTGTCTTGCCGTGAAATTCCGTCCCCAACAGGCTCTCAAAGGCGTACGCTAGCGGGTCAATCCAGAAAAGCCAGACGAACCAGGGGTGCATTTTCGGCTTCTGGATCATATACCCTGTGTACATGACCAGCACGGAGATCAAAAGGCCTGACACTTTCGAAGCCGCGTCGAAGGTGCTGAATGCTGCACCGATCGCGCGGAACAAGGCCGTCATACACTAGGAAGATGTCAGTGACGGTTATGGATGCGTGTAGGTCATTGACACTTACCATGGTACCTGCAAAAAGAACGATCCAGTATGTGAAAAAGGCGGACGCTGACATGGTCAATCCCACCATGAAATACAGTACGATGGCAAAGATGGAGATTTGGAAGATGATGACAGGAATATCTGCCGCGATCTGAGCAATACAGAAAGCAGACGGGTGAAAGAATGCAAACGACTTATGCTTGAGCAGCACAGGGCGACCGGTAAAGGAGTCAGTGACCTCGGACATGGACATGAGCGAGTTAAACAGAAGAGAGAAGAACAGAGCTCCGCCCTTAATAAATAAGCCGGAGGAGTCGGCAGACGCGTTGTAGAACAGGGACCCTGCAACTAGAGCCTGGACCAATGTTGACACCTGTTTGATTATAAAGGTTGCTTTGTCTCCCCATAGAATCTGGTACTGACGGATAACGCACGCTCGAACCTGGAGGGGAAAGCTGGTTGTCAGGCTGCTGTGCTTAGGAAGGCCGGGGTGCCTCTCGCCCTGGACAGTAAGCTGGAAGGCCTCCGTATTCTGTTTGGCGGTGGTCGAGGTCGGATACTCATATTCGCCTGTCATCTGGGTCAGAACAGAGGAGGCCTTGTAGGCCGCAAGAATAGCGGATCCATCCTGGGGAAACTGATGCTCGAAGCCCGGTCGGATTTGACGCTCGGTTGGGACAGTCACGCCGGTGAGGAAGTCAGCAACATTGGCCCCGTCTGCGCACACAAAGCCCAAGCCTTCCATAAACGGCTGGGCCGTTGCTGTCGGGCCGTAGTAAATCTGTTCACCGTGGTCAAGAACCATGATCTTGTCGAAGAGCTCGTAAATCCCGTTTCCCGCCTGGTACAGCGTCACGATACTTGCCAGCCCAAACTCATCAGTAAGTGCTCTGACGGCCTTGGCCCATTCCAACGCGGAGCTAGCATCTAGGCCTCGAGTGCTGTTATCCCAGCAGAAAACTGAGCCGCGAGTTGCCAGTGCCTCAATAATAGAAACGCGCTTGCGTTCGCCGCCAGAGACCCCACGCACAAATTCATTGCCGACCTTGGTCTCTGCGGTATGAGAAATCCCCATCGACTCCAAGAGGAAGTCTCTCATCTCCAATCGATATGTCTCCTCTGGCATATTATCGGGACGACTATGCGGGACTTTGAGACGAGTGGCAAGGTCCATTGTCCGGGCCACGGTCAAGGTTGGAAAGAATAGCTCCTCTTCGGTATTCATCACAATCTGGCCCCGATAATTCGTAGCCTCGTCATGGGTCATTGATCCATAATGGACTTCCCCTTCGACAGAGTCATAGCCATCGCGTCTGTTGGAGAGCAAGCGAAGCAAGGTTGTGCATCCGGCCCCAGGTCGTCCAAGTACAAGCAACATCTCGCCGGGCTTGACGCACCCATGACTATCGTTGAGAATGGTCTTCAAGGGAGGTTTCCGCCGTGATTCCTGTATTAAGCGGCCGATGTTGAATTGGGAGACAATATTCTCGTTCACGGCGGCATCTTGACTTTTGGCCCTCACTGTCAGCCCCTGCCAGGTCACGCCGAGTTTCCGGTCGCCCAGTCCGAACGCAGCATCTCGTTGATGGAAGTCTTTCACATTCGGTGCCAGCCGCCATTTGCCTCCATCGCCCTCGGTATCTGGGTTTGCTGGCGGACGCTGATCAGCTAGTGTGGAGGCCTCGGAGTTGGGGTGCGCCTTGTCGGTCTCGTCCGTAGCGTCAGCGAGGTTGATTGGAAACGGCTCCATGCTGCCTGGATCTTGACTAATTCCGTGGGGAAAGGAAGGGGAAAGGTACGGTTTAGAAGGCAACTGCGTGGGCGATTTTAAACTGCATCAGGGAGCTGGGATCACCGGCAGACTGAGGGTCAAGCGAGTCCATTCGGATGTAGTAGGGCTATGTCGGCTCAAGGCATCTTCCATCTCCCGCTTAATCATCTTAGATACACCAGTTAGTTAGTTGTTTACACTAGCGGCGATCTTCGGATTTACGGAAATGTCGGCGACTGCCCGGAAGAGGCGCCCGCTGAGTCAACCCTTGATATGCTGCACCAAGTCCATGAATTGGATTGTGAAGCTTATTGTCTCGGCGTGGATAGTTGATTTACCATGGTCCCGAAACTCCAGATGCGTGTTGATTAAGTACAGCCCCGCTCTAATATTATTATCATCCAATCTGCTACAGCAGCAAGGAAGGTTGGAGCCGGCAGACTAATGGCTACTGCGGGTGCCGGGCCGGAATTGGCCCTCTTCCGAGTTGCTAGATAGGTATGACATGCTAAGCCAACCCCATCTGGATCGCAATATTTAGAAACTCAGCCGGGACATGCGGAATCTCCATCTTCAACTGCACCCCCGCCGTCGTAAACCTCTCCCTCAGCTCTGCCTCGTTGCTCAACCACTCTGGCCTCGGCAGCCAGTGCTTGAAGACCGGCGAAGCACCTACTTCAACCGAGACCAAGTCCATGTACACTCCACTCGACCTTGCCTTGGCAAGCGCCAAGAGTGCTGGAATGGAATGGCTGCCCGGAGACCAGATTGCCAAAGTGCGAATGCCCGATGGGAGGAGCTGTCTCACAAACTCATCCACGTCAGAGCTTCCCGTCTTGAGTGTCCAGGCCTGGAACATGCCTTGCAAACAGCGCCCATCAACTTTGAGGGTCCGTAATTTCGTAAATTCTGACAGCGAAGAGACGCTGTTCACCGTGAGAGTTCCCAACGGAATCTCACTAGTCGGTTCGAAGACGATTTCCTCAATTGTATCCGTGACGAGGGTCAACGCGTCCCATACCTCAACAGTAGCCCAGTCCTCGTGGCTCTCGTCATACCCCGACGAGCGGATCCAGCAGAGGCTGAACTTTCGCAGGGACGCGCATGCTCTTATGATCGACGTTACGAAGAACATCCCTGACGAGCTCTCTCCGAGGTCTAAAGTCGTCACTGACTCCAAGGGCGGGATTCGAGCATTGCTGTCATCTTCCCAGAATTGTTCCAGAGTTGGTAGAGCAAGGTGTTCCACATTAGGGCTTGCCTCGAGCAAAGGCCGGATTTGACTGTAGTTGATCGCCCAGTTGTCGCCGGCAATGTAGTAGTAATAGATCGATAACTGTCTCAGCCGCGGGAATTCGATCTTGGGTGAAGCTCCAGAGAACGCGGGCAAAATGTCGAGTGCCCAATCTTCGTTGACAGGGATTGTAAGGGATTCGATATTAGGCGTGTATGCGAGCACGGCTTCTATTGGGACGTGGCGGTTTGAACCCTCTACTTGCCAGTCTCCGGTGGGAGGGGGAAAGCCGAGATTACGGATGCATGTCTCAATGAAGAGCTTGTCGGTCGGGTTTAGGCTCGTGGAACCGAGTGGGTGCCAGAAAACAAGGGTTGTCACAGCCGCAGCCAGGTCGGGCCGGGATACGATAGTGCGCAGGAAGTCAACAAGGCGAGAAACAGGCTGTGAGTAATGGCTATAGGCTTGGAAAAGCAGAGGTTGAAACCTGTCCCTGAACGCCCGGCATGTTTGCGTGAGGTGTGATAGGGCTTTCTGGGAGTTTGGTTCCTCGGCGGAGCATAGATTCGACCCGATTTCAGTCAAAAGTTCATATGGAAGGATTGGAGGGCTCTGCTGATCCTCCATCCTGCGTGAGTCGAGTAGAAAAGCCCAATGTTTGATCTTCTCGTCGCTGGTTCCAAACTCCCGGGCAAGAAGGGGGATTTGAAGGCACTTTGGACCCTCAAGGCCACCCCTAGGCAGCGACTACGGTGGCTGAACCCTCATGCAAACAATTGGCGGCTGAAAAGCGTGTTGAGATAAGCTACTCCTGAAGAAGACAAGACGAAGCCATCAACCTTGGTTCAGCCATGCCAGATGGCAACATTAGCCGACCACACGTGGGCAAACCAGCGAGATTCTCTCGCTTGACAGTCTCGGCCAGCATCATGTGACAGAAGTGCCATCATGGAGATAATCAGTGTTAGTTCTCCTCCACCATGTGGATGAAATGGACTTTGTATCGCCGCTTGACAGCACGCGTTGACTGTGTGTCATGTGATCTGTGTAAGCGAGCGCGACGCGACGCGACGCAACTTGATGCCTCAGGCAGTAATAACGCCCTGTTCTCGGCGTCGGGCATTAACCCACCAATCACTCATTTATTTGTCGGAAAGAACTGGCCTGTCGGGGAGAAGTGGCCTGCTCTCCGCATGCTGGAGCTTCGTTCCGTTCCGCTTGTGGTGCAAATGTTGTTGGGGCCGTTCCAGGACAAGCTAGTGCTGACCCTGCCCCAGATTTATGCACCCCTGTTGGAGCTTTGGGCAGCTCGTCACAGATCTAAACACGCCCAAATTTATATTAATTCAAGCTATCTTCCCGCTCAATCTCGGCTCCAGGTCTTCGGTTGGAGACCATGCGATGTAATTTAGACCACGGAAAATATATATTAGAGCGGGCGTTCTATGGCCGCCTTATGATCTTGCCATTGTAAAGAAAACTACTCTGTAGAACTTGTTTAAGTCCGTCATCATGCGATTCACAAAGAGTGTTCTTCTAGCTCTTGCCGGAGCAGTTCTGCCGGCACTTGTCAGGGCTGAGCCGGCACCTGCTCCAGCGTACACAGCTCCAGCAGTACCCATTGGTCGCGGCGGCAGCCACCACATTCCTCGGACTATCGGACGCCACTTTGAGATCGATGGGAAAGTCCAGTATTTTGCCGGTACAAATTGCTGGTGGCTTGGAAATCTCTTAGATGACTCCGAAGTGGAACTGGCGATCTCACAAATGGCTGACGTGCGCTTTCTTCTCTATCCTCGGACATGAAGCAAAACTAACATCTTCTCCTCTAGACCGGATACAAGGTTGTTCGTACATGGGGCTTTTTCGGTGTTAATGACCCCACGAACCCTGGTCAACCTACTTTCTACCAGGTGCTGAATGAAACTCTGTATGAGGGCGGATGGGGGATCAACTATGGTCCAAACGGTGCGTTTCTCTACATTGATCTGGTATCTTTGGTATTGCGAGGCATTGGCTAAAAGAGATCTTAATATGCAGGAATCCACCGTCTCGACGTTGTAGTCTCGCTGGCCGAAAAGTACGGCATCAAGCTCGTGATGGTCCTGATGAACAACTGGAATGACTTTGGCGGCATCAACATCTACAGCAACGCGTTCGGCAGCAATGCGACAACATTCTATACAAACCCAGATGCCCAGCGCGCCTACCGCAACTACGTCAAGTTCATTGTCAACCGGTACAAGTCCTCGTCGGCGATCTTCTCCTGGGAGCTCGGGAACGAGCCCCGATGCAAGGGGTGCGACTCCTCGGTTATTTACAACTGGGCTACCGAGATCAGTCAATTAATCAAGAAACTTGATCGCAAGCACATGGTCACTCTAGGTGATGAGGGTTGGCTTTGCCCGCCGGAGGGAGACGGTTCATATGCCTACGACTGCTCCGAAGGGGTGGATTTTGTGAAGAATCTAGGAATCAAGACTCTAGACTACGGGTAATCACCCTCTCCTCTATGCCTTGTTCATTTTACTAAGGGACACTTAGCACATTCCACATGTACCCCGAGTCGTGGGGCTACAATTACACTTGGGGCAACGAGTGGATCCGCCAGCACGACGCCATCGGCGCGAGGGCCGGCAAGCCCGTCAAGTTCGAGGAATACGGCGCTCCTATCAACCACACCGAGATCGAGAGACCGTGGCAATTGACCGTGCTGAAGGAAACTTCCATCGCTGCAGACTTCATCTGGCAATTTGGGAGTGTCCTGCCTGAATCGGGGACTACGTGGGGTGATGTCAACTCGATCTACTATGGAACGGAGGAGTATGAGCTTCTTGGATTCAAGCATGTGGCAGAAATGCGCCGAAAGCGCGTTCGCTACCATTAGGGCTACTATTGGGCAAAAAATTATGGGCACTGGTTCTTGAATCCTTGCACTGAGAAAGAAATTAAGGCTACGTCTTGCTGTGGGTTTTCCACTGCTAATCGAGATGTACACCCTCATGAAAAAGTCACATTTGATACGTCTGGCAAAATATTTGGACTCTGAATTGAGACCATCCTCTTCCCATCACCACAGACCCATGACTATCCACTAGCGAATATCCACCTATCGAGCAGCAATGCGCTCCATATGCTCCGTCACCATGCAAGTATACTCATCCGAGCCATAGTAGATAGTATTCCCATCGTTATGAGTCTGTCCCGTGCTCAGAGTATCTCCCCACTGCCAGAACAGGTCACCAGCAATCCCCGTGGTACCCACGGCAGTTGTCTGCCAGGGGACCTCGATGGCACAGTGATCGGATGGCGCGCCGTATTCCTCAAACAGGCACGGCTTTCCGGCCGCTGCGCAGGCGGCGCCATGTGTGGTCGCCCAGAGATTACCCCAGTCATACGATACGCCCCCTAAATGTGATGTGGAGATTAGCTTCGAGCTGAGGAAGTAGTACATAAAGTGCCAAGCGCGGGGCGGGGTAAACGTACAGCTGCCTGGGTAGAGGTGGAATGTGCCGAAGTCGATGGTGTCGATGGCGAGGTTGGCTGCGAAGTCGAGCCCTTCGCCAAAAGCAAATGGGTAACTGCCATCAGAGCCTTCCTCTAGACCGAATCCCTCTGTAATAGCCATTAGCTTTGATTCGAAGAAGACGAGTTGTAGAGGCTTGACGGGTCACTTACCATCACCAATGCAGACCATGTGCAGCGGATCGAGGGATTTAATGTAAGCGCTCGTGTCAGCAATCCAGTTGTAGAGAACCGAGGTGTCACAACCATTGCAGCGGGGTTCGTTGGCCAATTCCCATGCAAAGATAGCTGGGGAGTCAATGAAACGGCTTATGACCGCCTCGATATAGGTACGGTAGACCGTTTGGATCTCAGTGTCGGTGTACCAGTCCGTCTTGGTACTACCGCCGTAGGCATTGAGGTATGCAGTCATGCCACCGTAGTCATCCCAGTTGTTAACAAAGTTGATGATCAGCTTGATGCCGCGCTGTTCCGCTGAACTGACCACCGCATCTAGACGCTGCAACCCATCCGCCCCGGTGTTGATGGTTGTTGCGCCATTCTCGTGTCTTTGGAACCACACCTGACCTGAATATGGGTCGGTGTTGATATCACTGAAGCCCCAGATGCGCAGGATCTTGTGTCCCGACGCCGCGATGTGGTCCAGGACGAGGTCGACATCCGCGTCGTTGGTCAGCATACTGATCCAATACGAGTTGGAGCCCGCGAAATAATCGGTGACGCCATCGATGGTGAAGTTGAGTCCATTGGTCGATGGGAAGTCAGTTGAGGTCGGGACAGAAGTCGTAGTGCTCGTAGTGCTTGTCCTCGTGCTAGTTGTACTGGTGGTACTCGATGTTGTTGTCGTCAGAGTGGTCGACGAGCTAGCAGTTCCTATATGATGTAATCAGTCTATAATTCCTATCCCACGTAGGATAAGACGCACCTGGAAGACACTGGCTATACCAGTCATTCTGGTAGACACACACATAACCAGAGACGCAGGTTGTGGAGCCACTCCAGTTGTTCCCTCCGCACTGGCCCCACGCACCACTCTGCGCAGCAACAGCACTCGCGAGAGAGATGAGAGACAGTGCCTGTCGTTTCATTGTTATCGGACCGCAGTAGGTAGTTCAGGTAATTGTTCAACTTTGAAATGGACGTCTTTCTTCTGACCATGCGGTGCCGAACCTCAATTTATATCCCAACCCTCCATACCACCCCGGAGGTCCTCAACTCATCGGACCGTCTTGCCATAAACTATTTGTTTGCCTTGCGAAAACAATATAAAGATATAGTGCCAACAACACTAGCGCACTTTAGTTTCTGCAGGGCAATCTACCCCCGCACAAAATGAGGGGTTGAATAATGCACCCCAGCTCCGTTTTCACAGGGGTATTCTTCTGCAGCGCTCTGGAGAATTACCGGCAATTGCTTTTCAAGCACGGATATCCGTGTTAATACTGACATGGAAGACATGTAGCGAGATGGAATAGCGCTTATGTAGCTATCGCGGTCCATTGCCCAGACATTCGGCAGATGATATCCGTGGTTTTTTGGGGATGGCATCAAGCCACTGCTGCTGCTGCAGGGAGTATTTCTCCCACGGCCTCCCGCAATTCATCTATGTATGTTATTGTTGAATGTGGAATGATGTGGTCAGATATTCGGAAAGAAAAACCCCCGGATACGCACGGAATGAGGGCCTTGTCTAGATGGGCACCTATCTATCTTGGCCATGGGAAGCGAGTGAGCATGTCTACAATATTCAAGCAATATACTCCGTAGATAATGTTTTTTTTTTCTTCCCTCAGAATACCCCATTTGGCCAGCTCCTTCTTCCCCCTTTGCATTTGCACCCAGGATATCCTCTATCTTCTCAACGACAGCCAGGTCGCCTTTCAGCGCCTTTGCCAGCGCCGCTGCATTATCTGCCAGCTATCTGACCTTGGTACCAACAAAGGTTCGGTCTCACTCGGGTCTCGTCATAAGGTGCGTGGTGGAGTGCTAGTACGGACGCGGTGGTGTGGTCTGCACCCGTACAGCTTGGCATATGCCTCGAGGATGCGAATCAGGTGTAGAGTCCCGAACCGCTACCGGATGCTTAGTTAAGGTCTTTGAGGATTTGTAGGGTATATATTGAGATCAGATTGGCTCCTAGACATAGTGGTTGTGATGTAGAGATAACTGGTTGACAGAAAAGATGGAGGTGACCTTGCCAACAATATATATGTCAGTGTCACACCAACGGGAGGGTTCGCCAAACATCGGCGAAAATGATGAAATCTGAGGTCGTCAAGGAGAGGAGATGAAATATAAATGATAGAGGAGTCTAACTTCCTCTGATAATAAAAGTAAGCAGAAAGTGGGAAGAAATCTTGTGGGTAATTCTGCCGCTAAAAGACTGAACAAGCTGGGAATCGAACCGAGGGCACATGGTAGCGGGGATCAAGGCTGTACCACTACGCTAACCCGCACGAAGGCGCCGGGGTCGAAAACATGGCGTTATGAGCGGCTGCCATCGGTAGGAAAGCCGCAACTGACATCAGAGTCGGACAAATACCGACACCAAATGCTGCCTCCGCAAACTCCCCGCACTGCTCGACCGAATGTATACCCCAAAATTCTGTCGATCATCACGGTTACACAAGCATGATTCGCCGGGGCGCAGAACTCCGACAAATGTTACCCCAGTGCTTTAAAGCTTCTCTGCGCCCGCTGCTCAGAGGCCATATATATGCCCGCAGTGGTCCCAGTTTTGCGAGGACAAGTTGATGGCAGGCCCTCATACCTCCTCGTGTCATGGCTTCCATCGATGATACGCCATCCAAGGGCGGCTTCCGACTTGTCTTAGAAAACCCCTACCTATGTGGCGTCGCATCTGTACATCCTTAAAAGCTGCGAAGGAGAGACGATTACTGACATGAGACAGTTTTCCACACTCGGCGGACTGTTGTTCGGCTATGACCAAGGCGTGGTAAGCGGTGTTATTACTATGGAGTCCTTTGCTGCTCGATTTCCGCGTATTTTCTCGGACAGTGGATTCAAGGGGTGGTTTGTCTCAACCCTCCTGTTGGGTAAGTAGCACCAGCAGCAGCTCTTCGGGGTTGCGACCAGAGCTGACACGGTCGATAGCTGCGTGGCTTGGGTCCTTGGTTAATGGACCAGTTGCCGATCGAGTGGGACGCAAGTTGTCGATCAATGTTGCTGTTGTTATATTCGTCATCGGATCCGTCTTTCAGTGTGTGGCCGCCAATGTGCCCATGATCTTTGCCGGGAGAGCAGTGGCTGGGTTCGCGGTTGGCATGCTCACCATGGTGGTCCCCTTGTATATTTCAGAGGTACGCTTGAGGCCGGTCTCTATATTTAGCGATGCCTGATCGATATGCGTAGGTCTCCATTCCCGAGATTCGAGGCGGTCTCGTGGTTATACAGCAGCGTGAGTCATATTCGAGATTGATGAATGCCTATATTGACTGGCTGTAGTGTCCGTCACCATTGGTATCCTAGTTAGCTACTGGATCGACTACGGCAGCAATTACATCGGTGGCTCCCGCTGCGCTCCTGATCTCCCCTACGCCGATGGCACCAGCTTTGACCCGTACACCGATGTCCCGGCCGGGGGTTGCACAGGTCAATCCAATGCGTCTTGGCGTCTCCCTTTAGGCCTTCAGATTGCTCCCGCGGTGATTTTAGGTATTGGGATGCTTTTCTTCCCGGACTCGCCCCGTTGGCTATTGATGAAGGAGCGCGATGACGATGCCCTGTCTGCTCTATCCAGGTTGCGCCGCCAGCCTCGGGAAAGCCCTGTGCTGCAGAACGAGTATCTGGAGATTCGAGCATCCATCCTGCTTGAGAATACGTTTTCTCGAGAACGTTTCCCAAATCTGTCGGGTGTAAGACTTCATGCTGCCCAGGTACGTACTTATAGTCTGATTCCAACATGGTAGCATGTTGACATGACGTGTAGTACATGTCCTTCTTGACCGAATGGTCCCGATTCAGACGCTTAGCCATCGGCTGCTGTGTGATGTTTTTCCAGCAGTTTATGGGCTGCAATGGTAAGTGTCCCTTATCGTAGCTGTTGCAATCCACGCACGTCTGATATTTCTAGCCATCATCTACTACGCTCCAACAATCTTCGGCCAGCTGGGACTGGACGGCAACACAACTTCGCTCCTCGCTACTGGCGTGTACGGTATTGTCAACTGTCTGAGCACTTTACCTGCACTCTTCTTCATTGACAAAGTTGGGCGTCGCGTCCTTCTGATGGCCGGCGCAACCGGTACGTGCATATCTCTGGTTATCGTGGGCGGAATCGTTGGAGCGTACGGCTCCAGCTTAGTCGACCACAAGTCAGCCGGCTGGGCAGGTATCGCCTTCATTTATATCTACGACATCAACTTCTCGTACTCATTCGGTAAGCATCTCACCTTTCTACTGGGCAAAGACACGAAGCTAACTGGAAAGCCCCGATCGGCTGGGTTCTCCCATCTGAAATATTCAACCTTTCCATCCGATCGAAAGCCATCTCCATCACGACCTCAGCGACCTGGATGTGTAATTTGTAAGACTTAGCCACGGTATTTTCTGCAAGAAGAATTCAGTCATGCTGACAGATGCACCTAGCATCATTGGTCTCGTGACTCCGGATATGCTCGAATCCATCACCTGGGGGACTTATATCTTCTTTGCAGCTTTTTGCCTTTTGGCATTGGCGTTCACCTTCTTCTTTATCCCCGAGACTCGTGGCAAGGTGTGTGTGGAGTTTTGGAAAATCATCCTCTTGCAAGGGCTGACCTCCATTTGAACAGACTCTTGAAGACATGGACCTCATTTTCGGAGATACAGCTGCACACGAAGAGAAAAAGCGTATCAAGCACATCGAGGCACAATTGCGTGGGACGCCCATCGATGATGACGAGGTCTTGAAGCCGTTTGACCAGCACACTGAGACGGTCGAGGTGGTTTGATCCTGCTTCGGATGATTATGTTCGGAGGGAGTTAGGACGCCTGACGGCGATGTTCCGGAAAATTGGATATGCGACAGGAACGAGACTTGCTTTCTTACATTTGATAACGGCAACAATGTTTCTAGCAAATTTGTCAAAGGGATTAGGAATAATATCGTAGCTACCTTTCTGTCCTAAGCTTTATTCACCCAGCGCGCTGAAAGCATTTCGTATCTACTTGACTTCTTTGAGTGATCATAAAGCCCTGTATTCTTTTGTGCGAGACCTCGTAAGTTGTTTGTTCTGCAGATTGCTAGTCATTGTTCGGATGAAGGTAACAAAGCCGTACCCAGCAATAGATTTCAGAATAAAGTAACAGTAGAAGGAATATAAAGAGTGAGTGGAAGACGAACGCCCGACCTGCCAAGCGTCTTTTCTTAGTTTGATCCCAGTCAGACAGTGATTTTTTTTTAAAAAAAAAATGTCGTCTGAAAATTATTGTCCCTTGTGCGCGGACACAGCCCAGTACAGCTGCTTCGAGAAAAAGCACATCACAGCATGCCTTAATTGCGGCACCTGCTACTCTCCAAAGAAGCACAAACGATGTCTATGGTGCAACGATACAATGGACTCCGACTGGGACCATGAATCGTGGATGGCGTGGTTTCAGGAACAGGCGAAGGATAGCGATGATCCAGAGGTGGCTTGGATCCTGGAAAGGATGAGCAATATCGACATGGGAGTTGTTGTAAGAAACAAGGAAATGGAGGAACTGACCGGTGAAATGGAGTGGACGAAGATTGAGGAGGAGAGAGGAGAGAAGGAGACACAGAAGAAGAAGTAGGTCGAGGCGCTTGGGTGGCAATGCGTGGAAAGCACTTGCGTACTTCTAAATAGGTTCTAATATACTGTGTAGGATGAAGAATATATAAGTAACATAGAGACTTGGGCTCCCAAGGAAACAGCTCCTCTACTTGGAAATGTAGTACTGAGTTGTAAAAACAACCTCCGTTAGACCTATTAGTACTCTACTCGGAAAGACTTAATAACTACGAACCCTAGCACGAGGCCACTAAATGACTTGAGTAATATCTGTCAATAATGCAGGTGTAGCTGGTGGATAGTGCACAAGATGCCAAGGGGGAGGTATCCTAGCAAATGACTATTCTTGTATGGCTGTCCTTCACCCGTGGCTTCGGAATCCTGGAGCCCCTTCTCGACATTCTCATCCTGAAAAATTCCTCTTATTCTCCCCAACAACCTCGACGTGCTCTCTCTCCCCGTCCTCGACCTCCTTCGCCGCACCTCCCTCCGGGAACTGCAGACTGCAACTCCCAAACTGCGAGTCCAGCTCCTCAAGCGTCTTCTTCTTTGTCTCTGGGAACGTAGAGTAGACGAGAATAGCAGCGAAAATATTGAAAGCCATGAAAATAAAGTAGGTTCGGGGTCCGATTCGATCCACGGCGACGGGCCAGACCTGGCCGACGATAATGCTTCCAATCGACTGACCCGTGACCGAGATTCCCAGGCCTTTGGAGCGGACATGGGCTGGGAAAATCTGGTTTGGATTAGAAAAGCTATTTCCGGAGAGAAATGGGAGAAAAACGGATTTGACTGACCTCGGATGAGTAGATCCATGCACAGGGCCCAAAGCCAATGCTGTCTATGATATGATTAGTCTAGGCACGCAGCGTCAAGCGGGTATGCCACTAACATCCGACTGTGAAGAAGAATATAAAAAAGATGTTGCAGTAGTTTGCCGAGGAGTTCGACTGATTTGGGTATGCAAGTTGAAGAGCTCCGTTGATCTAGAAGCACCGCGCGTTAATGTTTGAGTTCATACCAAGGCGATTGTTTGAGGCTATTGCCGACTCACTAGTAAACACCACGCCATGATAATGGCACCACCTCCAAGTGCATGCCGCCGCCCAATGCGGTCAATCAGAAAAATACCCACCGCCGTGCATCCAACCTGAACCGTTCCATCAAGCCCTGAAGCCAAGAGACTCAGAGTCTCGGATGTGCCCGCGGCTCGGAAGTTGGTTGGAAGATAATATCTGATTCCACCGGCACCGCTCATCTGCTGCAAAAAGGAGATTGCCCACGCTCGCCAGAGACGTGCCCAGAGAGCCTTGTCAGTGAAGAAGACCTTGAAGGAAGTGACTGAGTACTGTTTGTGCCACATGATGTTCGCGTGGATTTCATCCAGTTCGGCTTGGATGGCGTCGGGGTGCTCGCTTCCGCGGAGCTGTGTGAGGGCTTTCACGGCATCTTCCATTCGGTCTTGGGAGACAAGCCAGCGAGGACTGTGGTTGTTAGCGATGGAACCTACAATGCTGCACGAGGACCGAGAAAGTAATGCTCACCTCTCTGGAAGAGTCCCCACGCCAACAAGGAAGATAACTGCTGGGATGAACTGCATTATAATGGAGAGCCGCCACTGCAGGTCAACCCCCGACCCAGAATCCCAGAAGGAAAACCCGTAGCCGACCCAAAAGGCCATCGAGATACCGAAAACGATTCCAAGCTGATTGGTCGCCACGAACGCGCCTCGTACGTGAGCTGGCGAGATTTCACTGAGATACAAAGGTACGGAGCAGGAAACGATCCCCGTGCCCAAGCCAGCGATGATACGTCCGATAATCATCATGGCCAGATGGATAGCACCAGCTTGGAGAGCCGCTCCGACACAAAGAATAACGACTCCAAGAGCGCCAGCCCATCGGCGGCCGAGGCGGTTGTTGACGGGGCCAGCAAGGAAGCCATAGCCGACAAATTGGCCGAGATAGAAAATTGCAGTGATGGTGCCAGTCTCGGATGAACTTGGGTTGTTCAATGCAGCCTTGAATCCAGGTGCGACCAGGATGGTACTGATAACGCCGATGTCGTATCCCTGGAGGTGCTCGCATTAGATTGGTAGGAACGGTCCTATCGGGAGACCTACATACCCAAAAGATCGCTCCCATAGAGACTGGAGTGAAGGAAGTCAGCTACATGCCTCAGGACCGAGGAACTGCACGATGAAACTCACTGACGGAAATACACCACAGGACCCGCGCTGTGAGGACGGACTTGGGCTTGAGAGCCGGCGAAGGGCTAGTGGCTGCTTCCATTGTAGGATGCTGTTTAGACTTGTAAAATCGAATTTGGTCCGGGACTCGCAGTCCATATATACATTTTTGTCCAGACGACAGGGGTTGGGTTGAATCAGTTCGCGGGGTGTGCGTGTGGGGGAGGAGACGCCATGTGGGCCGCAGACGGAGACGGCACCGCCGATGAGGACTTCGGCGGTTCCGTTGCGAGAATATCAACAAATTGATCGTTTAAAATGCATTTGAGTATCTAACGACATCGTCCGACCTCGTTAAGGTCGAGAAATCCATCATGCCACCCACGCTCGAGCTCGTCTCCTCTAGCCGCCTGACAGCAGGCATAGCGCTGCACACATTCAAGCCCACCTCCGCAGCAGATACTATCCAAATCCGTCCAACCCAACACCTGATCCTTGAATTTCCCAAAAATTTGGATCCAACAGCCGGTCCCCGCAGTCTAACCGACGAGAATCGGCGTTTATGGTTTACGCCATATCGGGTGACTACAACGACGTGCGAAGACGGAACGGCCGAGCAGAGCATCTCCATCATTTCTCGCAATGGGCGTGTTACTTCACTCCTCGGTTTACCTCGTATGAACGGTCTTAGAGCGGAGGTCGTCAGTGTTGGTGGAGGATTCCCGCCTAGTATACTGGATTTCGCATCCTCTTCTGGTGACATTATCGCTGTCGCTGGGGGAACCGGCGCGGGCTGTTTCTTCTCCGTTACATCGTCCGGACATAAGATACCAATAGAAGGGTCGGATGGTCAAAATGGCACGTCGCGGCACAGGTTGCTATGGAGTTTACGAGGAGAAGACTTTCGCCTCGTTGAATATGTTCTGGAGCATGGGCTGATTGACTCGAAGGTGTGGATGACTGATGTCTTTGTGACATCTGGTGAAGAAGACGACGGATTGATTGCAGGCAAACCTGTGGAATTCTGGCGAGATAAGCTACACACCATGACAAGCACAAGGGTCAGGCTTCACTGTAGGCGAATGGAGAGAGAGGATGTCTTCTCCACTCGAGACGCCAGGGACGATGTTGTCCTATTCTGTGGGAGCAAATCGCTGGAGTTCCAGATCAAACAATGGTCGCTTGGTCGGGCAAATGTCTATGTTACAGAGAGATCATAAAATAACTTGAATAATAGACCTTAGCTTCCTATTCATATGCTCTAATTTCAAACATACCCCCCAAGGTGTTCTTAGGATCGCCATGTACCTCGAGAATCTCGACCCCGATAGCGGTTGCCTGCACAGCATCAAAAGCCACCTCGCGTCTAGAATGGTGATTATATTCTTCTCGGTAAAGCTCAAGCTCTCCATTGCCACTCGACAAATCCAGCACTCTCCAGCTTTTGACGCAAAAGGGAATCTGGCGCTCTGGGTGGCCCCGCAGAACAGACTCGAGGGCATGGTCATAATCGGTATCGAAGTGAACAACCATTCGGGATACTTGAACTGGCCTATCCCAGCGTAGAGTGAGCATTCGGCGCGAAGAGCCATCTGACGGGACCCAGCAGTTTGCTCGCTTGGTAGGCCTTGGGACTCCGTTTCGGATGTTATCTGCTGCCCACGCTTGAACAGGAGGGTCGACGCGGAGGGCGAGGTTGTGGCCCATCGGTCGGCGTACAGGCGTCCAGCGCTCAAAGGTGTCCACGCCCACACCACTCGGTGGCGACTGGGTACATTCATGCTCGACTGTCATCAGTCCCGAGACCCGTGTCCGTGTGGTGCAGATGGCAATGGACTCGTTCTCCATGAAGCAGAGGAAGACATACTGAGAATGTGGGTTTGAGACTTCGCTGAGGTCGATAGTGATATCGGTCTCAGTGCCAGCGGTGACTTGATAGTGTCTTTCGGCGAGTGTAACTTCAGGAGTATAGTTGTAGGCCTTTTCCGATCCGCGTAGCTGCACGACGAGAGTCGTATCCTCCACAGCCTGCACCGTCACCCGGATATTGGGCACAAGGCCAGCTGGCAGAGGAATCATCTGGGCCAAACTTCTGGTCAAAACCTTTGGCGGGCCATTTGCTGGAAGCTCAGACAGCTCGAACGTAGAGCTCGCCTCGACTGATGTCGCCTGCCGAACGAGATCGAGCGGATCATGCAGTTTGTAGCCCGGAATGAACTGTCCGAACTTCATCAATTCCGACTGAAGCGTCTTCATGTTCTTCTTCTCGAGCAGCTGGATTGGATCCACCTGGAGTTTCTTGCAGAGCGCAACGGCCATCCCAAGAACATTTCCATTGTTACCGCACGTTGCCATGACGCGTGTGGACGCAAATGCGACATGGGAGGCCGAAATTATGCGCCCTCCGTATAGAAGGTTGGGAATCTGGCTGCATATCATGGTGGAGAATGGGATTTGGTAGACGCCTGATTTGTGTAAGCTTTTTTCACTTTGCGCGTGGCTGGTAAAGCAATACCTTTGGAGTGCCACTGTGTACAACCGTCCACGTCAGAGTAGACACCCTCAGCAGGATGCAGATCGAGCGACCATCCACCGAAGGAGACTGCATCTGAATGGAATTTCTGCTCGATGATATCCTGTTGCCGCATCATATACGGGCCCACTGTGATAAATGTCAGCCAAAGCACAACTAAGAAAGAAGATTAACAGGTACGAACCAAAACGCCTACTCTCTCGCTTGCCAGGGATAGTGCCAACCCATTCAAGCGTCAGATTCTCAGCTTCAGGAAACCGGCCCGAGTTCTTCAGATAGTCCCAGACTCCATACACCACCTTCCACAGCTCCCACTTGATCTTCTCTGTATCGTGGACCGTGTCCAATCTTCCTCCGTACTCGATCCACCAGAGACTGCAGCCTTTCTCCTTGACGGTAAAGTTCTTGAAGCGTGGTATCTCATCCTCAACATTTTGTAACGCATAAGATGGAGCCACGAACTTGACCGGTCGACCGACATCCTTGGAATAGAAATAGATCGAATGGCCAAGCAAATGCCCGTATTCAGAGGAAGGCGCGAAAAGCTCGCCAAACTCATCACTCTGTTCAGCGCCCATCCGGAAGGGAGCGCCGGCCAAAAACGAGAGCACCCCGTCCCCGGTACAGTCGACATACTGCGTCGCTTTGAAGTTGAACATGGTCGACGTCTGCGAACAGAACGCGGTGACGCCGGCGATGCGATCATCGCCACCCTTGTCCGCACCGATAAGCGCCGTGTTGAGAAACAGCTGAATGTTCTTCTCCTCAACGACCTTTTCGAGCAGGATCGTGTCGAGGATCAGCGGGTTGCCTTCCGGGTTGCGGTGCAGGTTCTCGAGCAGGATCTCATCGACGAGCCCGCCCTCGCGCGCGTATCGGTTATTGTTGAACATGTGCGATGTTGCGCCGAGGATCCAGAGGCGCACTTCGCTGGACGCGTTTCCGCCCAGAACTGGTCGGTCCTGCAGGAGGATTACCGAGACGCCGTTTCGGGCGGCCGTGATCGCTGTGCAGACACCGGCCAGGCCGCCGCCACAGACGCATAAATCGGCAGTGACGGATTCAGACCGAAAGTCTCGAGACTGGACGGCTGATTCCTTGATGAAAACATGCTCGTGGGCGAGTCTTGCCGGGGCCATGATTCTGATGTGGGTTTCTGGAACAAGGTGCAGCGGAAGAGAAGAAAATTGGGTAAGATGCACGCTGAGCGTCTTTGAACATAGGATATCTTCGAAGCTATTTTATTTCCTACACGCTGACACATGATGTCGCTGGAACTGTCTTCCCCCGTCTTCGCACGGAACCGCCGACTGGACTTGCAGTGTAACGGAACCCCCGAGTTGGAGTAACGAGGCAGGCTTAACTGAACTTGGCAAAGCCGAGCGAGAATGCAGCTACCCCACACTGAACGCGTGCGCCCCTGGATGAAGTGATGCGTGGGGAAACCGGGGAAATACTGAATATTGTGAGCTGTTGGGTACTTCGTATAAAATGTGCAGTTTGGCGAGTTACGTTCTATTTAAGTCAAGGGAGTACCATCGATATTTCAGACTGCAATCTCGTGTCATACCAGGACAATGCTTCTGGTTTTACTCCCCTTCTTTCTAGCCCTGGTGGCCCTATGCGACGTTACCTCAGCCAAAAACCCTACCATCACAGGCCGCAATGTTCGAGTGAGCTGGTCACAGAGCACAAATGGTTGGCTCGCACAGGTGCAAACCAAAGGCACTCATGGCGGCTGGAATACAGCCTCGGAGCCTCAAGGCCAATATGGTCTCCTGGTGAACCACACGACGGCATCGCAGGTTTCCACCCGGGTGAAGAAGGGCCAGGCTGGCGAGTACACCGAGTTTCTTCCTTCAAACGTCACCCAGTCAGATGAGGATGATGGAAGCGTGCTCACATCCAATACTGTGGAGAATGGCACGTTGACTGCGAAATGGTGGATCGATACCAGTCGTTCATGGGATGTCATCGCCGTGAATGTCACCTGGAAGCCCTCTGTCTCCGGCTGGTATTCAATTGCGAGTCCACGCCTGTTTGCCGTCCCCGACGATGAACTCGGATGGGGAGTTGTGCCTGGGTATTGGTCGTCGAACCAACTGAATTCGGACGAGGACACGCTCTACAACCTCGTCCAGGGAGTGCCAGAATACCCCTACATCTCCGTGGAGGCGAGCACAACCAGCCTTGTCGCCATTCTATCCAACAACGAGACAAAGTTCAATTTCGCAGTCGTGCCAGATCCATCACTCGCGCGCGATCCAAACCCGTCTACGGACACTTCAGCACAGGCGCAGTGGAACGTTGGCCTGGGGTTACGAAGCCGCAATGGGACACTTTCGCCGACGGCTTACTATCCAGTCTTGGGCCAGGCACACTCGCAGATGACTGGGGACGACAGCAGTATCTCCGCAACATTTTTGTACCTCGTCTCTGGAGAGGAAAATATCACCTGGTACGATGTGAACAAGCTGGTTCATAACGAAATCTACCCAATCTCCGAGTACGGCGACCGCGCGAAGAATCTGGTGTCTCTACGCGAACGGCTGAACAGGATCCACGACTTCCTTGTCACTTCCGCCTCGAAATGGCACTTATGGACCTACCAGAACTTGACGCTGGGGGCTGAATCGGGCAAGTTGTCCGACGTCGGTGCAATGTGGTCGATGCAGTGGTTGACTGGCGATCCCTTTCTAGAGGAGCAGCGCCTGCCGTACGCGCGAAACTTTAAGCTCGCTCAGCAGGACACCAGCGGAGGTGTCTTTCACGGTGCTGCCCTTGGGGAGTACTTTAAAAATGGGGGGTTTGTGAGCGAGCTTATATGGTTGGGCAATAACAATGAGGACTACGTTTCGCCCATCTTCACCACGTTTTACACACTCTCCGACGTCGGGAACATCCTCTTGTTCGATCCTTCGGATGAGTTGTTGCTTTCGAGATTCAAGCTGGCGGCGGAGAAGCTGCTCAGCTGGCAAAAAGACAGTGGCGAGTTCGATATTGGCTACCTCAAAGCCGACACTTCGAAGAACAAGTACCCCAATCTCACCGACAACCGCGCGACATGGTATGGCCTACTTGCGGCGTACCGGATTCTCGGCGACCAGAAATATCTGGATGGTGCAGAAGCAGGTGCCAAGTGGTTCATCGAGAACGTGCTGGAGACCGGTCGCTGGCTCGGGGTCTGCGACGACTCGTATCTCTATCCAGACTTTGCAACAGTCTTCGCCGCTCAGGCTCTCCTGGACCTGTACAAGGAGACAGAGAATGAATCGTATCGCGATGCCGCAATTACAGCGGCCAAGTTTTACACCCTGCACATCTTCAACCACCCCGTCGTCGACGACAGCACCCACACGAGGAGTGGCGTCACATACCAAGATTGGCAACTCAGCCAAGTCGGCCTGAACTACGAACACGCTGGCTACACAGGTACGGCCAATGTCCGTGGACCAATCTACCTCAGCAGCCACACAGGAGCATTCGTCCGCTTCTATGAACTCACCGGAGACCAATTCTTCCTCGACCTTGCCCGAACGGCCGCCAAAGGCCGCGATGCCTTCGTAGACCCGACGAGCAGTATCCCAAGCTACTATTGGTACCAAGGCAATACTGGTGGCTCGGCATACCCATGGCACGGGTGGTGGCATATCGGCTGGGTGACTGACTACCTTCTGGCAAGCGCGCACATGCTCTCTGATGGGGCGATTAATTTCCCGTACGGCTTCATCACTGCAAAGGTCGGCAGCCACGTTCCCTATGGATTCGCGTCGGGCACTGTATTCGGCGAGGAAGCTGACTTGTGGCAACCCCGGCATTTGCTCAATGTGTCGGACCCTGAAGTAGACTATGTCACCGCACGGTCAACGGATGGGTCGAAGTTGTTCATCATCTTGATCAACGAAGCTTCGAGCACGAAGACGCTTACACTATCTATGAACCCGCGAGGGCTTGTTCCATTCAAGGTTGCCACTTGGGACAATATCTCCGCTCTCGCCGGCTCCGTCTCCAAGACCAGCGACAACAAGTGGAGCGCCACAGTAGCGGGCAATGGGCTGACAGTGGTCACCGTGGAGACTACCCTCGAGGACGATCCACGTGGCCCAGAGTTCAGATCATTCAACATCACTGGTGGTGCCGAATCCCCCGTCGTAAGCTGGTCTTTCTGGACGACCGTTCAGAGCCGGGTCCAATGGGCTATTCCGGGCTCTGGAGTTTGGACCTCGATGCCTTTGACAACGAACTATACCTTCTCGCAGTCTATCGACCTGTCTGGTGTGCAGAATACAACGCAAGTGAAGATTCGGATTGCAAGCACAAAGGAAGGCGTGTCGGGGGTCTCGGATGCGGTTTTCTGGAGTGTGTAGCATAGACGATGTATCGCCTGGCCAAGTAGGATACAAGTTAATGAATTTTTTTTCGAGAAATGTATGCTACAGTGCAGCTGAGCCAGTATAAACATGTTTTAATTCGTGTCCGTATGTTTCATCGCGTGCTGGATCGGAGCAAATCCTTCCGGCGCTTTCTCCACAGCCGCAGACGAACATCCCCGCATTCCAACTCCCAACACTCTCGCCTCTCACCAGGCAAGATGGAGCCACCAAATTCAAGGGGAGATGTACACTTGAAGGTGTCACAGGTTGCCTCAGCATGCGCTTTCTGCAAGGCACGGAAGATTAAGGCAAGTACTTGGCACACAGCAAGGAGAAATGCAACTGACAAGGACGACAGTGCGACACTCTCGCGCCGTGTGGAGCGTGCGTCAAATTCAATCGCACCTCATCCTGTTCGCTGGCCGGAGCACAGTCGAGGGATTATGTGACGTACCTGCGGCGAAAGATTCAGCGGCTCAAGGCGGACATCGAGCTTCGTCGCCAGGCGCCTTCCGGATTCAGCTCAAATGAGTACCTGCAGGGGTTCGACCAAGCGGCTGCAGAGTCTCCAGAAATTCATCCACCTTCTGCTATTGAGTCTTTGCTCTCCGACATTGGCACGCTGCCCATTGCTGGGCCCTCGCAGAATGTGTCGAAGACAACTCCATCATTTGCTACACTCATGCTTGCAGCAGCATCACAGAAGCCCGTCCCTCCTGCACCTTCCGAGGCTTCGACAGTGGCGGAAATTCGGCAACAGCTACCAAGCTACGCAGCTGCCCGAAAACTCGTCGAGCATTACTTCACAGACATTTACCCGAGGTTGCCATTTTTCTCAACTCAAGGATTCTGGGCCCAGTTCGATTATGTCTATGGATTCTCCACCCGATCAGCCTCCCATTTGGCAAATCATCCTGTAGACTTGGGCCCCCCCCGCCGTGGAACTGCTTCAGATCAGGACCAGATCTCGCCACAATTAGCACCCTCAGAACCCAACCCAAGCGAGCCAACTGGAGATTCTGACCATGGCTACGACATCTTCACCGTTTCCATCGTCTTAGCCATCTCCGCTTCCTCTCTATCATCAAGTTCAACTAGCGTCATCTACGGAAAAGCCAACTCCCTGTTCCAGACTGCAATCCGCTTCCGGGAGTCCATCAGCTTTGCAAACACCATCGCAGGCGTGCAATCAATTCTGTTCCTCATCCAATTCGCCAATCTCAACCCCTCATCTCTCGATGCTTGGTACCTCGTCGGTGTCGGTATGCGCACTTGCATTGATCTTGGCCTCCACCAGGACCCGCAACCACCGTCCTCAGTCTCCCCAAGCCTCCTTGAGACTCGCCGCCGCATATGGTGGAGCATGTACTCGTTTGACCGATCCATGTCCCTGAGCTGCTGCCGGCCGATGGAGGTTTCAGACAGCGTCATAACCGCCCACCTCCCGATCTTCCGCATCGGGCTCGTATCGGAGAACCAGGCCGAGGCAGCCTCAGGGTATCTGCAACGGTACCGTATCCTTCAAATACAGTCTCTCATCTATGATCGCCTGAACGAACAGTGCATATTTGAAGGCGAAGATGCTTTGATCGTAATTCGCGATCTCGCGCAAAAGCTCGAAACCTGGTCCCAGAATAACAACTCCTCACCAGACTCGACGGGGCTAATGAGACATGAGCTGCTAATGAGTAAAATGCTCCTATACCGACCCTGCCGTCTAATACCCGACAGATCTTTGTACGAGTTAGAGGAGCTTTGGCGGTCGGTACTCGCCTTTGCGCAGATTTACAGAGCATTGGCGGTATCGAATAGCCTCTTCTACGTGCGCATCGCGTCGGAGAAAGCGTACTGGACAGGGCTGGCAATGCTATTTTGCTATTGGAGACTCGTCAGTCATCCAGATACGAATGTACTACTTCGACCCTCGGAATTATGGACGGCGACTCGGGACGTGTCCTTTGTTTTGCAGGCATTGTCGGAGCGTTGGAGCCAGGGGAAGGTTCTATATTCTAGGTTCGAAGATGCGTGCACGCGCGTAATCAAGGCTACAGAACCGGGGAATGGTGGTGAAGATAATCATACCGAAGTCCCAGAGGAGGTGAGGTCTTTTTGTGACTATTCCAGTCTAACCAGCATCTGGACGGCCGGTCGTGAGAAGAGATCGTCCGATGTGCAGGCAGAAGAACTGCGCGAGCTTGCTTTAACTCTCGAGGGGTGGCAGGAGACGTGAGCTATCAAGGGTGCTCTTTCGAACTATGTTCCCTCCCAATCCTCTGGGAAATTCAATACACTATCAGCCCAGGCCATGTTACTTGCTCGCCCTTGGTTGTCGAACCAAGGATCTCCTGATCTAGGGTCGAGGTTTTGGAATAACCCGAGTCCATCCGTGCTATTTGGAATGTATGAGGCATCCGAAGGGCCGAAGCTGGAAGACCATGAGTTGTCGGCAAAAATAGCAGAAACGTCGGGTGGTAGTAGAAGAAACGGTGGATTGAATGCCTCCCTCAGTGTCTGAGCAAACTGAGAAAATCCTGCTTCTTGCAATGGCTCCCCCTGTGGGTGAACGTGAGTCTCATCGGTCAACACCGTCTCTTCTGGCAATGGCTGTGTGGGAGATGGGTCAAGATATGGATACATGGGTTGCTCCTGGTGGCGATTTTGGGGAGCAGGTTGAGTTGAGTCTCCGAGGAACTCCTGGTTTTCAGTCGTCTGGGAGAGTATATCTCGAGCTCCAGAATCAGGATTCTCCCATGTGTTGGGAGATTCCACATGCTGTGTCCTCGAGGAGCCAAGATGTTGCATGATAAACCTCTCGCGGGCTCGATCCCGCGTAATTGTCCTTGAACCCTCTCTGTTCCCTGTCATCTCATCTCTGCTAGACTGGGTCATTTCCCTCTCCACAATGTCGATTATAGTATTGGACAGCTTATTCACAACTTCCTTAGCCCGGCTCGCTCTATCCCATCGGACCGCCATAGCCTCTAGGACTAGCTCCCACTGCACAAGGCAGCTTTTGAACGAGGTCCATTCCTCAATCGCTCTCTGCCGCAGGTCCGTGTTGTTCCAAACAAGGAACAAGAGAGTGATGCCCGCCATGAATTGGTAATGCAAGTCGACGCAGGTGAAGTCCAAAAGACCGGTCTGTAGGCGGATGAATGATGCTTCAATGACGTTCTTCCCGGCAACATAGCATGTCGATAGTCTGTCCGAATCAAGTGCAGGTGCATTGGGAGTAGGGCGATAGAGGAGGAGGAGGGAATTGTGGTACCAGTAACGCCACCTAGAGTCATACTTGATCAGCTCCAGTTTATTTCTGTGGGAAGCCCGGAAACCTGTTACCAGTCAATGGTACACCGACTACTGTCAGCAAACGAGGTCGCTTCATCGTTCCACGCCGCCAACGCCTGGCCTATATTCTCCTCCCATGTTGTGAGTGACTCGGTCAGCTTGTCAGATGCCGTATGGGAACGTGAGACTGCAAGACTCTGAAGCCTTTGCAACTTGATCCAATGCACTATCGCATTCCGCTTTCCCTCTGGTAGAGACCGATCCGGATACGCGACGTCAATATATTTGTCTTCCAAAGTAAACGGGCGACCGAGCATAGTGCTCAACGTGCGATCAAACGTGTATGTAACCCAGAATAAACGGCGTTTCCAGTCGATATCCTCATCGGATGCAGCACCATTGGATGAGGCCTTTATAGTGGTTTCGGAATGAAGGCCCAGGTCAATACACATCCGCATGCACAGACCTGATATATGCCAAATGGGGGTAGCAGAGAAATGGAGTAGTGAGTAGAGGAGGAGTAAAAGCAGGCATTGTAGCGTTTCAAGGGATTTGCTCTCCATTACTACAGTCAAATCGGACATGGCGCTAGAATAGAACCGTTCTGCTAGAATGAGCGCCTCCTCGTTCTGATTCCCTTTCGAGATGGCGAGGAGAGAAATGGCAAAGATCATCTGAAGCATGAATGTGGTGCACTTGGCTTTCGCTTCCGTGGGATTCATATTTGACCGGCCGCGATAATAGCTACTCGTCTCCGCGACCAGCCATTGCTGGGATACAATGGGATATTGGAGTTGGTACTGGTCAAAGAACACGTCGATCAGGCTCAATGCGACTTCTTCCGACGGGAGAGTTGATTTTGCGTCTACATTCTCGGTGGATGGGAGGCGCTGAAATGTCGCTTGGTCGGATAGACCCTTGGTCTGGTCATCCGGGATGTGGTCGATGGAAGGATCATTCAGACGGGCGGAATTAAGGACTGACTGGGCAAGATGCATACCTGAGGAGTCATGCCATGCCATAAGCTGCCGCAAAGAGAAAGACATAGATAGAAGTCAAGAGGGGCACGCACCACTAGACACGCCGAGATAACGCGCAGGGCGAAATTGATATGCCTGGTTATCATCGGTGGAATGGTCGGGCGATACCACGTCGTTTGGACTGTGGATTTGTTCATGGCTTCCACCTGTCACCTGTAGGTGGCGGACCTCGTGCTCCAGTTTCTCAACCTCTGCCTCCAGGGAGCTAATGTAGTCCCTGGAACACAGTTCTTTCGTGTGGACATCGTTGTATTCGCATCTGGAGCCAATCTTTTGGCAGGGGATACAAGCAGGAAGTTCTGTCCCATGCGTTAGGCATAGCAACTATCCCAATGAAAGGGTGTTCTTACGAGAATCGCAACGGGTCTTTCGTCTCCGGCATCGATTGCAGGCCGATATAGTCTGAGGTCGCTGAGTCAGGATCCGGATATAACTACCTTACGGGAGGGGGGTCGTACAAAGATGGGCTGATCCATGCTGGTCAAGAGGACGAGGATACATCAGATGCTCGTCTGAAACGAGAAGGATCGATCGCACAAGGTGAACCCCGCGTGGGATGCAGCAATCATGTAAGCCGCAGCAGCCAATCAGCACTGGCGCAGGATGGCCACATCCGAGGCGGCTTTTGCCGAGGGAACAGCCTAATGCACACGGATTGGACATGGAAGGCCTTGCGGTGCACTCTGCATCGACCTAAGAACGCGATCGGCGAAAAGGCGTTTCAAGATGGCTAACCAAGAACGAGACAGAACAAAGAGACGGAGTTGGGCTCCGAAGCCCGGGGTGAAGTCTGCCCCCCTCAAAAAGGGCGTTATCTGCCACTGAATATATTGCTGAGTATAGCATCGGAGCCAAACGAAGCTTCTTCTAATCTCCAGCTTGTCCTCGATACGCTATGGCTGCTGCTGCTATTGTTTCAGACAAGGTCGGTCCTGCTAGATTGTCTACTCCCGCCGACCAGGACGAGGAGACCACGCAAATCAAAGCCGATTCAACCCCACCAGATCCGACTGAATTCCCCGACGGAGGGCTGAAGGCGTGGTCAGTCGTGGTTGGCGGGTGGTGCTGCCTTTTCTGCAGCTATGGATGGATCAACACGATCGGCCTGTTCCAGACATACTACCAGCAAGATCTCCTTCGCTCCCACTCGCCCAGTGCGATATCCTGGATCACATCTGTCGAGGTACGGAGTATCTTGTTGATAATCCGCCGCCTGATGTTCCACAACTGACGCCTGCAGACCGGAATGATGTACCTGAGTACTCCAGTGTATGGCAAAATCTACGACAGCCACGGACCGAAGCCGCTGCTCGTCTGGGGTACCTGCGCCCATGTCTTCGGCCTGATGATGGCGTCGCTGGGGAAGGAATACTACCAGATCTTCCTCGCGCAGTCGATCTGCAGTGCTATGGGGGCAGCTGCGCTCTTCTCTGCGGGAACAGGGCCGATTGGTTCCTGGTTCCTTCGCAATCGAGCCCTCGCTTTCGGCGTAGTCGCATCAGGCTCCTCATTGAGCGGCTGCCTCATCCCGTAAGTCAGCTCAACCTCGATTATTGCATTATCTCACATAGTCCCAGAATCATCGTTGCACGGCTCTTGCCACGCATCGGATTTCCATGGACGATGCGCATCTGCGCTTTCATCTTCCTTGCGCTCCTTTGCATTCCCCTGGTGGTGTTAGAACCTCGCGTGCGTCCCAAGCCGCGACCATGGGAGTTTCGCGCATTCGTGAAACCATTGCACGAGCCGGACTTTCTCGCGACAACCCTCGGTCTTGCGTTTTTCTCCTGGGGGATGTTCATTCCCTTCAACTTTCTTGTTCTTGAGGCGCAGTCCCACGGCATGAGTTCAGCCCTGGCGACGTATCAGATCTCAATCCTCAATGCTGCCAGGTACGGCACCTTGCCATGTCTCATACAATTCTCTAACTCGTCGCAGCATATTCGGGCGCATTATCCCGGGCTGGCTGGGCGATCGCATCGGCCGGTTCAACATTGCGATCCTCTGCACCGGTCTTTCAGCAATCCTGGCCCTCGCCCTGTGGATACCCTCGGCCACGAACGCGACCACGATTGTCTTTGCTGCACTCTTTGGCTTTACCTCGGGCACCTTTGTATCCATTACGCCAGCCTTGATCCAGCAGCTGTCTGCCGTACACAACGTGGGCATCCGAACCGGCACTGCGTTTGGCATCATAAGTCTCGCTACTTTTACTGGCAATCCGATTGCGGGCGCACTGATTGAGCATGACAATGGCGAGTATCTCTATGCGAAGATTTTTAGTGGCGTGGCCATGACACTTGGGTGTCTACTTTTACTCTCGTCAAGGACGATCCAGGCTGGGGTGCGATGGAAGTATATTTGAATGTCTCGCTGTATATATTTATGCGTTTATCTAGTTGTATCTGTACAAACAATGCATGATCAATTATTCTACTGAGCGGCTTCCCAGGCTCGGACATAAATTGCGATGTTCAACAGAAACTCCGTGCGCTTCGGCTCCCACCCCAGCACCGTGCGAGCCCTCGACGAGTCGCCCTTGCTCACCAGGCTCAATGCTTCGAAGAAGGGGTTTCCATGAGTGCCCGTATACTCCACAGGCGCTGTCACCCCAAACGCATCCTTAACCGCTTCCGTAATATCCTGTACCCCGATAGTCTCCGTCACCAAATCGAATACCGGCCATGCACCCAGTCTCCCATCAATGCGGTCGATGGCAGCATGAAAACCGGCCGCGACGTCATCAATGTGGATTGTTGGATTGCGGGCCTGGACATCAGCAGGGATTTGGATAGTGTCGGTTTTGTTTCCACTCTGTTTAGCCTTGAGGATTCCACCCCACCAGGTACTCCAAACCCATGATCCCCGGCCATAGATGGTAGCGGGCCTTAGGATCGCGACGTCAAGCACATCTCGCGCGGCAAGAATGGCCTGCTCGTGCGCCGGGCGCCAGGCGACCGCCGTGGCAGGCTTGCCTTTCGAAAGACTGGTCCCGACCGGGGTCAGATCGCTCTCGCGCACCGACGGCGAGCCGTGAGTCCACATTCCCGAGCAGTAGACGAATCCGAGCTTGGGCCCGACGGCGTTCTCCTTAGCTAGGGCATCGCGACGTGTCTTTGCCGCCTGCGTCACGCCCTGCAGGATTTGCGTAGCCTGCTCGTAGGCGGAGGTGGTGTCAACGACGATGTTGATGTCATTTTTGGTAATGATCGTCTCGAGTATTTCTGCATCGGTAATGTTGTCTTCTACCGGGCTGATCTCGTTCTGCGTAAGGAGTTTGGCCTTTTCAGGTGTTCGCGCCGACCCCCAAACAGCGTAGTTTCCAGACGCCACGAGGGACTTCGACAAGGCGAGGCCAAGGTAGCCAGAGCCGCCGAGAATGAGGACGTTCGGCATCGTGATTGATTGTGGATCGAATATCTCTTAGAAGCAGTGGGCGGGAAGAGGATGGTACTGGCAATTGTTCTGGCTCGCGACCATAACCTTTTATACACATGGCAGTCTCTTTCCATTTTGACGTCGTCACTGCGGTTGCCTATGATTGTGCATTTGTCATCGTATATGCTTTGTTCTCTTGCTGACGGTCTTAACGCCGTGTTGTTGGCTGAGCGGAGTCCGCTGGCTATCTCCGAGATGTGACGCTTGAGAGCCGGCGCCTAGTATCCGACATACCGTTCCTGGCCCCCAAAGCTAGACGAATCTCACTCCGACCCCCTCACCTGGCTCTTAATAATGCATTATGACGAGTAGACGGGTGCCTATTCTAAGATCACTGGTACATTCACCTCTGCCCTATCGTCGTATGCAGGCCCGATGCGCGTCACGAACCGTTATCTGAGCCTCGTTTGATAGCTATTGTAGAGCCGCACGGAGGTTCAAGAGGGGATAACCTTGTAGTTAATAGGGAAATAATACAAGTTAAGTTGCTCTGCCTCATCTCCTCGGGATATCCGAAGCGATGGTGATGTTTTCTGTGGTTCCATGTTCTCTGGTCAATGCTTCCAGCAGGTGGCCTCGGCCATAGCTACCGAAAATGGTGATATGCGCTACCTGTTAAAGCCGATGGCTTGGCCACTGTTGCCAATTCTTATGCGGGGTCATCATACAGGCACGGTTCGTGAAATCGTACTCAGAAGATCTGCACCATGATTTTGCCGTATCCATAAAAAAAAAAAAAAAA
>JOMC01000211.1:1663-36844 GCA_000812125.1 Aspergillus ustus
CCTCCTCCTCCTCCTCCGCACCCGAGGCCCTCAAAGTCCCCCGCCTCCGGCTCCACCACAGAAGGCCCACCCCGTTCCCATCGCCGGGGATCTCGCCCCACCGCAATGGGCATGAGGATGAATATAAGGGTGAGGATGAGGCCGAGCGGATAATACGGCGCGAGGTATTCGAGGACAGCGAGCTTCTCCTCCGCTCGCGGCACGCGCGCAGAATGGCCTGTTTGAACCGCAACCCGCCTTTCGAACTGAAGATCGCTGATAAGGCGATGATGTTCGGCGATAGGTTTGTCGATGCCTTTCGGCATCTTGGGAGGTCGTGCGTGCGGGGTGTGCGGAATGGGCTTAGCACTTTGTGGGTGAACTGTCTTCTTGTTTTTGCGTGGATTGTGGGTGTGGTTTCTGGTCGTTGAGGTTGGGTCATTGTATGTTCGGGTGTAGGAGGTGTTCGGTGATTTATTTAGGATGGTACAAAGCTGGTTGGGTCAGGTTTGTTTGATTTTATTTTTTTTTCCTTCTTATTCTTCTGCATGTTGCTAGTGAGAGAACTAGCGCTTCCTGAGGTGTTGAAGGGGCTGTGCTCTCTACATGTAATTGTATATCTTGCTAGCAAGGTTAGATATGAATGGTAAACATGGATACCTATATATGCTCATAGTAGTTGTTCCGCCCCGTTCATAACCTTATCGGCTAGATTTGGTATAGTTCCAGTATAGAAAAGCCTACGAAGATCTATATTTTCCAGTCCCATGGCTTTGAGGGACTAGTGCAATTCTTCTATTTAATGAGTATCCCCACTCAGCTGGTCACATTCGCCCTCACCACCACGGTATCGAAGGCAGAGCCGAGTCTCTAGGAAACCTGCAAGACTACTAGGCAGCTGACTCGTATACCGAGTAGCCTGTGTTGAGATTGAATATACCAATGTCGATAGTTCTCGAATCCAGCGGAGAACCCTGGAGTCATCAAAAGCTGCAGCTTACTCGGCAGTCTGCAGAAGTATCATACGAGATACCAGTCCACCGCGGAGATCTTGGACGTTTCACAGCTCGCTAATGCAGGCTACTTTCTGCACGCTTACCACACGCTGAGCAAGCGCCTGGGCGATCCTACGCTAGCCCTATCCAAGCTTCTCGCATAACTAAGCAGTTTACAAGTTGCGAAGAGCGAATGGTGCACAATTCCGACAGGGTACCATGGGAGCCCTAGAAAGTCTGATGTCAAGCGATCTGGTCTAGAACCGCCGCGATCTGATAAATCATGTATCTCTTGCCCCGGAAAAGCGGGTGACGCATCAGGGCCCATGGCTGAGTCTGTTTGAAGCGGTTAGCGTGCCAACTGGGGCAATGCCATGCAGGGACCTCATTTGGCTCGTGTTCTGACTGAGCGGGTAACGGCCAAGTCGCTCTTCGGACCAGTTCAGACCCCGCGGCTCGCAGCTCGTGTTGCGAGATGATTTTCTTCAAAAGAGAGCGCATCTCGAGCAGATTTCAACCATTAAATATCTAGCAATGGTTCAGCAAGTTACAGCCCCAGTTACTAACCGGCGAGTCTCTCTCGCCTGCGTCGCCTGCCGCTCGAAGCACCTCCGCTGCGATGCGACGACTCCCGAGTGCACCCGCTGTCGCAGCGAGGGGATCCAATGCGTCTATCTCAAGTCTCGCCGTGGAGGGCGTCGTCCGCGACAATCGTCGACTCAAATCTCGACCGACACCTCTTCAAGCCTACTATCGCAACAGCAACTTCCTACGCCAGTGGAAGAAGTATTGGCGGCCCCCGCTCGCTCCACATCGTCCGAAGATGGCCACACCAACTCTGACCGTGCGGCGAGCTGCTCCATCTCGATGCACAGCGACAATATGAGCGACTCATCGCTCAGCGAACAGTTTTTCTCGCGGTACTATTCATATTTCCACGCTGCGCAGCCGTGTGTGCTGCCGTTGTGGGCGCTGAAGCAGCGGCTGGCGAGTGATGGGCGGCCAATGCAGACGCTCGTCTCGGTCGTACAGTACATCGGCTCTGTCTTTGCAAAGTCAGTTATCTCGGAGTCGATGAAGATCGAAGCAGAACAAGCCGTTGCATCGATTGGAGTGAATACTGCCAAGACAGGCTTCGATGTGCAGGCCTTGATTCTCTTCTCGATCGCGACCTATTGGGGTAATGAGCCAGAGAAGGCGCTGAACTTGCTCGACAAAGCGATCGCTCTCGCGCTTGAACTCGGGATGAATACGCAAGGATTCGCATATGCTCATGGTCAAAAGGATCCAATGCTCGAGGAATCCTGGCGGCGGACTTGGTGGCAGCTGTATGTCACAGATGCGCATATTGCTGGAAGCACCAGCACATTCCCTTTCCGAACCAGCAATGTAGAGATGGGCGTTGATCTGCCTTGCGATGAGGATTCATACGAGAGAGGAGTAAGTGCCCCTTTCTCTCAACTCCGTTCCGCCGCTGACCGTAGCAGAACATCCCTCGCGCCCGCACGCTGCAAGATTATGACATGCGCGAGTTCCTCGACGATGAAGAACGCGTCTTCTCATCCTTTGCAGAGCTTGTCGGTCTGACGCGGAGTCTTGATCTTGCCCTGCGCGCCCGTAAGAACATGACCATCGCCACTGCGCCTGCTGTTTGCGCAAACACCGATGCCAGTGTCACAGCCTGGCGGTCGCTCCTTCCTCCATCAAAAAGAGACCTCGTTCGTGAAGACGGCTCCTTCGATGAACTTCTCTTCAAGGCCAACATGGTCATCAACACGTACGTCCCTTTATGGGTTGTTAAACTGCCCGCTAACTGTCGCAGATATGTCGTCGACCTCCACCGACAACTATCAACACTCGCATACAGCCCTATCGAAGCCATCGCTCATTGCGCTCCAGACGCACCCCCAGAAAGCCTCCGCGGGTGTAACTCTGTCGAGTGCCAACTGCACACAGCCAAAGTACTCCGAGCGATCGACCAATTCGACGACTTGCTCACCCTACCCACGAACATCGCCACACACACTCCATTCATCATCTGCATGATCGCCAACACCGTCATTGCCCATCTGGCCGCTTGTCGTTTCCACTATTCTGGCCATCAGCTGAAACTCGCCCGCGAGCGGATTCGTCTGAGCATGGGCGCGTTGAAGGTCCTCGGTGAGTACTGGCCCATGGGCCTGCGCACGTATAAGGAGGTCGGTATCGTAGCAAGGGAGATCTTGGGTTTGAAGGATAAGCAGAAGAGTGTCGTCGAGGTGGCAACGCGCGAGATCACTGTGCCGACACCGGGGGCTCAGCAGTATATCCCTGACCCAGTGCATGTCCCCGTTTCTGTTTCTCTCTCCACGCAGGCGATTCATATGCATGATATGCCAGCGAATCTAGATCCACCGACTATCGACGACTTTCAGCTGTTGGAGACGAATTTTGATTTTTGCGGGCTGTTCGATATGAGCATGGCGTCTATTCCGGTCGTGTAGCTAGTTCGTAGTAGGGAATCTAACCCATCGCTTCTCCTCAAGCCTCTAGCGGCAACTTCCATTCCAATTTCCTTCTCGCTCGGAAACAACGGCATCACTCACATGAACTAGAAGGCCGTATGGCAAAGAGAACCCGTTTAGTTGGAGAAACGCCGCGTGCCGATCGAGTCAATACATAGTCGGTGGCAAAGCCCCGTGGGCGCAAATAGGCTAATCGGGTATTGAAACTATGTAAAACCCATATGGCGATTCGACACACCACGCGAGCCAGCACACGCAATACGAAGTATTCATCGGTCTGATTTAACTCTATTTGTCTTTTTTAGAGATACGTGCCTATTGATTCCCGGTATCCATGACCGACGAGCAAAAGTCCCGCCCCGCAAAACGCGTCTCGAACGCCTGTATCCCCTGTCGCTCGAGGCACATGCGATGCGACTCGGCGGCCCCTGTGTGTTCTCGATGCCAGACAGAAGGGTCGCGATGCGTGTACATCAAGTCGCGACGCGGTGGTATACGCCGGGGTTCAGGCCAAAGCCTCCCGAGTCCCTCGCAGTCGCAGCCCCAACCGCAACAAGCAGGGCCCCAGACAACCCCACAGCAGAAGCTCCACCACCATCTACAACTCCAACTCCCAAACGGAACCATAACACCAACCTCCCTCTCCTCGCACAGCTCCTTCAGCCGCGAAGCGCTCGGAGGAGGCGGAGGAGCGCTATACCCGAACACCATCCACCCTCTCTACGAAGACAGCAGCAGCAGCGCCGCCTCCGACGCAACAGAGAACGAACTCCTCAGCCTGTACTATTCTCACTTCCACGCCGCACACCCTTGCACACTGCCCCAATGGTCCCTACGTCTGCGCGCCGCGCTGCAACCCGAAACCATCGAGCTCCTCATGCCGGTCCTGCAGTACATCGGCTCTCTCTTCTCGTCCGCCGTCGACTCCGCGCCGCTAGAAGCTAAAGTTCTCGAAGCGCATTCCGCGCTTCGCTGCGCGGGACGCGAGCTCTCACCCTTCGATATCCAAGCTCTCCTCCTGTACCTCGTTGCAGTATACTGGAGTGACGAGATCCAGCGCGCGCTGGATCTCCTGGACGAAGTTATCGAGGGGGCTGTAAAGATCGGGATGAATCAGGCTGGGTTCGATACCGCGCATGGAGAGGGGGATCCGATTCTTGAGGAGAGTTGGAGAAGGACTTGGTGGACGGTTTACCTCATTGCGACGCATATCTCCGGGAGTACGCATGTGTTTCCGTCCAAGGTTGATGGGATAGCCGTTTCGGTCAACTTGCCCTGTGAGGAGGGCTTTTATGAGGCTGGCGTTAGTATTTCTTGCTTTCCTTTCACTCCAGGTTCCGTTCTTCACACAGCACAGCACAGCACATTTAACGGGATACCTAATGTATAGAACATCCCCACCCCACTCTCAATCGACGACTACGAAATGCGCGAATTCCATCCGAGCGAAGCATGCTTCTCATCCTTTGCGGAACTCATCGGCATAGCCCGCAGTCTGGACCTCGTCCTCTCCGAGCGCTGGCAGACGGGCACCGAGGCCGCGAACCGGGTGTGTGCGAACGCCGACACGACCATCCTCGCCTGGCTGCTGCTCCTCCCCGCCCAGAAACAATCTCTTCTCACACAGGATGGAACTGTTGACCAGTTGCTCTTTCGGGCGCATATGCTTGTATATACGTTCGTTCCCCCACCTCATAAGGATATTAATAATAGCAAGAGCCAGAAGAACGCTGAAAGCTAAATGGGTGTATGTACACAGCTATATAGTCGACCTAAACCGCGAACTCTCCTCGCTTCTGCCCACCTCCATCGAATCCATCAGCCGGCGATCCCCACGCCCACCGCCGCTCTCTCGAGACCTCACCTGGTCCCCCCGGACAACAATCCACACCACGAAAGTCCTCACCGCGATCGAGAAGATGAACGCCTTACTCACCCTTCCCACGCACCTCTCCCTACACACGCCTTTTATCATTTGCATGATCAGCAACACGGCGATTGCGCATCTGGCTGCGTATAAGTGGGGGGTGTACGCGGATGCGGCGGGGCCGCGATTGGCGATTGAGAGGGAGAGGATTAGGCTTGTTGTTGCGGTGCTGAAGAGGTTGAGTGGGAATTGGCCGCTTGGGAGGAGGACGTATCGCGAGGTTGTGACGATTGCGAGGGATGTATTGGGGAATGAGGGTGGTGGTGCAGTCCTTGGGTTTGAGGGGCTGGAGGGGTTGAATCTTGGGGGTGTGGGCTTTACGGGAGAGGAGGGGTTTGGAGGTGAGGCTATTGCTGTGGATGTGGATGTGGATGTGAGTAAGGAGGGAGAGTGTCCGGATGAGATTCATTGTCGGTAAAAGCGCTGCCACTGTGGTAAATCTCCCCTCTTCGACAGAAAATATAGATTAGATTATGATTGTATATATGCCGCCTATCATTTGTAAAGTTTCATGCACGGCCCGACATGCTCTCTGGGGGCATATGGGCCTCACAGCCAAAATGTAAACTCATCCCTCTTCTATGTATAAACCGTTAGCATCAACGCACACCTGATATGTATAGAAAAGGCAGACACACCGCTAGCACGGGCTTCTGCGCCCTCCCACCCCCTACAAACTGCCTCAAATCCCGCTGATAGCGCCATGCAAGATCCGTTTCTTCCTCTGAAGAACAGAGTGTATAATTCCTCGACACATCGCGCTCCTGCCCACACTCGAAGCCAGGATACGGGAACGTAAGCGTCACTACCTCTGCTTTCTTCTTGCTTTCCGTAGCCTTCACGACCAGTTCCATCTGTCGGCTGAGAAACATCTCCACCTTGATCGTCGGCGGTTTCCTGCCTCTCCGACAGGATATCGGAAGATCGAACTCCGCAAGAAGAATATCGGTTATCTCTGTCTCAGGCTCATACGCATCCCCAAGCTCCATCATCGCATGATAATCGACGTACGGGATATCGCGCATATACACTTGCATTAGCGTACTCCCGTACTCGTTACACGATGCCGTAAAGAATTGGCTAACCCGAACTGGAAGATCCTCACACGAGCGTATAATCTCGACCACATCCCCACCCGAGATTCCAATTCCGATCGGCGGCCGCGTCGTGCTGCAGCAGCAGGGGAGCCAGTCCTCTTCCATCATCCGGGACGCGAGAACAACGGATCCCCAGACGGGTGCTTGCGCGAGCATGATTGAATTTCCGACGTTGAGATCTTGTTCCCTACTACCGGTGCCAGGACCATCATCACCGCTATGGGAAATGTATCGCTCAATCTCATCCAGTACATCCGGGTATATCGCCGAATCACCGGAGAAGATCAAATCCGTGATCTCGCCGTTCGTCAAATTCGCTTTCAGCAGGACTTCATCAACAGCCCTGCGGGCACCCAGCCCCAGATCCGCATTCATAAACGGCACGATGTCATCGACGATACTCAGAATATCCTCCGGGTCGGATGTAAGCATCGCGAAGAGCATGGCCGTATACGCGTCACTCTCTAGATTCCCACCCTTTCCTCGCGTTTTGTGCGAGGCGATCGTATCCACGACCCCCATATCGATCTCCACGACCGAGAGATCGAAGCCCTCGGCCATATGGAACATAAGCGCGTACCGGTCCTTGTCGTAGGAGATCTCGTCGAGGCCGAGCGCGAGGAGTGTCCCCGTTGTCTCGTTCATGAGCCGGAAGATAGGCAGGCCCGCGAGGGTGCCGGCTGCGGCGATGGAGGCGCGGTCTGTCTCTGTGGCGCCGTGGGGTAGGGTAACCACTGCGGCGGTGATGTTGGGACCGAGTTCGGTCTCGGCGATGTGGAGGAGTTCGCTTAGGAGGGGGGCGTAGATTTCCTCCGGGTGGAATGTGGCGCGGGTGTTGTTAGTGTGGACTTCGAGTGCGGGTTTTGAATCTTTGAGGGTGTATGCAATTGGAGATCTTGGAGCTGTCTCTTCTGCGCTGCTTGCTTTGCCTTGAGGGGCGTTGAAATTTTGACTGCACGATATCAGTATAGCTGCTTTCATCCCCAATTGAAGGTTACAAGGTAGGTAGGTAGGTACCTGATATCAAGCACCGCCGCAAACAGATCCGGAGTATCCTTCGAGGCCTCATTCGCCTCTCGCGCAGCTTGCCCAACGACCAGTCCCTCATTCGTCCATGCGACAGCCGAAGGGACATGGATCTCATCGGTTCCGTGCCCCGTGAAAACCGTGATCTTCCCATCCTTGATACCACCAACTCGCGACTCGGAGCGGCCGAGGTGGATTCCAATTACTGCGGTTGTTAGCTTATTGGAGGAGAAATCAGTTGGTATGCTATCATACTTTTCTCGGAAGGTTCTTCTGGGGCATTCCGTGGACATGCGGATGCGCCAAGCGCCAGAAAGAGGGTTAGGAAGAGAATGGAAAGAAGAGAAGGGGAAAGATTTCCAAATGTTCTCGCGAACTGATTCGAACGGCGAGCTCGTGAGGTGCGCATTTTGCGGGGTAGATGTGTATCGATCTGATCGTCGTTTAAGCCTCTGGTTCGCAATTTATCTTCCAAAAAAGAAACATGCCATGCGTGTCCTATTTTTGAATCTCGTCTCTTGCAAGCGATTCGAAAAGACAGATAGTCCTCAACTCAGTATTGTCTTAGCAATCTCTGACTCAGTCTCCTCATTTGCGTCCCTCTCCGCAACGAAATCCAAACGCGAGTCGTTAACAACACCTGTCCTGAAGTTCAGGACTTGAACTGAGGTGAGTCAAAAATCTCTTGGAGTCCCCAAAAATAAAAGAAGCTAAGACCGATACTCTAGAACCGGTCCCTGCGCTAACGGTGTCCAGTGTCCACTTTTGCGATCGGGAACCGTTGGGTTTCGAAGTCTGGCCCGGTTGCGGGTTCAATAGCCTATCCGGAGGCCATTGTCGGACTCTGCCGGATAAGCATCATCGATCTATATCCATGGCTATTGAAGATCGGAAGATTGGAATATAAATATGAGGTACTTCACGTCCCATTCCAAGATACTTCATCGCAGTCATCAACTCAACTCACCTTGTCTCATACAATCAATGTCCCTCCCCTCCCGAATCGCATCTCTCACACGCCACATCTCAGCAACAACAACCAGCAAAATGACGACCTCAATCCCATCAACAATGCTTGCAATCACCCAACCAAACCCCAAATCCACCACCCTCCAGCTCACCACAGTCCCCACCCCAACCGCAACCCCCAACACAACCGAACACCTAATCCGCATTCACACGGTCTCCCCCTGCTCCGGCGAGCTGCTCTGGCCCGCAAACTTCCCGCCATCCCCGCCCCGAGACTTGTTCATCCCCTGCCCTGACATGGCCGGAACCGTCGTCACCGCGCCTGAGAACTCTCCCTTCAAACCGGGTGACGAGGTCTACGCGCGCGCGAACTATCTTCGAAACGGTGGCGGGAGTGAGTATACCGTTAGCGTTACGGAGGAACTCGCCAAGAGGCCTAGTGGGATCTCCTGGGTTGATACAGCGGCGATTCCGCTCAGCGCGCAGACGGCGTGGCAGGCTCTCTTTGTCCAGAGCGGACTCGGTGCGATCGAAAGCGGCAATTGGCAGGGAAAGAGAGTACTCGTCACCGCTGCAAGTGGCAGCGTGGGTTCCTGGGTCGTGCAGCTGGCGAAGGTCGCTGGCGCGACGGTTATCGGGACCGCGGGGACGGATAATGTGGAGTTTGTCAAGGGCCTTGGGGCCGATGAGGTTGTGGATTATAAAACCACGAAGCTGAAGGACTGGGTGCAGACTTCTGGGCAGGTGGATGTTGTTATTGATTGTATTGGGCGCAAGTCGCTTGAGGATGCGTGGTGGACTATTAAGGATGATGGAGTCTTGCTCAGCATCTTTCAGCCGCCGGAGCAGGTTGTCCCGCAGGGGTATACTGGGAATGTGAAGGGGAGGTTCTTCATTATGGGCCCCGTGCGGGAGCATCTTGAGGGAGTCACGAAGCTCGTCAATGAGGGGAAGGTCAAGGGGACGGTGGACAGTGTGTGGCCGGTTTCGCAGTTCGAGGAGGCGTTTAAGAGGGTGGAGAGTGGCAAGGCGAGGGGGAAGGTCATTATTGATTTTGACTTGAATAGGCTGTAGGAGGTTGATATTTGCGATGCTTCGTGTTCTGTCTGGCTGTCTGAAGATTATTGAGTTGAGTTCTCTTGCCTTTACTGTTTGATATCACTGCGATTATATTATGATTCTTGAGTGCTCATTGCAACTGGTAAACCTTTTAACCAGGCCCCATCTATATTAGCAACTTCAAATCCAGTGTAACAACCAATCCCCAACACCTCCTGCCTTGTAGTGCCTTTTCTAAGTAGGTACCTTTGTTCGACTCATTCGTCGTCTGTAGATGGGATGTATATCTCTTGCGCCCAAACACGGGTTCGTAGCGGTTATCCCCGCAATATATAATACCAATTGGTTTTTACGTCAAGTGGTGGCATACTGATATATCCTACTCTCGAGAGGTCATTGCAGCAAGCGACTCTCAGGTAAAGTAAACGATTGGATATCAACGGCGTAGGAATTGTAGTTCTATGTGCTCGGGGGGGAGAGTACAGCGCGCGCTAGAGGATAAAGCCGAATAAGAGTTTATGGAATTTGTAAAGTCGGGACCTGCGAACTCCCTGTTATAGTTTGGTTTGGTGCTTTTAGGATAGCCACCCTGTATGTATACCATTCCCTCAATACATACATATTAAGACCACCTCCTTGGTTTAACTTTATTTTTGGGCAAAGCAGCCCGTATATCAGTTGTCACTGCGAGTTCTACATCCATCGTTATATGAGATCGAATGGAACTATAGACATTCCTAATCTCGATATCAAATACGTTCCATTCATAGGTTGTCCCGGGCAATGGCGATCTAGCTCCTAAAGATGCTTCACACACTGCTGAGTGGAAAGAGAACCCCAAAACAGAGCCATTGGTGAAATCATCAGAAGGGAGATTAATTTGTACCACTCAAGGTCAAGACTCGATACCAATTCAGCTGAAGAAGCTATTTTACTCGAGCTCAGTCTCTCACAGACCACTTAACGAGAACAGTTCGGACCGCGTGAATCTGTGGGACTGGGTGCTCAAGGAAATCGAGCTCATTAACTACGATGATATCTCCCACACAATCTCCCACGACGGCTGCTGGTCTTATACGGGCACGGAATCTGACCTGTATGCACACACCATGTCCGGAACTGCTACTGCTAGCAGCACGACGACGCCGCCAACGAGCAAGGACGCGCCGAAGTCGATTACATTCTGGGTGTCAACAACCAAGGTCAAGAAGAAGCGGGTCACGGCTCGAATGAAGTAGCACGAGGAGAGCAAGGGCGCGTATTCGAATCGTACGTGACGTTGACCGGGCAGGAGCCCGTCTATTACACGCTTACCTGCTCGAAGAAGAACATCACCATGGACCGGGAGGACACTGCGGACGGATCGTATACAATGGACTGGGAGAGCGCGGGGGACGGCAAGGTCCATCACAGCGACAAGCACTGGGACCAGGATAACTACCACCTGACCTCCAACGTGTACCCGCTCGTGCACGCCGAAATGAAGGCTACGACGCGGACGGCAGCACCGCCGGCCCGGTCGAGAGTCGTGGCCTGTCGCGGTGTTTCGAGTACGCCACCTCGGACAATAAAGGCAAATATCTCAAGCTCGGCTACATCTGGGACATGGGCCCCGAACACAAAGTCTCGGTGGGGTTGACGCGTACCGCATACAATCCCGACTGGGGGAGCAGTTGCAGCCGGACCGCGCATGCGCAGGTACACATTGTAGTGAACCAGCGGAAGAATGCCCTTTGTCTCACCTGGATGGCATTCGACTGTGACGATGATATCTGGGGCGATCGATGGTCCGGGGGCTGTACGTTCACTGTCTATGATCAGTATGGCAACTCGGGCAAATTTACCGCTCGTCTGGCGGAGGGGGACAGGAATACGATTGTCATCAACTCGTGACATTTACAACCTTGGTATGGCTATTTTTTCTCTTCAATATGGAGTGGAGTATCATTTAAGTGTCTGGATTGAAACCAGTCTCACTACATGCCTAGGATTACAAGACTACCAAACCTGACCCGAATTGTTGTTTTACCATCATTTATTATTGCTTCCTAAATCACATAACCCTTTAATCCTTGTACCGTATGTATCTCCCTAGACCTGCATAAGACAGACCAAAGAGATATAGCAATCAATCCTCCTTCCCACCCCGCTGCACCTCCTTCTCCGCATCAAGAACAAAAATATTCGCATACCCATCCTTAACAACCTCATCATCAACAACAAGCACAGCAAAAAACTCCGCATACGCCTCGGTATTATTCTCCGACCGCTCATGATGACACCCGGGCGCCTCGTACCAGAACTCGCCCCGCTTCGCGATCGCCGGTTCCCCGTTGTTCATCTGGTTCAGAACCTCCCCTTCCGTCGTCACGGCAATTATCGCTGCCCCGCCGTGTGTGTGTGGTGGCGAGGCGCCTCCTGGGGGAATGGAGACTTTTCCGAGGATCATTTGTTTTCCTGGGAGGTTGGAGGGGTGGAAGACCTTCACGATGCTGAAGGTTTCGCGGGGGCGGCTGTAGTAGGATGTCAGTACAGGGGAGGCGTAGCAATAGGAATGGCTATGGATGCAATGGGATGTGCGTACCCTTCGACGGCCCAGGTAGAGCCGGTCTGGACGACTTTGATGTCGGTGACGGGGACGTGGGTAGCGCACATTTTGATGGTATGAGTTGCAGTGAGTGTTGTTGAGTTGAACGATATCAGTGCTGCTTAGACGTCGAATTTATATCCGCCATCATTGTCATAGTGTCACCGCTTCGTGAACTGATCTTGCATACCGGGTAGGCTATAGAGGAGCGACCAGCGTCAATACCCGGCCGGCTATCCAAATTGGCCAATCAACGGCGAGCATCGATGACATCGTATATCCCGGTCTCCAGCAAATGAACGGCAAATGTAAGGAACTCCGATCACATACGCTGATGGATGGAGCGGTTGGAAACTATTACTGGCTGATTTCGTTCTGTTCTCGCGGTGATGGGCGGAATTCAAGCTGCGGGTCGGTGTCGGCAGCCAGCGCAGGTGAAACGTTCCCTAGACCCTGGAGAATCAGCGTCAGTCATTCTGGGCCTGGCACCATGTCGGACTTGTATTAGTTCAGGAACATAAGCTTCTATGAACCACACGCCACCAGCTCAAGCTACGTGGGTGGCTGAATTTTGGCTCTCCGATATCGAGATATTCTACATCAACACAAGCACAAGCAAGCCACCACACTACCTGCCCCGACACTTCACTGCGGAAAATTTCCAGGTAGATCTCTCTGCGGCTACTGCCGCCATTGCCTTCCTAGGCGAAGTTCTGAGAAATGCCGTGACCTGGCTAGACTTGTAGCTCGTGCATAATCTGCTCACACAAAGGCATGGAAAAACAAGGCCCTGGTTCAAGCTGGCAGTCACTTAGCTAGGCATAGGCGGAGTATTCTGCGTTGTTTATAGCTAATGGGCATTGAAACTTAATGGGAGACTTGGTCTCGATGCTGATTATTAGTTAATGGCCTGCAGCGTCATGAGGCTGTACTTGTGTTATTGCCAAAGAGTAGAGAAATGAAATGAGTGAATTTAAAGCTTCCAAAGAGACCAAATGGGAAATCGCTACAAAGGCTGCAGGGCCCCTTGATCTGCTCTTGTGGAAGTGTTCTTCAACATTTCAACTTCTCCCTCTTCTTTCCCCTCCCTGCCTTGGTCTGGAAACCAGTTTCTTCGTTCCATTCTTTCTTCCATCTCCAGATTTCAAGCATCAATTCATTCGCTATTTGCATCTTCAAATCTTCGAGCTTTCAGATCAGCTGGAAAGACAGTCACAATCTCCTTCTCGCACCTGTCGCCTCGATTGTCCTGTCACCCCCTCCACCAGTTTCGGACACCCTGTTGAGACCCTCCAAACAGCTTCACCCTCTGTCATATTGAGCTCTTCACATCTTGTGTTGCTCTGTCCTTTCAACCTCTTCTTCCAATTTCTCCCTTTAAAGCTGCTCTCACGTCTCCGTCTCCAAGAGCTTCTGCAACCTTTCCACCAACCCGTTCTCTGGAGCCATCTTCCAACTTTGGTCCACACATTCTCCCGTAAATCCTCTCGGTTATCTCATTAATTTTCCAGTCGTTATCCATCAAAACCGCTGTGATAGCTCTTCATTGAAATTTGTCAGGAACCTTGCACCAACACCGGCCTGGAAGCTCTTCAATCGGATTGTTGAACATATTTCTCAACCCCATCTTCCTCCTGTGTTATTCGAGCTTTCCATCCTTCTTCAGCTGTCTCCGAGGTTTTCGTTCCATACCTTGCTCTTCAACTGCAACTCAGTCTGTCGTTCCCGTCAGAATTATTCTCAAACCTTTCTGCAGGTCATAAAACCGCTTCTTGGACCACTTCTCACCCAACTGGCGGCCTCCTACTCCCACCTTGTGATCCTCTGCCTTCCTTCAATCTCCCACTCTTAGCAGAGGGTCTGGATCGACACTCTTTCAACACTTACCTCCTCTTCGCCAATCCTCAAACACACTCAAATTTATAACACCGACTCGGTGCTTCACACGAGACCATTGTTCACGTTTCCCCGACTCAAACAACCCTTCGCAACCATCACAATGGGCAAGACCAAGAAAAGCGTCTCCTTTGCCCCCTACTCCCTAGTCGTCTCCGAACGGCGGGAGCATGCTGTAAACAGCCGCCAGAAGGCAGCCGCGAAGGCCATTGAAAGGTGCCGTATGCCAACCCAGGTAAGTCCCATCCTCCCTTGTTGGTCACTGCAACACAGACTAACCAACCCTCTTCTTCTCCGCCGTCAGATAAAACCCCTCGACATCCCTCGCCTAATGAAAATCAAAACCTTCGTAAAATACACAGGCTCCAAGTTCGTGCCCGGCGAAGGGATAACCCCGATCCTCATCTTCGCAGTCGAGTACAAAACGGGCCAAATCGAGCTCGTCGAATGCAGCCGCTGGATCGAGGGCTACCCACCCACCTACCAAGACGCCTTCGCGCTGCACACGAAGATCCAAGCGGCCAAGGGACTAGTCGATCGCGACGACTGGCGCTTCATCGAGGGCCGCTCGCGCTACTCGCGCGACCAGCTCATGAAATTCCAGTGGCTCGATGATCTGCGCTTCCGAATCCATGAGGGCAAGAGGCCGAAGTCGAGGGGGTGGATCATTTCAGAGGAGGAGACTGCGCAGCGGGAGAGAAATGAGCGCAGTTTTGTGGGCCGTGCGGCGAGGGCGTGCAAGGCGACGAAGAGGGCCATCGGTGCGTGTGTTATGTTTCTGGTCCCTGCTTCCATGCGGCCCGTCGCATGTGATGATTAAAATGCATTGGCACTGGCATTTGCTACGCTACATGGGCATTTGGACTGAACCGCTTGCTGACTTCGTCGTCTTGTGGAGGAAAGGGGGATCCCCGGCTGCGCGGGCGCGAGTGTTGATGATTGTGGTTCTGGTATGCATGCTGGTGCAGGTTGGGCTGCTTATTGCGCTGTTGGATGTCTGGATACGTCCTTCTTGGGTTTATTAGATGGTTGGCGTTTGGAACGGGATATCGGGATGGTGACTTTCTTTATTTTTCTTGGGATTAGACTTTGGGGAGCAAATGGGAAGGCATGCATCTACTTGGCGTTTGGTGTTGGATCGACTTTGGGATAGCGACGCATAATACCCGGTGGATATCTGATAAAGCGAACATGAACTATTAGAACACAATTAATCTTAATAATGAAGCCATACATATATCCACCCTGCATCTGAAAGAGTCATACTCCGTATCCGTACACCGTATCTATCTATCTGACTCGCAGCTCCACACAGACCAACCCAGCCCAGGCCCACCGCGATCTTACGGCCGTAAGCGACTCAGCCCCCTGCAACGCCCGAAGATAATTCGCCCGTTCGCCCAAACACCCCTTGCCCAAGCCCGCAACAAAGCCCGCTTGGTGCGTTGATGACACCCCGCAGTCCGGCTTGGCTCGCGGCCTCCAACGATCCGTCGCTAATGCTCGCCTGGTTATTGGACACGGTCGGTCGGTCGGATGTTTCGTCCCCCACAGTCGGAGTCGATGATCTCTCCGGTTCAGGCGTGGTGAAATCCGCCCTGCTCTGCGTCGCGCCGCCCCTCCACATCGATCGCCGTCAAGCTTTTATCCAGCCGAGCGCGCGGGTGGAATCAGGGCCGACGCGACTCAATGATATCAGTGAGTCAGTCAGGCGCACCAAGACCCACAAGGTACAGAGACCTGACTATATAAGCTCGATGGCGGCCGTTGGAATCGGTGTCAGACCATCAGAATTCAGAACATCGAAACACCATCACCACAATCATCTTGAGAATCATCAAAATGGCGCCCCTCAAACCCCTCTTCGCACCAACAACCACTCCACCACGAGCCACTTCCGATAATAAAGTCGGTCGCCTAACTGTACGTCTCTCCTACTCTCTCCCCTGCTCTCTTTTATCTCCAAGGAATTATTCATTAATCGATTCTTTAGCTCCTCCACAATAACTTCCAATTCACCACCTGGCTGCTCTGTGCTGCCGTTGGCCAGGGGATCCTCACATGGCTGTTCCCGACAGCATTCACCTTCATCCCGGCACTCTTAATACTGGGATATCGAGTAATCGATGTCTTTCTCATCATGTACGGCTTCAAGTCGAACCGCTACATGGACGGCGTCATCAATCAGAGGTTCTCGGCGCAGCTCCCATTTGAGGATGGAAGTTTCGGCGACACGCCCAGTCGCGATAAGGTTACTGTGCTCCTGCTGGGCTCGAAGTCGAATCAGTACGTGGTCTACAAGAGTGTTTTTGTTGAGTTGAGTTGAGTTGGGTGTGATGGATGGGCTAATGTGATACTTTTCAAATGCAGCCCGCTCGGGATCTTCAGCCCCGGATACCAGAAAGTCGGGCAGCTCTTCCAGGACATGGTCGAGGACCTGGAAAAGAATCGCGACGAGTACTCTTGTACAGTACCCCTCCCTCTTCCCTGCATCCAACCCAATCCAACCTAGCGGCAGCCCACTAACACTCTCCCTCTCAAAAAATAACAGACCTAACAAACACGCGCTGGATCTCCAACACTGACACGACCGTGAACGCATCCCGCGAACTCATGACGATCTTCTACTTCCGCTCGATGGAAGGCGTCCACAAATTTGCGCACGCCGCCGCGCACCGCAAGGGTTGGGACTGGTGGAACAAGACGGCCAAGGAAAACGCCGATATCAGTATCTGCCATGAGGTCTATGAGGCCCAGGCGGGGCATTGGGAGAATGTGTATCTAAATTATAGGGCTATGGGGCTTAGTGAGTTCTTTCCTTTCCTATTATTTTTTTTTCCTTTTTTTTGTTCCTTGAGAAGGTCGGTTGGGGTTGAGATGCTGATTTATTCTGGTTGTTTCTTTCTAGCGACGGCGCAATTTCCTATCAACACGAGCGGGGAGAAGGAGGGTGGGAAGACGCAGTGGATCAGCAACATCGTCGATGCGTCGAGGGCGAATATGAAGAATGCAAAGGGGAGGCTAGGATGGGGTGGCAATGCCAACTGATTGGCTCGCAGCCGCGAGTTGTGTCAGTGGACGATATGATTAACAGGTGCGAGTTTGTTATATGGACCTAAGTACAAGCGGATGACATGACTGTATAATACCTCATTCTGGCTGGGTATGGATTGCGTCGATATTGTTCGGTTGATTTTGGGTTGTGTCATTTGCTTTTCATAGAGCGTGTTTTGTTGACATTGGGAGAGACTGCAAATCTACTTTGATATCTATTCTACATTTCCAGGTTTCGTTCAAATGTGCCTGCTACGCGAGGCGATGCGATGCGCTTCTGACCTGGTTTGTTGGAGTAGCTCCAGCTTCCATTTTTATACCACTACCAGCTCCCCAACTGCCGGCGAAGCATCCCGTCCTTTTAGTCGACTTGAGAAATTGTCTATACTTTTCCTTCCTTCTTTCTTAATGGTACCTAGTGTAGACAGCCCGCGCCGTCACATCGAGCACTGCTCCGTTGACGACAGAAAAAGTCTCCATCCCCATTTCCCAACCCATAAGCAGGACAAGCCCTCCCCTCAAACCCCTCCGAACCACTCCTGTCTCTCTCAATCACCCCCGCTACGGAACCTCAGCATAAACCCTCTCTCCCACCCGCGGTGGCTGCAGAAAGTCCGCGGGAGTCACTTCAGGCAACTGATTCCGCTCCGCCCACGCGCGAACATCCTCGAAGTTGCGGCACCGGTGCTCCGTGTTGAAGTCCACGAATGGAGTCGGGTGGTCCGGGTACAGCCACACCTGGCCGAGCACGCCTGTGTCGATTGTGCACATCAGTTGTTGGCGGAGGATGTCGAGGCAGTGCGCTGGCGATTGCATGTTAGTGGATTTGGTTTGGATTTCGAGCGGGCGGGTGGTGGAGTGGGGAGGAGCGGAGTGGATGTAGGAGTAGAATAGAATACACGCACAGAGGTGTAGAAAACAAAGGAAGGGTAAGTAAACGTACAGACATGCTTCCGCACGATGAAATCGTCATTCTTGAAGGCGCCTTCCCCCTGGCTGTGATAGTAGCCGTAGTTGTAGTAGAGCGATTGGCGGAGCAGGTTCTGCTGGAAATGTCAGTGGTTCAAGGGTCAAGGCTTCAGTTCAGTGATTCTCATCGGAAGGCCCAGCTGACTAGACAGTGTAGATGATGTAGTCCCTCGACATTGGCCGGATATCCGCCACCGTAACGCTCTCTTATCTGCACTTGGTCGAGGGCTATCCCGGAGCGGAGGGCCTCGTGCGCGGGGACGCGGATTGCTCGATCTATCATGTTTTGTATCAGCGAGAGAGACGGGTGTGTGTGTGTGTGCGTGTGCCCGCAAGAGATAAGAACCGTACAATTGGCACCAAGAGACTCCCATGCAGCATCAACCTCGGGTCCTGCATCCTGCCGGAAGACATTCTCCTTCAGAAGCGACCCGTTGAATTGTTGCGAGTGGTATTTTATTGGTACATTCGCGAGGACCGGCGCTGCAATCGATCGAATCAGCTAAGTTTGTTGCATCTCCAGCTTGAACCCGTAGAGAGAGGGGGGGCCATACAATAATGCGCCACATGCCGCGAGCAAGCAGCATCGAGATCTCGAGAGTTGCGTCCGATAAATATCCCCGCCAGACCGGACAGCATGCTCGTCAAGAGAACAAGGCCGATCGTCCAGCAGAGGTCGACCCGTCGGCGACGTTTTGCGTTGCGGCGATAGTTCCATTGCGAAGCTTCATCATCCAGAAGCCGGTCGTTGAGTCCATCAGTATCAGTACTCGGCGTGGCGCTCCGCAGTTTATCCTCCAGGTCGTCTCCTTGCCCGCGCTCAGGGCGCGCGCGTAGAGAGTCCATGATGAGAAGACTCAATGTTGTCGATAGACTCGTGCTGGGGTGGCTCGCCAGTTTGCGGTTTTCCCCTTGCTCGCTCGGGGAATTCAATCAGTCCTGCGTGATTCGATTGCAAGGCACGCCCCTGGATGAAGGAAGGGGGAGGGGAAAGGGAGGGGAGAGCTGAGAGAGAGAGAGGGAGGGGTCTGGTCCAGACCAGGCCACATCAGACCTTCTTCGCCCACCGACGCTCCGTACTTCGTCCACCCTGCATAAATTTCGCGCATTGAAATGGAGACTGTGCGAATTTCAAGCTGCTGCCGACCGGCCACTCATGCGGAGCGCCGCAGACGCCCAGTGAGCTCGCTGGACGATGCACGGATGGGTAATTGTCATCTAGGTAGGAATTGAATTGAATTCGCAAAGGTACTTGCAGAGTGTAACGTCGGTGCGTTTCGAACGCTGGGGTGCGGATTCAGCGTTATGCGGGTGTCCAGAGGGGTAGAGGTAGAGGTTGAAAGCAGGGCAGTTTGTTGCCGGCGGGTGAGACAGGCGCTCCGTCGCATGATTTCGATCTTGTGAGTTGGGAGCGAGAGAGAAATGATGAAAGTGTTGGATCGAGGGGCAAGACTAGATCGATCGTGGCTTGCAAAGTCTGCGGGGAAGATTCGCAGCAAGGAAAGGACAAGAAGTCCTTCTCCTGGCCAAAGCCCAGACCCCGTTCGCTCCCCCGTGAGGCTGGAAGGTAACACAGCGTCCGGGGCGCCGTCTGGATCATTTCATTCGAAAGGTCCAGGCAGGCGAGCAATCCGACTGCAAGAATTCTCCTTGATCGAGCAAACGTTGGAGCGATGATTTCCTAGAGACAAGAAATGACGACAAGAAGCAGAATAAAGTCCCGTCCTATCGTGGTTTTCCCGGGATAAATATCCCTCCTGCTTCTGGGGATGACCTCTCCGAGACTCTTATTCCCTGAGCCGTTCCTTTCTCTACCACCTACGCTCCACCACATAGCCTGGCCTATCCTATCCCCGCGACCCATTGAGAACCACAATGTATCTCCCCCTTTCCAGGCTCGTTGCCCTCGCCACAGCCCTCGGGCTAGCTAGCGCCCGTCCCATGCAGGGTACCCCGACGAGCTCGTCCAGCACGAGCACAAGCACGAGTTCAACGCCGCACACCTATGGCTTCTACGGGGCCTACGGATACTACGGCTCGTACGGGGGTATCGAGGTTAAGTCAACTGCTGCACCGGATATGCCGATGTCGATTGGGATGAGCAATGACGAGCGGGTGGAGATGGAGATGGACAGAAAGGGAATGGAAGACCAGATGCATGTCTATCAGCATGAATATGAGCACGATCAAATCGCCCACGAGAAGAGGCACGTTGATCCGATCGACTGGCCTATATCGACTGAAGAGCCAACCCTGAGCCCGACGAAGACGACCACCACGACGTCAAACGATGTTGATCCAACCCCGACACTGACAAAGACGAAGACAACAACTACGACAAAAACAACCACATCAACAGATGATGGTGATGAACCTACCCCAACTCCCACGACATCATCGACTGATACCGAAGAGCCAACTCCTACTCCGTGGCCGGCGCAGTATGAGGAGTACGGGCACTACGGACAGTATGGAAAATACGGAAACTATGGCGACTACGATGACTCGATCGACGGTATTCCTCACTGACCTCTACCCGGTCGATAGGGCTCAAATCTTCTTTGACGAGGGAGTTGGCGCTGGACCGTCTTGCATGTTACACGCATTGAGGCGGGGGGTCATGTTTGATGCATCAGAGAATCAGCACGCACGCTATCATAGATTGCAGGTACGATAGATAGCAATAAACGGCTTTTCGTAAAAGTAGATAGTCCATCGATCTCTCATTCGATCATATAAAATTCCCCCTTAGCTCGCACATCGCCTGCAAGGGCACGGCAGATCGACGGGCAGACCGGTCCATCGGCACCACCAACTCATCCATCCACACATCCAGGCAGTGTCCGTCTCTGCGACTCGCGTGGAATAGCAAGAACAAGCAATATGCGAGTCGGCTCTATCTTCTCATTCCAGAACTCCAGTATCCCTGAAAATTCGCAATCAGACTAGCAATGCAGCAAGCAAGGTGTCGATCACAAGACCCTACAGCGAATCCCATCGTCGTCCCACCGCATATCGTTGCGTGACTGTCTCGGTTCTGCCCTATGAGCAAAAGCTCAGTGTGACCAGGGAAGCCCAACATGAGCGGGAATCGGTAAGGAGGTATGCTCTCCTACCTGGACGAACAGGGAAGCGCGTGATGATAAGTTTGCGTTCATGATGTGTCATGAAGAGATGGGCCTCATATACAGAGAGATATATATCGCCGCCATGCTTCCTAGAGTTCGCGAAATACACCGGCCACTCTCTTCCCTTGCTACATTCTGCATTTGGGCCCGCTACTTTTTCTTTCTTCCCCCCTTGGCACGAGCTAGCATGAATGCCGCCGGTACGTTTCCCGCACCCCTATCTGATCCGTAACTCCGCGTCTCACACACTCATGCGCCCCTCGCAGACGATAAACGACAGCTCGACGATGCCGAACTCGCACTACCCCCGCTCAACGAGCGCAAACTCCTGACCAAAATTGATTTCCGACTGCTTCCCTGTCTGTGTGTGATATACATGATTACATTTTTGGATAGGTATGTTGTCTACACATTCGATTTATGCCTAGATTCTCGTTTGGTTTAGTGCTTAGTGCTGTTTTTTCTTATATATATAGAAGGCTAATGCCGTGAAAGAGTCAACATCGGCAACGCCGCCGTCCTAGGGATGAGAGACGAGCTAGACATCGTCTCGGGGACAAAGTACAACGCGGCGCTGATGATCTTCTTCATCCCGTATATCATCTTTGAGATTCCGTCGAATATCCTGCTGAAGAAGCTCAGTCCGCATGTCTGGCGTATGTTCCCCTTACTTGGTTCTATTCCGTTCCATCATTCTGAGCATTTTCTGACCCGTCCAGTATCATTCTGCACCTTTGGCTTCGGCCTGGTTCTCACCCTTCAGGGCCTTGTCACAACCTGGAAGACGCTAATGGTGACCCGCTGGTTTCTGGGAATGTTTGAGACGGGCATGCTACCTGGGTGTTTGTTCTTCCCTTATCTCTCTTCCATCACTTGATTGTTGTCTACTTCTCGTAGCATCCTACTAACATTGTGAGTGTAGGCGTCTACCTCCTGGGAATGTGGTACAAGCGCAGCGAAGCACAAAAACGGTATACATTCTTCGCCAGCTCAACCATCCTGGCCGGCGCATTCGGCGGGCTTCTCGCAAGCGCAATTGGGAAGATGGACGGCGTCCGCGGGTACAGGGGGTGGCGGTGGGTGTTTATCCTCGAGGGGTGCGCGACGTGCGTCATCGCGATCGTCAACTGGTTTCTTGTGCCGGATTTCCCGGAGGATTGTAAGTGGTTAAACAGCAGGCAGGTGGAATTTCTCAGGGAGAAGTTGGGAAGTGAGACGGGGAGGTTGGAGGGGAAGGGGGATGTTAAGCTTGGTGTCAGGGAGGTTGTGGGGGTTTTTAGGGACTGTGAGTTTTCGATCTCCAGAGAGAATTAGGTGGGGGAGGGGGGGTATCTGCTGATGGCCAGTAGGGAAGATATTTGTCGGGGCGTTCATGTTATTTGGGCAAATTGTTACTGGCTATGGTATGTTCTCCCCGACCGTTACTAACAGGATGATCTTGGTTGATTTTTCTTGCAGCATATGCCTACTTTGCTCCCACCATCATCCACACCTACGGCTACGGAGGTGATTACATATCCCATTAACCAGGAACCGCAATAATATCTGACCTCTCAAATAGAAATCAAAACGCAACTCTACTCGATCCCGCCCTGGGCAGCCGCCTACGTAACCTCGATGATAATCGCCTGCCTCTCCGACTACTTCCGCAACCGGTATATCTTCACCATCCTGCCTACACTCCTCGGGATTAGCGGGTTTGGCATCCTGCTCAACGTCCACGATACAGACCATCGCAACCTGCAATACGGTGCACTGTTCCTATTAACGTGCGGCTGCTTCAGCGCAGTGCCCGTCTTCCTCTGCTGGTTCGGCATGAACCTTGGTGGGCATCGGCGCCGGATCGTCGGGACCGCGTTTCAGATTGGGTTTGGGAATAGTGAGTCCATATACCTGCTTACCTACCTGCTTATATTTTTTCCCTTCTCTTTGAAGAGAACAAGCCAGAAATTATAATAAATGAAGTGAAATGCACCTGCTGACGAATATGCACCACGGCTAAATTACAGTCGGTGGCATCATCGCCACATACTCGTTCCTGGAAAAGGACGCCCCGTTCTACCGCAACGGCTACATCATCGGGCTCTCGTTCTCGTGCTTCTCGGCGGCCATGTCCACACTGTACCTGTTTGGATGCTGGTATGAGAATAGGAAGCGCGATCGGATCATGGCGGAGGGAGGTGCCGCCGCTGAGATTACTTCGCACCAAGAGGAGGAACTCGGCGACTTGGCGGTTACGTATCGCTATGCGTATTAACCGTTTGTTGACAACTCTCGAGGACGGAGTTATTCCAGTCGGGAAGATTCCTCTCTGCACCTGCATACTAAGCCCTCCGAGCATGATCCGGTATGCAATCATGGCTGGCAGTCGTTGATAATGGCGCCCCGTTTATTCGGCGGAAGGAAGCGCCAAGTTCTTGGCTGGGCCCTCAACAAGCGTCCGAAGACCATCCATGGATCGATCGACACTGCGCAGCGATCGTCGCGGTGCCAATCAGGGACAGACGCAACTGCACGGGGCGCCAGGGCGTTGGAGGAGCCGTGCTTAACGCCGCCATCCGGCCTGGCATCTCTCTCTCTCTCTCTCCAACCGAGCTTCTTGGCCCTCTCTACTGGACGTAATCCGCGAGACTTTTCCCCCGCTGCAAGCTTCCTTCCCGAGTGTCCATCGCAATGTCCCGACTTTGGTCTTGCAATCAATGGCTCTCCAATTGTCGAGACTGCCCATTGCACGGGTCGTATCGGCGACATGTGTTGGATGCCTCGTTTTCTATTGGTTTTGGAGCTCATTATTAGAGCTTGGAGAAACCTGTGTGACATACGGACGCGGATAGCGCATAATATTGGGATCGTTGAGACAGTGCGCCAATATATATATTCCTCTTTGTTCGCTTGTGTAACAGCCCCTGATTCAGGTCCAGAGCTTGCGCAGGAAAACACCAGCTTCTCCCCTGCATCTGGAGCTGTCTCCGTAGATAGCTCTGTGGCCGCTCTGTCGCAACGACTGCACTTCGCTTCTTATACTTCGCTACTGCGTATCTACTGTCTGGCTGTGACATACATCAAGCAGACAATCCAAGATGCTCTCCCCAAACCCCCTCCTCACCCTCCTCACCCTGACCCTGACCTCCACCGCATCCGCACACTACAATGGCAACCTCAACTACCGCAGCCCATCCCTCAACAAGCTCCACACAAACATGGGCCTCGACACCGCGGCAATCGCCCACCGAAGCCTCTCCAAGCGCACCACCGACCCCGCCTACACCCCCGCGCAACTAAACTTCACCCACGGCGTCGCCTCCGGCGACCCCTACGCCGACAGCGTAATCCTCTGGACGCGCGTCGCGCCCTCGCTGGCCGCCAGCGACAGCAACGTCACCGTCTCCGGGGACGTCCCGCTATATGACCACGCGAATGAGAAGTATGCCAAGGCGTCTGCGCATCCGATCTGCGTTCAGTATCGCGTTTTCACTGACGCCGAGCGCGAGGATGTTGTGGATGAAGGCCGCGCGTATACGAGCTCGGATGTCGATTTCACTGTCAAGGTTGAGGCGACGGGGCTCGAGGCGTTTACCACGTATTGGTATCAGTTTGAAGTTTGTGGGAGCCAAAATAGGTCGCCGCTTGGCCGCACGAAGACGGCGCCGCAGGCTGCGGATAACGTTGAGGAGGTTAAGCTTGCGGTGCATTCTTGTAGTAATTATCGTGCGTCTCATTTCTCTCCGACTGACTTGCTTTCGCAGGAGAATTTCTTTGCTAATGTGATCGCTGTACTCTAGCAAACGGCTACTTCAACGCGTACGGCAACGTCGCTCGCAAGGATAATGTCGACTTCGTCGTGCATCTCGGAGATTACATCTACGAGTATGAGAATGGGGTTCCGGGGGTCGATGAGCGCGCTGTTGTCCCTCAACGCGAGATCTTCTCGCTGTATGATTATCGGACGAGGCTGGGCCAGGTACGAGTTCCCTCTTCGCCTTTGGAATCGATGTCTCTATATTCATGATCACTCTTGCTGACAAGTGCAGTACCGCACCGACCTCGACCTCCTTGCCTCGCACCAGAACTTTCCCTGGATTACCGTTTGGGATGATCATGGTACACTTACCCTGCCCTTCCGCTTCCTCTTTCTCTCTCTCCCTCTCTCTGGCTGGCTCATTTTGGATCCCTAATGTGATTCTCAGAGATCGCAAACAACGGCTACCGCGACGGTTATAGCGGGCTGCGCAACACTGAAGACTCGTTCCTGAACTACGGCCCGCAGATCAGCGTGGACCAGCGCAAGCTCAACGCCGTGCGCGCGTACTTTGAGTGGATGCCGATCCGGTGCGTACCCCCTTTTCCTATACCTCCTTGACATCTTGCTTGTTTGTTTGTCGCTTTCGGACAGGCGTTAGCTAAACAATGGGAAATCGCATCGCAACAGGCAAGTGGACATGGACGACGGCCTGCGCATCTGGCGCAACTTCCAGATGGGCGACCTCTTGGACCTCATCATGATCGATACGCGGCACTATGATCGGTCCATCACAGATCTTAGTACGACTCCCTCCCGTTTCCCTCTTCCAATGATCTCCACCAGCTAACAGCTCGTCCAAAATTCAGGCGACAACGAAGACTACATTACACGAATCCACGACGACACCGGCCGAAGCCTAATGGGCCCGCGACAAGAAAACTGGTTCTACCGCCAACTCTCTGAGTCGAACGAGCGCGGCGCCAGGTGGCGCGTCATCGGCAATCAGCTTGTCTTTGCGCATGTGCAGGAGCAGAACGAGGACGGGACGCTCTCCTTCAGCACCGATAGCTGGACGGCCTATCGCGCGAACCACAACCGGACTCTCAAGCATATGTATGAGAATGGGATTCGGAATAATATTAACATTGCGGGCGATTCGCATGTTAATTGGGTATGTTACTTACCTATCTCTCTCGCTTTGCCCTTTCTTTCTTTCTTTCTTTCTTTCTTTCTTTCTTTCTTTCTTTCTTTCTTTCTTTGCTCCGCGGTTTGAGGGATATTGTTTCTAACTGTGTAAACCGTGAGTTTAGGTCTCCGACATGATCTGGGAAGGAACAAAAGAATACAACAACATAACCGGTGCCGGGTCCGTCGGCGTCGAATTCGCGGGAACCGCCGTCTCAAGCTCCGGCTTCAGCGGCAACTCCCTCTCAGCCGCCGAAGCAACCGCCAACAAATACTCCATCAACCCGGAATTAAAATGGGTCGAGGGCTACTACCGCGGCTACTTCGAGCTGCACCTACGGCAAGACGAGGCCGAGGCGCGCTACTTCGGGTGTCCGACGGTCGCGACGCGGAACGCGTGGGAGTTGCCGTTGGCGAATTGGACGGTCAAGCATAGTGAGAGTCATTTGCAGAGGCCGTTGGCGGGCGGGGAGGTTGAGGCGGGTTACATCCAGGTGGGGGAGCTCAGGCATGGGAATGTTTCGTTGAATACCGAGACCGGGGAGTGGGGGGTTGTGAGCTTTGATCATATGTTCATTGAGCATTAGAGTGTTTTGGTTAGACGGGTGGTAGATGCAACTTGTCCGTGGGTAAATAATAACACTGATGCGGCTCACACTGAGCTATAGCATCATGACCATGGTTTTTCCCTGGATGAAAACGAGAAGTAGGTCGGTCGGAGCAGGCGGGCAGTCAACCCGTGACTTGGCGGAACCTTTCTCCGCGCCCCGCAACGTGACTGCCATGTGACTAGCATGTTGCTTTGTCTAGACTCCATCACGTGCCAGGTGGAAGGTGAGGCTCAAGCGCCGACGCCCAACAGTCTTTCTTCGTCGCCCCGAGCCAAAGGCTGCGACGCCGTCAAGTGCCGCAAGGTCTCCCCCCACGAGCCTACTTTTTGCCATATCGATATTCATCTCCCCCAATACCCATCCCAGATGGCGCCCGACCTGTCAGGACAGCGTTCGGTCGCCAGCGACCAAGCTTTCCCTGTCGCGAAGCGCCCCACGTCCGAAGAACCCCTCGCGACTTCCAATGTCAAAAGAATCAAAAGCTTCCATGAGAGCGATTCGGCGCCGGTGACAAAGCGACCAATCATATCCCGACGGGTTCCTTTCCCAGAGAAAGTATGTTCCGCACCGTCCCAACGAACCCTGAGCAACCTCTCTAACTCTGTATTCTTGAAGCCTGCAGTGATCGAGGAACGAAACGGCGAAATCGAATTTCGAGTTGTCAACAACGATGCCTCGCCAGAAAGCACCATCATCCTCACCGGCCTCAAATGCTTATTCCAGAAACAACTACCCAAAATGCCCAAAGATTACATTGCGCGCCTCGTGTACGATCGAACTCACTTGTCGATCGCGATTGTCAAAATACCGCTCGAGGTTATCGGCGGGATATGCTTTCGAGAAGTCCGCCATCGCAAGTTTGCGGAGATCGTGTTTTGCGCAGTCTCGTCGGACCAGCAAGTAAAAGGATACGGAGCGCACCTGATGGCGCATTTGAAGGACTATGTCCGGGCTACATCCCCCGTGATGCATTTCCTCACTTACGCCGACAATTATGCGACCGGGTATTTTCAGAAGCAGGGCTTCACCAAGGATATCACTCTGGACAAGGCGATCTGGATGGGGTACATCAAGGATTACGAGGGAGGCACACTCATGCAATGCAGCATGCTTCCCCGTATCCGATATCTCGAAGTCGGGCGGATGCTTCTCAAGCAGAAGGAGGCGGTTCTGGTCAAAATGCGCCCCCTGAGCAAAAACCACGTTATCCATTCTCCTCCCCCGCAATGGGCCAACAGCAGCGTAGTCGCCCCAATCGACCCGCTCTCCATACCGGGCATCCGGGAAATCGGCTGGTCACCAGATATGGACGCGTTAGCAAGGCAGCCGCGCCACGGACCCCATTTCAACGAACTGCGTCGCTTCCTCAATAAAATTCAGAACCACAAACAAGCGTGGCCCTTCCTGTCTCCGGTTAACAAGGACGAAGTCCCCGACTATTACCAAGTCATTGAGGCGCCAATGGATCTTTCCACGGTGGAAGAACGCTTGGAGAGCGACTCATACGCGGCCCCCAAGGACCTCGTCAACGATCTCAAATTGATCTTCGTCAATTGTTCCAAATATAATGACCCAACAACGGTCTACGCCAATTGCGCGGCCAAGCTAGAGAAGTACATGTGGGCGCTCGTCAAGGAAATCCCCGAATGGTTTGAGCTACTTGAAGAGTGATTGGGCCCTTGCGAATTTCGTCCTTTGCATTCAGGTGTGAGAAATTCGGCCACCTAGCCTGTTTCAAGCCGTTTAGCAAGCTCACGTCGTGCGGACGAAAAAATAGACGTCACAATCCCCTACTACAACTACGCTTCTGGCATGCTCACCCAACAAACCCAGAACAAGCTTCAAAGTGTGTTTCCGTTCGTGCCCGGTAAACACATTTGAGCTGCTCAGATTTCATTCGCGTTCTCGTTCGCCATTGCGCCCGTGTTATAACATACCCTTGCACCCGGCCCAGCAAACTTGATCCACCGATAATTAACAACCCACCAGACTCTTCACGCTCCCAATTGACCAATACATCCAAATCGACGGAGTACTAACTACCAGCCCGTGTGGTATTAATTCTCAAAAACAACATATTTCCGATATGGCCCAAGTGCCCCCGGTTCCAACCCCGTTTCCGACGCCAAAGACATGCACCGCCAACCCGGCATGACGGTCTCGGGGAGTCTCGCTGTACTCCTGTACTTAACATGTGCCGCGACAGCCATTGCCATTGTACACTACTTTGTTCTGTGCACTGCAGAGAGGAGAATCTGGGTTGTAATTTTCCTTGGACCTCTCATTTCATACTCATCTTTCTTTCTTAGTGTCTCGTGTCAAACCAATCATCGCCTCTCGACTCGAGGGATGATAGAAAGCTCGCAAAGCTCGCGGGAAGCCACTGATGTACTGCCCTTAATAGAGCACATTAGACGCTGATAAGTCCACAGTCAAGTACGTTGCGCCTTAAGGTGTGGTAAATAGCCAGCCTGCGCCAAGACTAACACTGACGAAAAAGGGAACAAATACACTTCCGGGCGCGAGACAATGCCATTGTGGATTTGTAGAGTGGCTTCTTTGGCCAAGCATCAGGAAAGCCAGTAGGTAGGTGTGTGATATTTCGCATGTTTGGGAACTGACATACTACCTCCAAACACCGGCTCTGGTTCGAGGATACAACAATAGGACCAAAGCAGCATGATATAAATGCCTTCGCATGGCATAGACTGCTGCAGTTAATCTAGCTCGAAGCCATAGACATATCTATAGCTACCCATGTTCTAGCCTCCACTTGAAAACTTGAAAACTACGTCAATACTAGTTAGGGCTACCGAGTGGGTAGCTCTCCCTTGTGGTTAGACAACAAATCCAACATCAGAAGTAAATCAAGCGCCCAGCTATACAACCCTCCGCCCCCCCGGGGTCTTGCTTCCTACACACCATGTGGTAGTATAGTACACATCGGAGATAAGATTAAAGACTAGGGCAAGTAGTAGTATCTACGTGCTTACCAAGGCGCATTAGCAAGGTTAGTGAATAAGTACATATACGGACCGTTGAGCAGATTTTCTTGGGTGAGTTGACAAGCAGCTCCTTAAAAGGGTGAGACCTTTTAAGGGCTCCTCGTTATATCAAGGGAACCCTGGATCGTGCTAGCTTGTCTGAAAAGTGTGTCAGGAGCGGCCTACTATCTATACCACACATCGATCGACCTTGAGTAGTAAGTAGTATTGTATGTATCTGCCCAGATATTTATTTAGTAGGGGTGTCAGGATCCTGATGCCAGTGTGTGTGTGTCTTTCAGCCTCGGGTTCGCTTCGCCGCGCCTTCCCAGCAGTTAGTTGCTCCTGCTGTGCTGCGACATTAGTACTAAGTATCGCCCGGTTTGCCCAGGCAAAAAAGAGAACCTTAATCTTAATACCAATGTGTCTCTATGACGTACCGGTGAGCAAAGCCTGCAGCAGGTCCAAGGCCTAGTTAGTAATCGCCATACTCAAAGGGGTTACCCACCTAGTAGTACTATACTCCATCTACTGCTCTAGAAGAATCCATACCCAAACGGTTATCGAGCAAGGCTACCTAGCAACATTATAAGGCATGGCATATTGCCAATTGGTTTTTATGGTTGACTGAGTGACATATCAACAGACTATGAGTCTGGGCTGGTTGAATTTCCTAATATAAAATAAATTAAAAAGAAATACACGTAAAATAGAAGGACTTCGATCCTAACTAATCAAAGCGTTAGTATATATAGATAATTAATTTAAATTACAAAGTCCCTGTAGCCCAGGGAGCCGCATTGAAGGCTATAGAGAAAATAAGCCCTACCTCAGAGTGGGGGTTAAGCAAGGCTACCTAAGAGGAATACAAGGCATGATACATTGACAATTGGATTTAGGGCCGACCTAGTAACCTGCAAATACACTATCCCTTTGGCTTTTAAGAGTATATAATATTACTGGTCTAGCCCTGCTATCGTGTCAGGAGCCTTACCAGGATAGCCATGATAGCCATCCATAACCACCCGGCCCATCAACCTCCATATTAGTCTACGAGAACTCTAAAATTAATCTCCCTTGTAGTGGTGTGCGTCCCTTTGCCCGCTCTAGCGCGCAGTCATCAGACCCCATAATTCCACCTCTCCTCTCAATCTCAACCTCAGCCTTTCCCGCAGTGTCTCTTCCTTTTATCTTATCAAGGTATCACCCTAGTTGCTAGGCGCTGAACATGACTCCAAAACCATTTGCCCTTTCAGTCATACAAGCGCCCCAATCAGCCTATAGCAAAAGCCGCATCTGAAACCCACTTCGACCATAACGATGGCTATATTACGTGTCACATTGAGTTGGGCAGCAAGGCCCACCCGCCATCAGTGTGTACCGAGTAACCATACTCTCGGACTGCGTCCCCTCCCTTCCTCCCCCCCTCCCTCTCGCTCTGTCTCTCTCTCTCTTTGTCGAAGTATGCCTTTCACCAAGGCTTCTTTGGTGACCACTGCTGTCCTTCTTCAACCATTCGAAATCTCCAATCCAATACTTAGAAGCGCGAGACTGTACTCTAGGCTATTCCCTATATTTCCTGTTATTGAAAAAACCACAAAAAGGATAGCAGACTGTCTATCGTCGTGTTTCCTTAAAGAACAGGTTCTCAGAGCTGATCGTCTTCGCACACAGCGCCGCCTCCCCCTCCACCCACCCCCTCAACCTGACGAGCAACCCAAGCAGTGCAGAACGCAAGATGCGGCGCTCATCGAGCTCAATCCCACCACCAAGAAATACTCATCGCTAAAATCCTTTTCTCCCTCAGTCAATAGAGACTAGAATCCCTCAACTCCGTTCTTGCCCACCGTCTTTCTCTAACAGAGCGGACATAAAAATCTACGCGGCATTGCCGGAAGTGTGATAGAGGATTCGTAGTAGCGGTAATGCCGCAGCCATAGATTAGGAGCATTATATATCGGCATGCAACCCCCCTTGCAATAAGGAGGGTTGGACCGTTCGTTCGCTCTGTGGAATTCATTCCTTTGCAACTCAGCGAGCGAGATTCGGAGCGCTGGCGTGCCTTAAAAACTTGTATGCACCTTCTGCAAACCTTGAATGGTTTCCACGTATCGTGGTTGAATTATGGCATGTCCAACCGCACATACTCCCAATACCGCCATCGTAGTGAGGTTGGTAGGAGAAAGTCTCTTTGCGCCCTTCACGCATACGAAAATAGCAAGTACTCCCTCTGTTTGGCAAAGGTGTATTGACTGTCGGCCTAGTAAAAAAGCAAACATGCAATAAGTTTCAATATAGCTAAGCGGCTTGTGCTTACCCCGGTGCTTTCCTAAACAAGAATGACCAGGTTTGTAGCTTTGAGGATATTGCTTTTTCTTTGTGTGAGGATCCACGGCCATGCTGCGTATACATCACCTTGCGGTACAGTTACTACAAAGGCACCCTGTGAAAGAGGGCAGATAGTACATCTTGTCCAAGCTTGCATAATGCCATTCTTCGAAGGGCAGCTCAGCGGCACCCGAATTGTTCCTTTAGTTTTTATGAGCGCAGGTAGGCTGTTCCAAACCAGGTGACACACTGCCAGCTGCATACATACATATCATGCCTGGCCTTGCCGTCATATTCAGATTCGGGCTCCCGGCTACGGGTTCGCCTGAAGGCTTGCTGGAATCTTCTAACAAAGCCCACCCTCCAACCTTGATATGGTATTAGCAAGAACCTACCAGATCGTTCTGCGGCTTTTCTTTGTATTGGTTGTAGTTAGCGGCAAAGTTGCTTCATCCCAAACACAGCCTTGTGGCACAGGGCTGCGATGTCCCGTGTGGCGAGGCTATTCTTTCTTTAACTCAACCAAGACCCAACAAAATCACTGCGGCTGAAGGGCGGGCGTGTGTACGTGGGTGGGTGGGTGGTCAAAAGGGAGAGTGGTACGACCGTGGCAGCTGCTGCAAGAGGACATCGTGAGAAACGCCTTGTTTGTTGAAAGTTCAACTCAAAGGCAAACGCATAACCCAGCCCAGTCCAGCCCAGCCTTCCACTCACATATTCATTATGAATATCCATCTTTCAGACCAAGCAGCCATTGATATTTTCCCAAGGCTGAATATCCCCCGACGGGCAGGTCCATATGCGTCAGGAGGCAAAACCGTATATCTGCATCTGCTTGGCCCTTGCCATCGGGGTAGTCCTAGAACGGACAGCTCTCCGAATCTGTATGCTCACACCATTCAGTCCTCGCGCCTAGGTCGCTGTCGCTGACGTCCAGAGCCCAGGGTATGGTTCTAAAGTCCGGGCGAATAGAGTTCTTGCGAAGTAAGGGCGCAGCTGGAGGCAAGGGGGTTCTCCGGATCCAGACTAGAGAGCAAAAAGAAAAAGACGGTCAGCTCCGGCTCACAGAGTACATAGTTCCAAATGAATATACGGTGAGGATGAGGATGAGGTTTCATTCCGCTTAAGCCCCATCCTATCCCAGCACACCGGAGTATAGCCTTTCTTGCGGAACCATGCGGACAGGACCATCGGACAACGCCGCGATCCCAGAGTAAAGTAAACGCCCCGGAGCCCGGTTTCTCGCGGGTGGAGGCAACCGAATGGTGTCTTAGGACATCGGTGAGTTGAATGATGTCGATTTTCGTTCGAGGGTGCGGATGTTGCCACAGTAATTGCCCGGTCGATTTGTGGTGGCGACATGTGCAGGGATCGCCGTGATTGAAGCATCTAGATAGTTGCCATCACCGTACGGAGTAGTAGAACCCTAAAGACACACATAGATTCCCCCGAAATGAAATACTCAACGATAATAATCCTTGCTGACCCGGGGAAAAAATAACATTTATCCGCCTCTTACACAGCCCCCCAGGCCCAGACACGAATTATGAAGGCCGACCCCGCAGCGGACCCGAGGCCGCTCAGAGCGTCAAGCTGATGATCCCGATTGCACATGTCCTGAGGAAAATGAGGTGTTTGAAGGGTGAATCATCGGGAGATGAAACGGTTGTCGATGGCAAAATGTTCCAAGTTCCAAAGCAAAGCAAGCCACACAGTCCCTGGAAACGAAGCAGACAGTACACATGTACACCGCTCGTATGTAAAGTGGAGACCGTATCTGGATGGCTTTTAGGTTGTGCCAGCTCATCAATGGCTGCCTAATAACCACACATACCACAGTCCAAATGTCTCCTGCTGTGTTTCGAGCTCGAAGGTTGTAATTTGGGTGGGGTGACGGGGCCAGCAGAGTCAACAGCCCTAACATTCCGTACGTGACTCACCAGGGGGATCTCCTGATGTGCGGCACAACATGGTCTCCCCCCAGTTGTAGAGGGTGAAGTATTCGCGAAGGTAATTCACTAAGAGGTGGTAAGATCTCACTCTGTGTCAAGAAGCAAGTCATGCGCTTAATAATGGGGGGGTTGCCTTACTGTAAACATGTCAGACGCCGCAAGGCGCGGGAAGCAGCTGAGGTTGGAATACCTTCACGTGGCAGAAGAAAAGGAAATAAGAGAATACGCCCGCGGGATTATTGCGTGTACATATTTATTTTTTTCCAGACATGAAGGATCCCGAAATTCTCATTTCTCTTGTCAACAGATTCTACTGGCCCATTAGATAGACAGCTCTTCTCCAGAACAGTAACCGAAATGATGCGAGAAGTAATAACCTGAAGAAAAACAATAACTTAAACAAAAACATCTTCCTCCCCTTCCTCCTCCTGTTTGCGGTTTCAAGAAAAGCAATCAGTAAATCCACCATACCTCCATGCTGTGCGTGCAGTCACGACAAGTCGTATGAATCAGTCGCTGTTTTCGTAGACTGAGAGATTCTTGACCCCCTGGACAACGGTTTCGTATTCGGCGAATCCAAAGCTGCGGTTGATAAATTGAACAAGCTGCTTGAACTGTCCAACTTCAGGCAAACGCTGGGTATGCGCCTTGACCGTGTGCAAAGCCGCCTCTTTTATCTCCGCAGCTGGAAATCTGTTAACACAAGATCAACTAAAAATGGGAACTTAAAAAGAGGCTCACGTGTAAATTGTTCCTTGAACCCTTCGGCAATAACTCTGTCAGCTTTGTATCGAGGCTGTAAGGAGAGCAGCATGAGCGCTCCCGGCACCGTCCACCGACCCCCAAAACAGTGCTTTGCAATATCTAATGCTGTGGTGACATCTCCCCGGCTTGTCTGTATCCGCTTTTCTGCTGAGAAGAGTTGGCGGTAGTCGAGGACTCTCTTGGGCCAGCACTGCCACTGTTCTTCCTCGGCGAGGCCAGGCTGCAGTGAAAAGAGACCAAGATCAATCATTTGTTGAATCGACGCGAAGACGCAGCGGCCCCGGATGTTCAGAGATCCTTGCGTGAGATATTCCCCAAAGTAATACTCGGTTTCGCGGTATTCAACGAACTTCTGTAGCCGGGTATCAACGTGTTGGAAGAGGCCCATGATCTCCATATCCTGGATGAAAGTGCCCTCGGGGAA
>JOMC01000211.1:36960-106883 GCA_000812125.1 Aspergillus ustus
TCGTGTCCGCGTTGCCATAGGAGATGGTTGAGTAGGAAGTTTGCGATCTTCTTGGGCGGATATGAGAATAGGTCTGGCACATTCCTGTATGGCACAGAGGGTGCAGCGTTTGCAGATGGACTTGTCCCAGGAGCTTGAGGTGCTACCAGTCTGTACAGGAATCGTGGGGTGGAATTCTCATCGAACAATGGGAGCGATTCTCTTTGCTCAAGACTAGGGCGGAAAGGAAAAGAGACCTGTTCTAAGGGGTGGACGTATGTAGTAGTTCCTGGCATTGTGAAAAAAGAACGTATGACAGCTTATTCACTAACTTTTTGAATGATGGAAAGCAAGAGCCTCCAATTGTAAACGTTCAGTGAAACGTGAGTTGAAGGAGTAAATGAACACGAGAGTCTGTCTTTATATAGTTCTCAAGTTCAAGTGCGCCTCAGCGCCCTTTTACATTTTAGTGTTGGGCTCTTCTGCCTTTTGGGAGCGAGGCTGTCGAGGCTTGTAACCCCGAAAATGACTGGAGGTGGGGGGCAGGGGGAGGGCATTGATTATCACCTAGGCGTCTGTTGTCTTGCGGCACCCACGCGGGTTACCGTAAAGGAGAAAGAATTGTTGGCCGGATCTGGAGGAATTTGCAATGATTTGTTGGCTCAAATATCTCTCTTTGTGTGCTTGAATTGGTTATTTCTACCTTGCTCTGCCGTGCCTTCCTCAGGCATCGCGAGCCTCCTTATCTGGCCCCCATCCCCATGGCCTTTGGTAGCGGGCGACTACGCCCCATCTAGTGGCTGTTGAACCTCTTCCTTACCAGCTCCGCGTTGTTCGTATTTGTTTCTCCCGACGGTGTCTTTACTCCAACTCTTTTCAACAAACAGCGCAAATAATACTCCTCCATGTATCTTCATTTCATGCTACAACCAGCAACTACACAATGCCACGTCATTCGGGCCTGCCAAAGCTGGAAAGGAACAGGCCATTGAGTGTCGGTGGTTCGCTGCAGGTGGAAGTAGCGCGGATGGGTGAAAAGAGGGTGACTGGGAGGCTCTCTCACCTCAACCTTTAAAGGCTTTTAGCAGCCAATCAAAATCACCGCAGCCTGCTGCGGGGCCACCTTTCACCTACATACGAAATCGTGCAATCCGAGCCCCCAACCTTATCAATAGTTTCTCTATTATTGCCGTCTTTTGACAAGTTTCCTTGTCTACAACCCGAAGCCCGTCGCCAACTCCCATTTCTCGTTAGACTAGAAAATGCTTCGGAGTCCTAACCGATGTGATTTGGAATAGCCTCAGCGGCTACCCTAGGAGATCATCCTGTTACGATAAAAAAAAAGCCCAGGCCCTTGCTTTACATCATCCTAGCCGTGCACCCGCGCCGAGAAAAGCAAAAAGGGCATCTGACCTGAATTCCGGAAGGGGACCTCACAGTTCGGATCGGGCCAAGGGTAAGCCTTTGGAGGGATATAGACGGTCTTCAAATGCCGCAGCAGATTGGTTTCGCGGTTGAAGCTCGTGTAACTATAACAGCTTTGCCGACCAGAGACCACCTGAAGACGCGAACGTCATGGGGACCATTGCCAGCAACGACAGCAGCAGGACGACTAAGCGCGGGATGGACATCTGATTCCCGCCATGGCTAGCCTTACTGAGCCCCATCGTCTGTAGAAGGGACTACAGTGGTAGGTGATCCTCGACCATAGCAGGGTATACGGCTTTCAAAAGCCGGGCGGGCGCAACCAGTACGTGTTGTACAGTTTCGGAACCTGGTGCTTGTCGACTGAAGTCCTACGTGACACAACACGGAATTGTGTGCCTGTTTAAGCCTGAATGCATATTCCCGTACGGAGAACAAATGCAATAGAAGCCGTCTTTTCATCTAGGCGGTTTTGTGACTTCGCAAGGCATCGCCCGCCTATCGGCTGAGAGATCGATATATGCCCTGTCTTCCTCTACACAACGCCTGGCAACAGGAGCCGCATGGATGAACATCTCCAATTGGGAACAGATTTTCTTTACCACCGATCAGGCCAACACTATCCTATGGCGATACGACCTGATCCAAGCCGCTGGCTTAGGAACCTTGGACCATCATTTGAGCTTCAGCGCCGGCATCCCAGCTACCCCAATCGCAGTTCAACGTTAGCAATGATCGATGAAGCCCCAGTGGCAATGGCAGGGTATCCGACATGCCAATGGCATAGCTCTTCTAGGGGTCGTTTGCCATGCCAAAGACACCCTGCCTGCGCCGTTTCAGCGTGGCTGCATGCACCCTCTCATGGCAACCCAATATCAATATGACAGGTATCGTGCAGCTCTGGCCGCTTGCTCTTTCCTCCTCGTGCTGGCTGCTAGGCATCATGCATTTGCCCTTGATGGGCCAGAATGTTAATACCCGAACAGCTCCGCCGTCGACACCTGTCAACGCCTCTGAAACGCCTTCTCGTCAGGCCAAGCTGTATCAAACACTCGGCATTCGCCTTGGGTGGATTGATTATCCTGGCCCAGCTGAGTCAAACAAATCCTTTCCTCGAGACCATGACGCGTCGACAGAATATTCGCGGAGCTTGATGCCCTTTGGGTTGCTTGCGAGCCCGGTCTACGTTTGAACGCGTCGGTGATGAGCGAACCCGAGCGACGCACAGCTTCATCTTCAGTTACTATTCTAAGCCGGAGACGACTCCAAACGCCTCACTCACTCGAGAGCTGTGACCAGAGAACGTACGTGCCTGCTGATTGTTGCGCGGAAGTAGACGCGATATGATGTCCTCGTTGCTATGGGCCAAAGCACCAAAAAGCAACTCATTCCGCGATAGCCAATCGCTTAGCTATGGGTACGACACTTCGCATCCTGCAAAAACTATTGGATGAAGCCTTTACATGGCGACGCCCTCTTCGCCAAGCCTCCCCCAGGCAGCCAATTCTAAAAAATACAGCACAGCCTCATGATGATTCCTCTGGATAAGATAAAAAGGAGAACATACCCACCTCCTTGCCACCGCATTGTCACAAGCTCACCTATGAAGATGATGATAAACCAGATTTCCGTCGCCCCGGGGCTGGCCTTAAATCATCATTACGTTCATCTACAGCGTACATATTATTCGGAAGCTCCGTAGTCACTAAGTTGTCCAGCAGTACAGTACATAACCCCTGATCAACACCGCCACCTACGCCTCATTCAGCTCTCAGCTCTCTCTCGTTTCTGTTGCTTCTGGTTTGCCAGGCTTCCGCCCGTAGACAACCGTGCTTTGCCACAATTATTAGCCACCAACAATTCCTTCGAAAGGACACGCGAGGACCTACAATTCTTGATATGCGTGGATGTTGGGATCCTGGAGGCCTTTGCGCATCCGCGCAAGGTAAATTTCCACTTCATCACGAGTCCACTAACAATGCGGCACAGCCAGAGTTAGCATGACCAGATTCCTGGAGCGCGGGAATCGATCGATCGGCATACCCCGAGAACAACCGTCAACAAATACATCGTCCACCCCTCGATTCCTTCAACCCACTGCAAGCGATTATACAGCCCGAGCTGCTTCAGCCGGGGATCGCTAGCCCACCCACCGATCGGCACTCTGAAGCGGCGCTCGATGACATCGACGAACCCAGCTTTGATCATTCTCTCCTTCGATTCGTCCACAATCCGCAGCGTTTTCCCAAAGGCGTCTCCGGCCTGCAGCGACACTTTGCCCCATTCTTCGAACACTGTGCCATCCGTGCTGTGGTCGTCTGATTTGGGTTCGACCGATTGTTCGACTTGCTCGATGTAGCCTCCGGGTTTTATATGTCTGTTCAGCTGAAGGGTTAGTTCAGTTCAGTCCTGGCGATTTTCCCGAGGCCGCTCTCCCCACGTACGTATATGCCTGTTTGTATAACGTGTCCCAGTCCGCGATGCTGCCATATAGCCCGCGGATATGTACAAAGTCGAAGGTATCTTTGTCGTATAACCATTCGTCGCAGCAGTCGTCGACCTCGAACTGCACGTTCGGTGGGACCCAGCTCGGTTGGATCGGGGAGAGGTCGGTTCCGATGACGGTGGAGGATGGGTGCAGGTCTGCGAATTCCCTGTTGCATTCAATCTGGTTAGTATCTTATCTATCTACGAGGCGAGGCTCAACTCAGTAGCAGAGCAGAGTAGAGAGCAGAGATCCTGCCCTGCATCCATACATTGCCCATATACCCGTCCCTGTGCCGATATCAAGTACTTTCTAGACTCGGTCAGCTGGATGCGATATGTAGGTAGGTAGTCTGCGACCATTACGGCTAACCTGCACATCATCTGTTATCGGCGCGAGATATAGCTTCCCCTGGAGCATGAGGTTGTAGACATGGTGCCAATTTAGAAAATTAGCAAGCTTATCCAGTTCAATCTCTCGACGTATCTTGTCTTACCCAATATCCAAGTGATCCTGAGCTTTTTCATCATTCGGCCCCCTAACTAAGGTCAGATCAGGATCATCCCAGGGTCACAGATCTTTGTCGCGCACCAATATGCCCCCGCGCGATAGGCATGATATCGTCGGCCATTCTCGTATTGATAATCCAAGATACTGCTGCGTAACGACGTCAAGTCTCTGTTTGGCTCATAGCACGCACACAAATCAGCCGTTTTTGGTTCTATTTCTCTCTGCACTGCGAAGGAGATTTTGTTTTATTTGATTCCCACGTTCGCAGGTAGGAGCAAGTAGACTAGACTAACGACTGGTAGTCATCACTGAAGACTGAATCTGCATCGTCGGTTTTCTGTGCAAAGAAAGGGCAGCGGTCAGCGTTCCGCCTTATTCCGGGGTAAATGACTCGCGCAACGGACTGGGCTATCCAGCGGTACGGATTCATTGCGAGGCGAGTCGGGCTTGAACTCAGCGTACAGGATCAATCTCGAGATTTCGATCTTCTGCCATTCTTTCCGGTCTCGGTGTGTGATGGTAGGTAGGGATCTTTGTTCGAGAGAATCGAGGAGATAATTATGGGGATGGAAGGATGAGGAGATGGGCAGACGCACGCTAGACTCTCAACGCACGAAACAAAAGGACGCGGAGTGGAGCTGACACTCTCTCGTAACGGGACCGAACGGGCCGGGGCCGAGACCAGTCGATTTCTTTAATTCCATTGGCCGTAGATTCCAGTCCCAATCCCACGAGCCAATTGGATTTGTCCAATGACTTCATTCCCCCTCGTGCACCCTAACCAAAGCAGCAATTGCACCGAGTCGGGGCGTGCAGAAGACAATCCCATTCTTCTTCTTCCTCTTCTTCACGGGCTGCGCTAGTCCATACCCTCTCCAACTATCCACTAACCAGCGGTGTTAATAATCACCTGCTATCTAATTCCCCGGCCAGTCCACTTCCAAGTTCTTGTCTCTGTCCCAGCAGTCAGGCCCCCTTGCCTCCTTACCCCCAGACCTTACTCGTAGCTGACCAGGGGCGCTCTGAATCCGCTACTCGCCAATAATAACACCTAGCGCAGCATGGATGCTCAACTCTCTTTGTTAATCGCAGCAGGCGCGCTGCTAACCTATTCTCTGTACCATGTTCTCTACACCTTCCTTTGGCATCCACTTGCGCGATTCCCAGGTCCCCCACTAGCTGCCCTGTCTCGCTTCTATCGCGCCTACATCGACTGCTCCCCTACCAAATCGTTTGTCCATACCCTCGGCGACCTGCGCGAGAAATACGGTATGATCCTAGCCGGAATCAAGTTTCCTTGCCCTTTGGCGATCGCTACTACGTACTGACCGTGCTCTGACAATTATCATCTGCAGGGGACGTTATTAGAATCGGGCCTAATGAAGTTCGTGTCGCCCTGGCGGGGCTGTCGAGTGGCGGTGGCCCGTGCTGCTGCTGCTGCTGCTGATCGTCCTGGCCCCATACAACTAACTCCATACTATGAATATCACATACTAACACGAATCGGATTGCGTTGTTTACTAGCTTCACTTCTTCTCCCCGGAGGCGTATCTGGAGATCTTCAATCCGAATAACCGATGGGACAAGGAGAAGTCGCTCTACCACTCCATGGGCGAGGATCGCTCCTCGTTTGGCTATCTGACCTACCGTGAGGCGAAGGAGAGGAAGGATATCCTGTCGCGACGGTTTTCGAAGAAGGCTGTCACTGAGGGTGAGAAGATTGTCGAGGGAATTGTAAGGCTATGAATTGATTTCTTGTTTTTGTTTGCTTGTGGCTTGAAGGACGCGTAAAGCTAATCGGCCAAACCGGGGCAGGTTCTCGATCTCTGCAAGACATTCGAAGGCCATGGCGATGCCCCGGTCAATCTCTTCTATGCGTTTCGCTGCATGGCTATGGATATTATCACATGTGAGCCTATCCTCTCCTTCCTTCCTACACTTGAGTATTTTGTCATTGACTTTTTCACTTCGCAGACCTCTGCTTCGCAAACTCAGTCGACGCCGTCCACGCACCCAACTATGAAGCACCCATCATCCTCGCCATGGACGCGTCGATTGGCGCCTTTGTGCGCTTCAAGCACGCAGACTGGTACAAGAACATGATCATGAACTGCCCGCCGAAGCTCTCCAAGATCATCAGTCCGGCGACGGCGGGTCTTGTCGACCTTCAGATGGTACAAAAATCCCTCCTCTCAGATAATGCCTTGCCCAAGTTGCAATTCTAACATCATTCTTTACATAGCTCCTCAAGAAACAAATCGAAGACCTTTGCACCGATCCCACAAAACTCTCCAAACTGCCCCATAACACGACAATCTACCACGAGCTCCTGCGACCGGAGGCGTACAGAACCGGAACGGCGCCGGATAGTGGGAGTCTGTATGAGGAGTCGCAGGCGCTCATGTTCGGCGGCGCAGATACAACCGGCGCGACGCTTATGCATGGCTCGTTCTATATCTTGCGTTCGCCCGAGGTCTATAAGAGGATGAAGGAGGAAATTGTCTTCATCTGGCCGGATCTTGATACCCCGCCTAGGTGGGAGGAGTTGGAGAAGTTGCCGTATTTGGTGAGTTACATATATACGCCGTGCTGTGGTTTGAAATTGAAAGGGAAATCGTAGCTGATATATTCCTATTTTTTTTCCGTTACAGACTGCCGTCATCAAAGAGTCCCTCCGCATCAGCCCCGGCGTCGCGTCTCCCCTTCCCCGCGTTGTTCCCGACGCAGGAGCAGTGATTGTGAATACACCAGTTCCTGGAGGCGTACGTCTGCCCTTTTCGATGCCCTGCCATCAATTCCAATCAATCCCAGGCAATCTACTCTGAAAACTAATGGCTTCTTATTCTTAAAAAATATATCTAGACAATCGTCATGCACGCAAGCCATTTCGTCCACCGCAACGCCGACATCTTCGACAAGCCCGACGAATTCATCCCCGAGCGCTGGCTCGGTGAGCAGGGCCGGTCCCTCGATAAATGGCTGCTGAGTTTCTCGCGCGGGCCGAGGAGTTGTCTAGGGCAGCAGTACGTTTTACCTATCTGTTCTTTTACGCCGTACTTTTTTATCCTGTATTGTTTTGTTTTTCTGTGTATTTTATTGCTGTCCTTCGCTATTGGTTGGTTCCTTATGCTAATCCTTGTCGTCGCATATGTATACAGCCTCGCCTGGGCGGAACTGTATCTATGCTATGCGCACGTCTACCGCAAGTTCGATATTGAGATTGATCCGTCGAGGTTGGTGCCTCCCTTCCTTTTGTGGCGGGTTATTCCGGATTCTGCTAGTTTCGCGAGATTGCTAATTTTTCATTTCTTCATCTGCAACACATAGCCCCAAAGAACTCGAATGGCGCGACTGCTTCCTCCCCGAATACGTGGGCCCGCACTTGCGTGCGAAGATGACGCCCGTTTCTGCTTGAATACATAATGAACTGGTGCAATCATTCAAGGTTTTGGGAAGTAAGCAATAATCGAGAGCGGATTGAATAATGGGCTGTGAGCATGGACACCTTTTTTTAGTGCTCACTGTTGAAATTGCTGCCTATCAAGTCTTCGTTTCTAAGAATAATGCATGACGTGGACTAGTTAAAATCTTACTTCGTACTTTTGGTCTATGTAATCAGTTTGCCTAGAGCGAATGTGTTCTTCCACATTTGTAGTATGCTCCAACTCATATGGGAGCTGTTGTTATTACCTAGACTGGGTTGGGGTTGACAATTACCCATGTTCCAAATTGGTCACGGAAATATATTCCCGACCCTCTTTCTTCCCTCACTAATTGGCTTCGCGACAACAATTAAAAGACCCCTTTACTCTGTACAAGTTAATGAAATAGTGTTTAAAGATTTACACATCCATAAGAATTTGCTGATGCGAAATATAATACCCAAAAAGAGTAAACATTGCGCGACCAGTGAGTAAGTAGTAAGACACCAGGCGGCAAAAACTTGGTCAAAAAAAAGAAACGACACCTGTGAGATTCGAACTCTGCAGATTTATTATATTAGTCTTGGTTCTTGCCAAGTTTGGGTAATTATGGGACTACTAGCCACCCGCCAAAGTGCCTTGGTTGACAGCCTATGCGGAAGAGGTTTCCTGCCCCAGCCTGGAGGCAGGTTTGGGGCTCAGGATCCGGTTCGTGTTGAATGAATGTTGGATAGGTTGATTTGCTTGACCCTTTTTGTCCTGTTTTTTTTTATTTTTTTATTCTTATCTTATTTCGCCCCCTACCTTTCCATCATTTTCTTTCTTTCTTTCTTTCACATATAAATACATGCTAAGAACAGGGCACAGCCTTGTGGCGAATGGCGAGTTGGGTGGGGTGGTTCCAGGACGCGCCCTCAGCCGCTTTCCCAACAAGCAAGTCCGGCCGAAAGGGTCAAAAGCAAAAAAAGAAAAAAAATAAAAATAGAAAATCGCGTAACGAGCTCAGTAGCAATGGAGATATCATTATACCATCTACATAGTAATACCGACCGTGTATAACGTATCTGCATGGTCATCAGCTCCGAGCCTGCTCCATGGAGTTAGGGCTACTCTCCGTTCCACAGCTGTAGTGTCAGCAAGGGTAGGTAGAGGACAAGGCTCCGGCTAATTCGAGGTTTTGGGTTCCAGGTTCCAGGCCCCCAGCCTTTCGCGTCCCGAAGGTAGGCAGACAGACAAAAGACCCGGCTGACGCCCTTTCTCCCCGATTCCCCCCTCCCCCACCGCGGTCAAATGCCTCAACCGAGATTGAGATGATATGGTGTAGAAGTCTCGTATTACCTAGGTAGTATGTATACTCATAACTCCGGTCTCAGCTTACATACCTGTAAGCGTAGGTGTAAGCGTATCGCGCCTGCGCATATCTCTTCGGATACCCGTGTTCCCCGGGATCCGATTGCTTACGTTCAACATGTTTGTCATGGGGCGAGATCATCGTTCCCGCTGATCCGCGGGGAACCGGACTCAAACTAAATGAACTGATAAGAATGCCTTGGAGATCAGATGGCCCGCCTCGTGGGATAATCAGACCGGAGCGTGGAGTGGGTGGTGGGTGGGATTGGGACCGACCGGACGAGTAGTATGCGATCAGTGTGGGAACAAGCCTGCCTGGTTGCCTTGATTGCGATTGAGCCTTGTTGCCGTGCGCCCTCGATTTATATTATATTATTAAGCAGACGGGCGGGGGTATGTACTTTGTCGGTCCTTTTGGCAGAGTCAGTGCAAGCAAGGTGCGGCTCTTCCGGCAATTGCCATAGGGCGCATGTCATCCCGGGGGAGGGCAAAAAGGGGTATTTTGGGGCCGTCTCTCTTCTTGGAGCCTCTGGCTCGTGGCACTAATGTGAGATGCTTGATTGGGTAGGTGGGGTGGCACGGAACCAAGGATGTAGATAGACGAGGCTGAGCTGAGTTTGCGTAGGGGGAAGATGAGGAAGTAGGATGACGGAGTCTTATGACCCTCGCTGGAATAGTTCGGGTGAAATGACAAATACTACAGGAGAAACTCATCCAATTCGTGCGCAAGAAGGTTCTAGAGATCTCTGAATTTTAGCAAATCTTGAGGGTGGTAGGACGGGCGTCGTGTGTGCGGGCATCACGAGGTAGCTGCGGCTGAGGAGAGTGCCCGTGTAAAGGCGCAGGCGCAATATAGTACATACCTTTCTACTAGCATCTACTCTGCTAGAACATTCTGCTGTGCCATAGCATTGCGGTACTGCCTCCTCTTCGCGATTCGTGTGGACATCGCCGTATCCTGGCTCGTTGTCGCATTAGGGACCAGTATGGACCAGAGTGCGATTCTCCAGGCCACTGTCTTAGCTAATCTAGGCTCTCGAGTTTCAATATGATTGAAGACATAGGGTTAGGATTAAATTGAGAAGGACCGATTCGAATTGACACAGATCTCCATGCCATTGTGTCCTAGTATGCGCTGGCTCTAAGCCCTGCGCCGATGGACTTTATTCATTTGAGTCGGTACATATCCTGGACGAAACGCTCAATTTAAATGGGATTTATAGATAGCACTTCTGTCTCAACGTCTAATCAATCTCCCATACTTAATCAAAGTTACCAGAATCCTCTATATGTAGATATATATGATGTAGATCTTTCAGGTAGTGTCCTGACGGAGCGGTTTGTCGTTCTGCAAGTATCTCAGGAGGCTGGACTTAGACAAATGCCCAATTATCTGTCCATTTTCGAAGTACTTCAGTGACTCTCTAAACCTAGACCTCACGATGGATGGCCTACAGACGGCGCTACAGACGATATACAAAGCTCGCCAACCCGCCGCGCCAAAGTGTCGGACTTTCTGCTCGTTCAACAGTTACATTTTCATAATTGGCAAATTGGCAAAGTTATCTATAGCAGATCCTTTGGGTTTAGTAGGCATGGCGCTGTGACTGAGATATCCTTCATTTGGGGCCCTGTGGTAGCTCTGTCTATGATCAATCGTTCTCATATGACCGCTCGAAGTCTACAGAGTCTAGATCTAGGCCAAATGTCTCTGTATAATCCTATTTGGTATGCGATGCCTCCCTGCATTGATATGCAGCGCCAGTACCTCAACCGGAGTTTCCGGTGCTTATGTATTATGTACACCCACGAGAAGGCCTACACAACAGATAATTCTCCACGGCATCGACGGATCCCTTACGCTTGAGAAATCATCAATTACGCATCGTTTCATCATCTGAACTCCAAAGCATAGCGCTCGCCTAGACCTTGACATGCCATACATATGTACATATGGCCGGCGAATTGGTTTATCCGCCTCGTGTCGGGCCGCATTCAAATGCTTATCCCCGCCGCACGAGAAGCACCGATGTTTCCAGAATGAACGCACAAGCAAAAGAAATATCACGATGCTATCAAAGCTATACCAGTCTATAATAACGGCAGTAAAACTCATAGCGTTTATCCTGCTGCTCTTCGCGGATGGCCTGTACCACGAAGCCCGACTCATTCCGCGGCGGTGGAGAAGGACGATCGTCAATGCGATTCAGGCATCGCGTGCGGGGAAGCTCAAACGAAGCCCATCCTCACGACCGATATTGTTGAACAACAACAACAACAGAAATGACACTGGCCATCGCGCAGTTGGATTCCACCACCTCCCCTTCGAAATCCAACAGCAGATCTACGACCTGGCCCTCCCGCCACAGCGCCTAATCATCCAGCCGGAATTCCGCGACAACCGCCTCTGCTCCCGCATCGGCACGTTCCCCAGTAACACGCGCTGGAATAGGTGGAAGCGCAACAAGCATCTCCGCGACGATGCCGATCCGCCCAGCGATGACTTTGCGCGCGCTCTCGCTGAGGGGGCATGCTATCTGGACCAGAGCCCCGAGCCGTTGGACCCGGGCGCAGAACTGGAGTCCTTGTCGGAGACGAGGGGAAGGAGGAGGAGGGATCTGATCTGTGGCTTCGCGGGATCTATTACCGCTGAAGAGCGCAGAGGCGAGCTTGTTCCGGTGGCGTATGTGGATCTGCTTCGTGTGGACCGGAGATGCTATGCGGCTGTCTTGGATGATCTTTATTCTCGGCATACGATATCTTTCTTTGGGGCCGAGATGCTTACTCTGTTTATGGATAATGCCTCGGTTGAAGGGATGGAGAGGATTCGATACGTCCATCTGGGCATTCCATTATCTAGACGGGGGGCGAAAGCAAGGAAAGCTGCGGCTGTTGCTATCGCTCGAATGGCAGAGGCGTTTCGAGGCCTTGAGGAAGTCGATGTTGAGATTGCGCTGCTTTGGGATGCTGAGGCTCGTGGGATGCAGGATGTGTCTGACTGGTTGTGGCATGAAGCATTTCCTTCCCTTCGTGGGTTGAAGAAATTCGTCCTCAAGGTCTCCGTGCTTAAGACGATTGTGCAATATCATATCGCCGGGGATTGCCTGAGGCCTGTGCTGGACCCTATAAGGGCCTTGAGCGAGCAAGAGTATATGGGGTTGAAGAAGCGGGTCACTAGAGAAGGCACGAGGTAGTAATTCAACTCTGCTAGGCTACTAGCAGTCCTACTATCGCCTTCCGTCGCAAGCATCATGCTCCTTAGCACAAGTATATTAAGCATCCTAATCATCTCAGTGGGCATTTGGAAAGCGAGACCTGAAAGCCCCTTGGTTCCATTATTTGGGAGGTCCCATTTGCGGGTCAAATGCCACGGTCGGTGCTCATACACGGCCCAAAGTTCCTCTTGCTGGTCGCACGGTAACCATCTAGGCTCAAGCAGGACGCCTAACCTTGACTGTTCTCAAAGGGGAAGGTCCTTCTGGTGGGCTTTTAGCTCTTGTCCTGTGGTTAATTAGATGCGGATTCTTTGTAAGCTGATAAACCACGATGCTCCAACTCACTCAGCTATGATGCGCAACCATGGATTCTAGATTAGTGATCATTGCTAATAATCAGATATTGCTAGTATGCATGGTGTGTATATAGATAGCTGGTTCCGAATCGGCTGTTGAAAGGTACCTCAAACAAGTTTATTGCTTCTCCTATTGATTGGAACACGCATGCACAATGGCAGACTCCCCAGCGTCGAAATTCAAAGACACCCTGTCGCAAAGTACAGCACCGGGTACCAACAAGGTGCCCGGATGCGTACTTGCAGCCATTGATAGAGATGGTGAGCCCAATTGGACAACTAATATCATAAACACATCTATCTAGAGTATACCTTGACTAACGTTGCTCCGCCGCTCCACAGGCAAATACCTCCTCTTCGAAACCCCCGGCTCAACAACCCTACCCCCCTCATCCCCGACCCCCATCAACCGGGATAGCACATTCTGGATGGCCTCATGCGGCAAGCTTATCGGCACAATCGCAGCCCTACAATGCATCGAACGCGGTCTCATCGCCCTCGACGACCCCGTCGCAACCCTCCTTCCCGAACTCGCCAATCCCTCCGTCTTCACGGGCCCCGACTTGACCACAGCCCCCGCGACGCAACCAATCACCCTGCGCCATCTCCTAACGCATACAAGCGGTCTGGCGTATGATTTCTTCGAGCCAAAGCTCGCAGCGTGGCGCGCGTCAAGGGGTGAAGCGCCGCTTTCGATGTCTGGCGATATAGTGCGCGCGCACAGCGTGCCGCTGCTGTTTGAGCCGGGCAGGGGGTTTGTGTATGGAGGGGGGATAGACGTGAGTTTCTCAGCCCGTTCTCCTGCTCTGCATTCTTTTATGTATATGGATTCTAAATATGACATACGTGAGCAAAGTGGGCCGGCGAGCTCGTCGCGCGGCTCACCAATACACCCCTCGAAACATACATCCAAGAACACATCTTCCAGCCCCTGGACATGAACTCGACCACATTCCGACTCGCCGCGCACCCTGAAATCCAAGCGCGCCTCTACCCGCTCTTCGAGCGCCAGCAAGAAGCCGGCGGCACCCTCACACCCTCGGAAATCCCCTGGCCCGCAAACCCATCCGCCGACTGCGCTGGCGCAGGCCTCTACAGCAGCGTACCAGATTACCTCAAGCTCCTGCACGACCTCCTCAGCGAGGCACCCACAGTGTTAAAGAAGGAGACAGTCGAGGGGTATATCTTCGCGCCGCAGTTCGCGCCGAGGTCTGAGCCGCATTCTGCGCTTGCGGGTGCGCAGCTTCTTATCTCGGCTATGACGGGGGCGAGTAGTGACGCTACTTCTAATGCTGCTGCTGGGCAAAGTGTGAACTGGAGTCTGGGCGGTATGTTCTTTAATGGGGATGTTGAGCATATCAAGGCCGGGACGGTGTCGTGGGGTGGGTTGCCGAATGTGACCTGGTCTGCGCATCGGAGGTTGGGGGTTGCGACGGTGTATGCGACGCAGTTGCTGCCGTATAATGATCCCGAGAGTGCGGAGTTGGCGAGGGGGTTTCAGAAGGAGGTTTGGAGGATCTTTGAGGAGAAATCGTTGTAGACAGATGTATGTTTACTTGAATTTATAGCTACACTTCAGTCACCAAATGGCACTTCGATTGTATAGATATATATATCACAAAGATATCATATGATACTTATTATCACACCTTGAAATACCCCGGCTGCAATTTCGTCCACACTCCCTCCGGGTCATATTTCCGCTGAATCTCCGCCAGCTTCGCGCGATTCTCGGCCCCGTACCCGGCGAAGACGTCCTGCCCAGCACCGGCATAGTTCTGGTAGATGAACGGATGATACAGTCCGCGCTCTTTCGCGATAGCAATCACTTTATCCATAACCTTGTCGTTCAGGGTTTCGAATCGCGCGTCGTCGGCGGCGTCGTCCCAGCCGTGTGTCATGCTGAAGACTGTTTTCTCTCGGTTAGCTAGCTGGATATATACTCCTCCCTCCCGGCCAGGAAACGAATGAGGCTGTGTTTGTCGGTGTGTCTGTCTGGTCTGGTCTTGGGATGGGATAGGGGATAGGGAGGGGTTAGGAGCTTACGGAATAGCGGGCCATCCTCAGGACGGATTCCCAACGGGTTCCCTCCATTCCTTCCGAAGAGCTCGATCTCATGTTTCGTGAGCAGCTGGAAATTGCACGAGAGAAGGAACCCTGGAACCGTCGTGTACGGATGGATTGCGGCGAGGACGATGTCAAGCACATCGGAGATCAGCTCCGCGTTGATTTTGAGTGTCACCGTCCTCCACGCGTTCCTGTGCCCCAAGTTTGTCAGTCAGTTCGAGCTCAAGCTAGCTAGAGGAATTAGTACTGAGGTAGCATACCGTCTCCCTTCAAGGTCCGCGTTCTGTCCTTCAATCTCATGCGTAAAGTCGCTCATATTCGCCGTCCGCTGCGTCGAGTACAACTTCTTCATCGAGCTGATATTCGTGAAAACCGCGGGATTCGCATCCGCATCCGGTGTAGTGTACATCCTCGTCATCCCGAAGAAGTACGAGCGGTAGCTGGGCACCCAGGAGAAGAAGATGAACGCGTGCGCGCCCGCATCGGTCTGGCTCTCGTCCGTAAGCGCGACGAACTCGCGAATGACGTCCCTCGAATGAACGGACATCCCGATCCGCCCGAGCGTGCTCATAACCCTTTTGTTGACCTGGCTCAGCACGGAGTGGACGGACCATTCCCATGTGTCCGTCAGGCCCAGCGCGGTTTTTCGGGCTTCGAGGTCTTCCATCAGGAAGAGTGTGAGCCCGCCGGACATCTGGCTGTGCCGGTGCGCTTCGAAGTCGAAGCGGGTGACGATTCCGAAATTGTTTCCTCCACCGCGCAGTGCGAAGAACAGATCAGGGAACGAGTCCCGGTTCACGTTTGCGATTGTTCCGTTTGCGAGCACGACCTCGTAGTTGCGCACGTTGTCGACGGCCCAGCCATAGCGGCGCGAGAGGAACGAGATTCCGCCTGCGCGTTACATCCTTTAGTGAATCGGCAAATTCCCTTTTCTTTTTGCACAGTTCCTCAATCAATGTTGGATACGATAGTAGACATACCACCTAATGTAAACCCGGCAACCCCCACCGTCGAAGACCGGCCCCCGACAACCATAAGCCCCTTCTCCTCGAGAATCGCATACACCTCGCCCCAGCGCAGGCCCGCGCCGATGCTGGCAATCGACTCGTCGTCCGACACCGTCACCTGGCTAAGCCGACTCATGTCAATGAGCAGTCCGCCGTGGATACTCGACGCCCCCGCGTGGTTCGCATGCCCCCCGCCTCGGACGGCGAATTGGCACGGATACTCGCGCACAACTTGCAGGATGCGTGACACGTCCTCGGCCGATTCGGGCTGCACCATGCATGCTGGTGTGAGATCGCGCTGCTGCGCGGCGAGATAGCGTTGCTCGAAGCCGATGGGGAGATCGGGGCTAGCGTTGAGTTGCGTGCACTTTTATCGGGTCGAAGATGAGGTGTTAAAATGCGATTTTACATGATAATTGATCCTAAGGTTTTTTTTTTTTTGGAGAACTTACGGCTTGATGACAGTTTGCGACGGTCAAGTTCGCGAATGCTGTCGGAGTTTCGAAGAGCGGGACTTGGACTGGGGGATCTTGAGCATTGCCGAAGCCGCTGAACAGCAGACTGAGAATAGATATCGTCGCCAACATTGCGCCTGTAACTGATGCGATCGAGGAATATTAATTCACGAAGGAGGATAAATCCTCGAGAATAATTGACCCCAACGCGGAGGAAGATGAGGAAGAAGCCTGTTTTGAGCGTCAGCTGAAAACCCCGTTGCTCGCCTCAGCCCGCTAGCCCGTTCACGAAACGAGAGCGCCAATGATATTTGGCGTTTCTGAAAGAGAGACAGTGGGCCAGTGCCAACATGAGATTATTGGGGGCCAATTGGGGAGCCTCGTAAATTTCGACGGAGCCTGACGACGTCTGCGGCTTTAAATTCAAAATTTGGGGCCGGCCCCAATCAGCAGTATGTATGTACATAGTCTCCACGCAAGCTGAAGAAATGCGGAATAGTTAATTGCGAGCGAATCATCGACAGCGACCGCGAGGTTTTCGCGGAGTGCTACGCTAGATATCTAGACAAGTGCTACATTCGATTACAGTAACTGTTCAAGTATGTATCGCTGGGCAACTGCTCTCGGCCATGCAGCGTTTTCCTCGTGTAATATAATAATAAGGATCTAGATATAAATAAATTATTCAAGGTTCTCTAGGATTAAATAGAATATAAAGGGTCTAAATATACCAAGGCTTTAAATGAAAGGAATAAATTAGTAACGGGTTAGGTACTAAGGTATCCTAGCCCGTATATAGGATCTTAATAACTATTCTTAATTAGGAAAAAGTAGTTAGTTTTATAAAATAGCTTAGATTATTTAAATACTAACCTGCTAGCTAGTTTGACTGCCAATTAATGATTAGTATGGGGGTTGTCATCAACCGCGGAGGTCAGGTAGCGGGTGTTTAGCTGACCTGCCGTGACAGCATTCATAGAAGCTTTTAGACTTGATCAAATCCGATCGGCGCCTGTAATAATTTTCCAGCAGTTTTTGATCTACTTAACAAAACCTTCATAGAGTGTGATTTGCTTGAATAAGATCAATTGAATCCTTTTTCCGAGTGCGATGAGAGTAAATGATGATGAGTTCATTCGCCTGGTCTAACTCTCTCTACAGGCCTCCATGGGACGGACATAAGACAGGCTAAACCCGTGGTCAGCATCATACATACAGTGGGACGCCTGAGCCATGCCCAACATTGCATCCTCTAAGATAAAGTTTGCCCAAAACGCGTTTCTTTTGGCATTACTACGGCGAGATCTTGGAGACAGTTTACACCCACAGCAGTCTTTTAACCCAGCGTCTAGTTTATCTGGCATTACTATTACAATGGCGCCAGCCACTTTTCACCTCATCTGCCTCTCTCGAACTATAGAGCCGGAAGTGTTGGCGTCAAGGCTCAACGACCTCAACCTTCGCAGTCAACCGATTTGGGTCGGAAAAGTGCACCACTGGCTTCTAGAGCCGCGTTTGTCTGCAGACGCTCTGACTGGACCCGGGAACATCACGACAAAATGGGACTATCTTCTTGTGGGACCCAAAGATATACCAGAGCAGCTACGGCTCGAGATTGCATCGAGCTGGTCCATTACGGCAAATGTTGCGGATGATGCCCAGAGGCCGGAGATATTTTCTGACCAGCTTCTTGCTAGAGCGCCCTCTCTCCCCTCCGGATGGTCTGCCGAGGATCCCAGCAACTTTGAAGCATCTTGTCCGCTAGATGGCCTGAAGCTGTCGCTGGATACCAAGTCTCGGCTCCTTGGGTCTCATAAGAATGTGGATGGTGTGACAGTCAAGGATTTTTCCCGAGATTTCGGCTCGTCTCATCAAGGCCCGGTCGTGGTTTTAAATCTGCTTTCGTATGCTCCAGGCCAGAGACTAGCGTACCTGGAAGGATACGTCTCTGGTTTTGGGCGAACAGTCGGCCCGAGATATGGCAGTGAAGCCATTTGTTTCGCTCCTGGCGTTTCATCCTGGTCCTCAAGAGCGGAAGAAACTAGCAAAGGTCTTCACGCTAGCTGGGAGGATGTCGCCCTTGTGTGGTATCCGTCGATATGGCATTTTGCAAAAATGCTAGATGACCCAGACTATGCTCGTCTTGATCGGGACTTTAAGACTGGGTTGCTGGAAGACAATCCGCTCCTGTGCTGTACCGAAGTTAAGACGGTACAGGGGAAATAAAGGATCAGGGTCCCCAAATTGTCCATTACGATTCGCAGAACGGAATCACTGGGCTTGCTCCTTCTAAATAGCTTTTGGGGGAGCTTTTATCGGACACACAGAGCGAACCGACGGGACAGAGGCGGGCAGATATTCGTATGAAGGATGGGGTCAAACTACTCGTGGGGTGCATCAATACTTAGAGAGCAGTGACGTGCAAGTCTTCAAGGATATCAGCACCGTTTCTGCAGCACGAGGTGGTCGAGGAATTGTGGGAGTGGCTCAGAATATAATGTAAAGGACCTTTTTGTTTAATTAATCATAATCCAATCATGGAGACAGGCGAATGCCAATAGGACTTGGGGCTCAGTAGGTTGTCCTGTTGACGGTGATTGCGCCCCTAATCAAGGATAGAAAGAGATCCTCAGCTTCCTCGGGACTATCTGTGGGGCATGAGGTTTTAGCTGAGGGATTCAATGATTCCTGGCCTGGCTGACGGGATAATGTTGAGACTAAGCTGACAACAAAGGATATTTCATAACATAATTCCCGGTCGTTGCGCCCGCCTAGCTGTAGGAAACCTCGGCCATGTAGCACCGCCCGGGGGGAAGGCAATGATCTTGTACTTAACACTGCTATCAAGGCTGGAGATGATGAGGACAACAATGCCATACTCGGAGCGGGTGCCGCTGAATATAGTGGGTAGCAGCGGGCGAGCGCGTGCTGTTTCTGTGAGTAGTACCGCCATCATCGCGCAAAAACCCTAGTAAAAGGCACCTACTATACTAGCTATAAATGGCAACTTGGTGAGCGCGTTGCCATGCCACAGTATCTCGGGCTGTGGTGTGTCTGGAATGCTGGGTCGCTCAGGACTACTAGTTAAGAAGGTTGGTTGGCCTTGCTGCCTTCCCGATTCCGACGACACCAGCCCTCCGCGAGGGTCCGGTCCGCTTCAAGTGGCGCGCGGTTTGCGGGATCCGAGATAGTCTTGACCAACACGAGGGTGTCTGTCACGAAATGGTGCACGGGTGCCGGAAGTGGTGATAAGATGGCGCTGTCAGAAGCCTGGTGGTAGCACGCTGCGGCAGGCGCTACCGGGGCTGATATTGGCGACGATGCAGAAGAGGAAGGAGCAAGGGAATTTGGAAGATAGAGAGATGTTTCCGCGCGTTTTATTATCTACAAGAGGGTCAACGAGTCAATGCGAAAGCCTAGAGATAGCAAATAGCTGGAAAAGGGCATTGCACAAGCAGGAAAAAGAGGACCAAGCGAGCCACGAGAGCGGACAGCAAAATACCTGGGACAATATGCTTCCATTAACAATTGAATGCGTCGCCAGTAATGCCATAGGGCCGAGCTTAATATGTGATGCGGTAGTTGATGGGATAATATAGCACTTTGTAATTTCTGTCAAAAAGTGACAGCATACAACACCGAGTAGCTGCTGCGTATCTTCCAGATACATACAGCATATATGCATATATATATTTATTCTTCATGATCCTATATCAACCAAAGCTGTAGCTGTAGATCAATCCACGGCTATCATCAAAATTTCCAATCCGCATTATACCGCTCTCAGCTTATTGTTTAAAGCAGATTCGGGGTATCAGCAATCCTACAGCCAAAAACCAACGTTAGCATAGCACACACCAATAAACCCGACATCAATCAAACATACCGATAAACCAACTTCTGCGCCGAGACCTTCCGATCATAAAGCAACTGAATCCCCTCCGCAACCCCCTCCAACCCACCAGGCCGCACCTCAAACGGATGCGGCTCCAGTTTCCCCTCAGCGAGCAACCGACTAATATACCGATAAAAGACATACGCAAACTCGCGGTCCTCCTCGGCCTCGCGCTCATCGCGATATCTATGCGGCGCCCCGTACGCGCTCGAGACGAACGTCCGCGTGAACTTGGTCCGCTCAGGCCACACCCACGCCTCGCGATCTGGGTTCGCGGTATCGTCGCTCGGCGGGTCGACCATGTCGATCTGTCCGCCGCCGCCGGAGGCTTCTAAGATCGCGACGATATCCGCGTAGCTGCGGTTGTACGAGACGGCGTCGAAGGCGTGGCGGAGCTTCCTCCCGGCCAGGGCGCGCAGCACGTCCTCGACGACTTTGCCATCGCGGTAGTCGATGATGTAGTCTGCGACATTAAGCGACTTGACGAAGTCGATCCCGTTCCCCGCGACGGTGATGATGGGGCTTAGTCCGCTGAGCTTCGCGAACTTCAGCGCGTACGCGCCGACGGCTGAGGCGCCGCCGTAGATGAGGATCGGGGTTTCGGTGCGCGCGGGGTTCCAGGGGGGTGGGAGGGCGAGGTTCTGGTATAGCGCTAGAGCGGCGGTCATGCTTGCCAGCGGGAGAGTTGCACCGGCTTCGAAGGAGGTGTTTGGCGGCAGGCGGAAGGTTGTTGAAGCGGGTGCGATGGCGTACTGGGCGTAGGAGCCGTGAGGTGTGAACATGCGGTGGAAGGCGGCGACGCGGTCGCCTGGGGTGTATTCCCAGACTGAGGCCCCGACGGCTTCGATGATTCCGGAGATGTCGTCACCTTGGTTTAGGCCTTTGCCTTCTTCGTGGTTGCGGGAGGCCTGGTCATTCTCTCGTTAGATTGACGGTGGGTAAAGACGAGGATGGAGGGCATGTACTTTCCAGTCCTTCGGGTTCGAATCTGTGGCGATGACCCGGATAAGAACCTCGTTTTCGCCAGGGGTGCTGTCAAGACCATTAGGGAATGTACAACCAATGCGAATAACAGGGGATGAGCTACGGAATTGGCACAACGCGACGGGTTGCCTTAATCGGACCAGGCTTGCCCGCAATGGTGTACTCTATCATATTGGTAGCCATTCTTGGGACCGTTCGAGCAGCGGATGCGAAAGGAAGTCGATGGATAGTCTTGAATATGGATGGCCTCATTCAATTGAGGATATTCTATTGCTCTTCGTAGTTCAATTCGAGAACGCCGGGCCTTTCACCTTTATATAGAATGTAGCGCTGTAGACATGGTTAGTGAATGCAAATAGTAAACATGACTACGTCATGCAAGCAAAAATCACCATTGCCACTCCTACTGTTGAGTAATCGTGAAATGCGCTTGAATTTGTAAGCAGGCAAGATAACTTGCATGCGGATTTGACAAGGCCGTTGAGTAATCACAAACTTGACGCCGATTGTAGCCGATAAACAGCCAAATGTGGTGCTCGGTGACCGACAACCCCCCTGAGATTGTTAAAGACTAGCCACAGGATCCTATCTAGAAAGACATCGCAAACCAGGCATAGGGACTCGACAGAGACTTGCATGGGTATATGGACATACATATTGTGACACTTGCATACAAAAACCGAAGCATTCCTATGAGTCTCTCTAAGGTTCTGACGTGGTAAATCCTAGTAAGGAATACGACCACCCCGGGGACAAGCCTCGAATCAACGTGAAGTGGTCTTGCCCCCGAGAAGAGAAGCTCTCCTCATCAGGCTATGTACCTGAAGATAAGAAAAGCCCACCCCAGTTCCGTCACGCGGATGAACAATTAGGGCTGCTACAGGACCAGTGTATAATGGAGATCGTTGAGAGAAGCTATTACTAACCCATTACTTCAAACAGGAGGCGACCCATTCAACAAAAATCCCCCGGGCACCATCACCTTACTAACTACCTAGCTACCTTTCCAGTAGGGCAAATATAAGCTACGCTGTACATAGTATCCTGCAGGGCTAGTCACGATCGGATAGACTCACTCCGTAGGCTAAAATTAAGCGAGCTGCACCTCTTAATGCTGTACGTCGACCGAGCCATCTATGTATGGCTGCGCATCCTCACCCTGTTTCACGAGATGCAATGCTACACGATCATAACCAGCGAGCCTACTGCGTGCAGTGGAGTCTGGCCCTCTGCGTCAGGGAAGTTCGGATTAGCCTTGTGCTTAAGAAGAATCTTGAGCACTTTCTTGTGGCCGTGAATGGCTGCCAGTGCCAACGCTGCGCGACCTTTCGGATCTGGGGTCTCCGTCGAGGTACGGGGATCAGTCAAGAGCGCTTCATCCACTGGGAAATCGCCGGCTTCAGCTGCGAACAGGAGCGGGGTTGGATAGTCGATGGTGGCTTCCCCTCCTTCCTCGACATTGATGGGCCCAAGATCATCTATCGTTTTAAGGACGGAGTTGATGCATGAGCCGTAAATATCTTGCGCACAGAATGAGGCGATTGAACATCCATCTGTGGGCACAGACCAAACCAGTAATTGCCTGGTCCCAGATATCATGGGAGGAGCAGTGGAATCCAAAACGTGCCAGCCGAATAGTCGAAAGCTTTCCTTTAGTGTCTGGGGATGGCCGTACATAGCTGGAGCCAACGGTCGATATGGCAATCCCAGAAAATGTACCCATAGTCTACTTGGACTCCTTTCCGCTGGTGAGGGTGGGTCGAGGCGGAGAAATGACGTTTGTAGGACTGGACTGGGAAGCCAAAGCCGGAACTCGTCTATCGCGACTCCGGGGAGTGTGCCTATAATCCTTATCTCCCTGAGCAGCCAATAGCATTCGGATGCGGGCTTTGTCGCTGAGCGCTTCTGGTCGCTTCCAACTGAAAAGAAAACGCGCTAGTCTTGGTTTTGTCAGCGGGGGCTGAAAAAAGGGTCGATTTCCTCATCGTCGACGACACGGCGGGGCAGAAGAGACCTTTTTCTGGCACATCCTCCAATTCATGCATTCGGCAAGGCTATTGACCCGTGCAGGGTGAATGCGACGCCAGCAATGTTCGTCCCCTACGACGGGCCGTCCAACAAGAAGAACGCGAAGACCCGAAGAGCTGTGAATGCCTTTAAAGCGGCGAGAGGGGCATCGCACGCCCATAGTCGGCGAGGTCCAGCGCGGGGAACGTTCCTGTGGATGCACATTCCAGAGTCTAGCTCTGCGAAGTCAACCGATGCAAAGGACAGCAGCTCTTCAGCGGAGCCTGAGATTGTTCAGTCCTCCCCCGCATCGCAAACGTCGTCACTTGCTGAGACAGCGATCTCGGCGCCGCTGACGAGTTATGCGCTTGGAGGCGGAAAGTTCTATTCCATACGAGAACACCAAGCAAAAGGCCCTCTGACTGCAGCCGCACTCAGCCATTGTGCGTAATACCAATTTATGTCTCTCTCGTTTCGAGGTCAATCGCTAATATCACTTAGATTTTGACATTTTGCTTCCCCACGATTTGAATGCGCTTGGCCTCGGCGATGCCGGTAAGGGAACTTTCGGAGCCGGCCTCTTACACTGGACTGCGCACAGCGATGGTATTCTCCACGGGCTGGCCGCTTTCGCTCTGTGTAGCTTGGAGACTATCGGCAAAACGGATGCAATATATCGAGCAATTCTGCATCATCGCCGTGAACTCTTAGAATCCGTGCACCGGCAGTTGGAGCGGAGGGAAGTGGACGATGTACTGATCCAGGCGATATGTTTGTTGATTCCGGTAGACGACTACCTAGGGTACGTCGAATATGGACCGGTGCATCAGAAGGGACTGTCTGATATAGTCAAGGTTCGCGGTGGGTTCGAGAGGGTCGGGGATTCGGACGTAGTAGCTTTTGGAGCGAACCTGCAGCGGAGCATGCTCACGGTAATGAGTATGATTGAGTTCCACATGCGAACCAGAATCGCGCCTGAATCTCTTCTCCATCCGGGCAGATTAATGCCCACGGCAAGTTTGTCGTTGGAAACGCGACAAAGGCTTTCTAGTCTGCCACCTGGGCTGGCAGAACTGTTCCACACGGGTATCCTGTCAGCAAACGTGTTGCCCATCCTAGAGAGCTACCAGGACTGGCTCGTCCAAGTTGAGGACATTGAGCCTCGAAATAGAAACGCGTGGAGGTCACCAGTTCCACCAGGCCTTAGTAACGTGGAGAACTGCCTTGTCGTGACGTTGGTGTGTTTGTCAGATGATACCTCTTCGATGGGAACACACCCTGCAGCGGCCATCTTCCGGAAGCCGAAACAGCGATGCGAGGCCCTGACTGAGGCGTCGGAGCTCTGGACCCGCCCAGCACTAGTTGACTGTGTGATCTGGATGACCACTGCCACCTCTATCCCACGAAACAACCAGATTATCGACCCCGGTATCCAAAAGGCGCTCCTAAAAAAGTCAATTAGCGGGCGAGTGTTTGCTCTGGAATGGGAGGAGATTCAACGGAGGCTGCGGCGGTTTTATTATTCGGAGTTGCGTGCTGACGACTGGGAGAAGGCGTGGAACACGGTGTTAGATGAGATATAGTCTGAGAAGAGAACCGGACAGAAGAGAAATGCAGGCAGGCCTGTCATGAGTCAGTTTGGTTTATCACCTGGTTGCTCCATATTCACTTTTCCCATCCTTCTCGATACATAGGTGCAACCCAGGACCCTACGCGCTTGGGCGTGTTTCTGACTTCTTCATAAACTTCCTAAGATATGAGCATCGTAGTATCATCAACCCCTCTTTTGCGCAAGGAGCAGTGATCTCTGTACTCTGTAGCGCGACGCGATGACGGGAGCAGAGTCTGGGTGCAACATGTCTGCATTAGTAGACCCGAGGCAAGAGGCTGCGAGGGGGGAGGTTGCCCGTGTAGGAAAGCATAGCCCGCCTGCTCTTGCCATCTCGTCTAAGTGAGCCTGTCTGCGCTGCTTCGACGTACTAGTGACTAGCTAGCTCTCTGTTGAGTAATCTGGCCTAATGAGGAAGGAGGTATTCCTGATTCGGACTGGCGCTACATAAACGACTCCGATGGGAACGGGGACGGGTGCCCGCTAGCGTCTGCAGTGCAGTGCAGGCTGCGCAGTACATATGAGGGCGCATCCTGGCGAGACAAAAAAAACATTTAAGCAGGGATGGTGAAAGCCTCTTGTTTGAGAAGTTTTTGCTGCGCCATAATAGCGAGCTTGACAATAACTTCACCCGCTGCCTTCCCGTGTGTACTCCAATGTACATCTACCGTGATGAATCGCCTTTTGCGGCCGTTCATGGAGCACCATGGCGCTTGGTCAAGGGGCACACCTTCTAGTGGTACTGAGAAAAACTTGACAGGCGTCATGTCTATCCCATAGTCAGCAACCAACCGTTGTAGCAGGCGCCGCTCAGACCGGCGCCTGGGAAATTGCAGCCAGATAACTTACGCGAGCTTTGATGATCTGGTTGGGGCTCAAGGAGTGTGTACTCCAGGACAGCAATATTACTGCTCAGGAATTCGCCCTCAACGTGCTGGAGCACTACCGTTTCAACCTTCTCAGTCTGGTCTTCGAATTTGTGTCCCTGGAAACTGCGTTAGCATACGGATGGCACACCGATGTACGAGGTGATGGATGATAAAGGAGAAGGGGGCTCAGACCCTCCTAACCAGCCAGCGGACCGAGGGTGTCGTTGACGGGGGTAAGTTCCGTGATTTATTCCTGTCCTGCTCCGCGGGGGTACTGCAGGTGAGGCCATAGAACGGGTCACACGGCCTGGCGCGCAGATTGACGGACTGCAGACCTCGGAATGCGGTTCCGACCGCGACCAAATGCAGCCTAAGCTGTCAGCGACCACCTGAATGAATGCAGGAGTGGGGAGTGGCGGGGACATACCAATATTCTGGGGGTTTGGTCAGAACGCATTGTGGACTCAGGGAATGGCGGAGCCTCTCCTGGAAGTACCGCGACTCCCCAAATCCTCCTACGAGGATCACGTCCTGCGTTTGAGGGGGGAATATTAGCGGGGAATACAATCAGCAAGGCGGATGCGAGACCAGGGATACTTACACGGATCACTCGCGTGTGACCACCTTCCACCTGTTCTACGGCAACGCTCTTGATGAGGTTGTCGATATTCTTGACGACGGGGTCCAGTACTGACACCTATCTGCGGGATCCAGTGCAATTGTGGCAGTCGAAATCACTAGCATGCGTAGCTCCTCTCCGGAGAAACCGACCTTGGCTTTCTCAATGGCAGTCATTGTTTTGGCGAGTGCTTGCGAGAGTTCAGCGTTGTATCTCTGCATGAGATGTTCAACCAGGCGGCTGTCCACCTCTGCGCCGCCATAGTATGCGCCTAAACACATGATTAGCCAGGGTACTGGAATTTGATGTCCGTCTCGGAAAGGAGGCGGCTGTACTTGTGCTCGCGGCGATCGGCTTGAACGTCTTTCCGGCCTCGGAGCTGCCAAACCGGAAGGTGGATACCGTGGACGATAAGAGCGATGATGGGGAGGGGAGCGGAAAGCAGGGTGAAGAGGATAATGAATGGGTCGGAGAGGAAGATGATTAGCCCTATCTCACGTTGGAAATGTCCCCGTCAACCACCGATTGTGTCTTTCTTTTGAAGCTTACATTATTTGACTTTCTAATTTGGTTACATGTTCATCAATCATTATGTATGTATTCAGTCTTGGGGCAAGCTACCTCATCCTCCCACCTCACAAGCTCTACAACCTCACGACATTTATTGATTGCGCTTGCCAGTATGTTGAATTGGGTCGTGTGGGTCTGCCATTTCGAGACTGACTGGTGCTATTAGAAGGGGCAAACAGCGGCGGCTGCGGCCGGATCTGCAGTTTCCCAGAGAGCAGCTAGACGCGATCCATCAAGACGTGGTGGCTGCACCCGCCGGCGGATATGACGGGCAGACATACAAGTGTGTTTATCATCCTACGCAAGCTACTCGCGTCGCTGCAACTGGAGTTGAAACAGCAAGAGGGTGTTCCGCAATCCGTTCCTCATTGGGCTCAAAGGCTCGTTGATGTCTCAGTCCGCGACTGGTGTAATACGTGGCTTTCAAGGCCCAGGGAGTGTACTACCTCTGGTGCATCGCCTGAACACGTCTCCATGTGTTTTCTGCACCACGTCTATGAGCAAAGACACCTTTGGACTCTGTCGCTAGCATTAAGCGACTCGATTTCCCGCGCGCAATATCTAGACACCATCCGCCAGGACTGCTTCAAAAGTGCCGTCCACTGCTGTGAGTTCGCTGAGAGAGATTTACATCCTCTGGGAGAGCCGCTATACTGCATGCTGGCTCCAACCTGGGCGATGATCACATACTCTGCGGCTCTCACGCTGAAACTATTCTCTACACTATACATCTCCGGAACTGGTTGTGACGCCGAGCTCATTGCGTTGTTAAGCCAGGTAGCCCTGCAGGTGCAGCGCGCTGGGACGACGCCACCGCGACAGCAGCGTAACAACGGATCTACAGACGGTGGCGACGGATCTAGCTGAACTGGGCGACATGGCAGCCGCCTATGCAGAGGTCGACGGCGGACCGATGCTAAAGATCGGGTACGAGGGACTATCGTGGGCGACGCGGAATAACACGTGGTCGACGTCGTGGGAGGTAGTGCGGTTCGCGAACAGGCGCAATGTCGGGCTTGTCGTCGACGCGTTTAATGTCCTCGCGGTGGAATTCGCCAATCCACATAATCCCGCCGGCCATGGGCGGGTTTTCCCCACGCTGCGCGAGTCTATCGATGTTCTGACGGCGTCACTTGCGGCTCTGGTTGCGACAGTCCCCGGGGATCGGATCTTTTTCTTCCAGTGTGGGGATGCGGAGCTTATGCATCCGGCGTTGATCCGGCCAACTGAGCCGGATTCTCCTCGTCTTCTGCCGTGGTCGCGAGGGCATCGGCTGTTTCCGCTTGAACAGGAGCGTGGTGGGTATATGCCGGTTGAGTTGGTTGCAGCCGCGGTGCTTGCGACGGGATATAAGGGGCCGATCTCGTTAGAGGTTTTCAATCATTCTTTGAACCAGACTGGAGACAATGTGCCAGAGGAGCATGCGGTGCGTGGCTTAGCCAGTTTACAGAAGCTCGTCACTATTGCAACGAAGCTACAGCCGTTCTGGAGAGGTGGAACGCAGGCGAAAGAGGCTGTTGATATGGTTGTCCGGCGGTTGCAACCACGGATGTCTCAGTTATAGATGTTTTCCAAAAGGATGACGGAACTTGGTTGTATATATCTAATCATTTACAATTTGCACAACGCTTTCTCCCGCTTCGCAAGCATATCCACAATCTCCGCACTCCCATCGCTAACCACCAACACACGCATATCACGACTAATACGCTCCACGCGCCATCGCTGTCAACCCATCAAATACCCCAAATCCCCAAGTGTGGCCATTTCGTCGATCACCTTTTATAGGATTATTAGAGTCCCGTAATTGAGGAACTCCAGAAGTACAGTCCTTCGGACGGCAATAGGCGAATACTGCGAGAAACCCCAGTGTACTAATTCATCCCAGCACGTATAGAGGGAGAGCTCTCGCATACTGCCCAGATTATCACGCCAGATCATCAGGCTTCCTCTTCTTCCCGCCGCGAAACCACAATCCGCCTCGACGATTGTTTGCCTGGAGCTCGCTGGCCCTAAACGTCTGACATACGGCTCTGGACAAATTTCGAATCCTGCCTGGCTCCTCCAAAATCGAATGCGCCAACACGCTCTTGCCACTTCCAGGGGAGCCCCTGATGCAGAGCACTCCCCGACGTTGCTTAATCCACCTCTGCACCTCATCAGTATCATAGAGCCAGAGACACGTCTCCGAGCTACGCTCAGGATAATAGTTCCACTTGCGATTCAATTGTGTCTGTTTTCGAAGCACGGTGAGTGTTCCTTGGGCATCAACTGGCGGCGGCGGCCAGGGAACATTGAGCTTAAACTGGAATGCATTCCCATTCCCCGAACTTGAGTTCGAACTTCCAGCTGTTAGAGGACCCATTGTATTGATGGTCCTCGCACGACTCGGGGTTGTGGATGGACACAGGGTGGAATTTGTCAGGCGGCTGGTATTCTGCACTGCTATTCTTAGCTCGTGTGTGCCACGTAGCGATTCCCACCTTTAGCGCCTGTATCTACAATGCATATACTTCTAACCATTTTGGTATTCTGTAGCCAAGGCCATGGGATCAGCCAATCCAATACCAATGTTGTTTGTTTTGTTTTTTTGACGCGCTATGTATCTCCGGAGAGGGTAAGGGAGGCGTGGAGAAAACTTGCCCAGCACCTTGTGGCTTGGGTCCTGGTAGAGAAATACTGTATAGATATTTTGAGAGACTGAGTGATACCACTCTAGGGCACAAGATGTAAGTGAGCGTAGCTGCTCGACAACGTGTTTGATGGGGACAGTCTACTATAGCGAAGACCCCAGGGCGCAGGTGTCCTAGCCTTGGGTCACACTGTGCCCCTCCTTTGTTATTCCAATCATAGAATGTAAATCCCATATGTTCGGCGTGCCTCGCTAATTACCAGTTCATGATGTTCTTGTGGTCAATCCCTTTGTAATCAGATTAAGTCTATAATTCAGCGAACAGTGATCGTGGTCACAATTTCCACTGGCTAGCCCAGCCCACCTGTTCTTCCCTAATACTGTTTTGAAATACGGTCCTATACTTCATTGCGGATGTTCCTTCTCCTGCAAATCCCCCGCAGATTCCACGTTCAGAATCTTGGGCTTCAGGGCGTATATTGTTTATACTCATTGAATTATCAATTCACTTCTACATCTAACCACATCAGTGAGATGTTAGAACTCTTGTTTCGGTAAATTTGTATGCGCGGACTAGTGGAGAGATAAGATAGCGAGGATGCTGTTCGAATATTCCCAGTTGGACTGGCTAGCCTCATGCCAAGGCGAGGCTGTAGAAATCTTGATATTGGGCAGCACAAAATGCCCAACTAAATTAAAAAGTGGGGATTGGATTTGCCCAGTCTAGGCAGAAGGTTTGTTTGCTATATAAACCAGCCGCTTCATCCCACTCTTTTGTAAGTGTTTGCCAGACCTGACTCCATCACATCGTGCTTATCAGAGTCCATCTACACACGAGAGGTGAGAAAGCAAGCCTGCCACTATCCTCTATTGCTTCGCTAACAAGTCCCTAGCAGTCTAGAACTGCAATACTAGTCTCCATAATTTTGACCAACGGTTAAAATACAGAACCATGGCCTGCGCGAATATCCTCGAAAATCCACTGCTCCATCGGAACGGCGAGCACAAGAAGCAATGCGCCGTGAAAGATAAAAATGGAAATCAGTGCACCTGCAGACAATATAAATATGCTGGCCAACTGGAAAATGGCTGGGACGTGTGTACATGTGGGCATGAGGAAGCCGCTCACGGGTTCTAGGCCGCAACGGCAGAGAGATGAGGCTGTTTTCCCGTTGTTTTTATACTCAAACTAGGCAATGAGTGCATATGGAAATGTTCAAGGTGGTTGAGTTTTGACCTCATCAATCTATATCTACAAGTAAGAAATACCTTTCGCCTTGATGTAGTTACGGCTATAGTTCAAGTATATATATTGTCTTCTGTCACCGTCATAATGCGGCCAGGCCTATGCATCTACCGGAGCTAACTATTTTGATCAGCTATAAATAGACGAATTAATTAGCTATATTAGACCGCTACTCTGTACTAGAGGGCAATAGTTATTTGGTAAGGTCCAGTTGTGTCATCCTCACCTCAGATTGTGCTGCGCTTACGTGACCATGACAGGCGGGCCACGTGACTGCAAGCTGGGATGGACCCCGCTTCAAGGTTCGGACTTCCTCAGAGCACCACCCGATCCGACCGCAACCATGAACTGGCTCAAGTCGACGTGTGTCTCTCTCTTGCTGAGCTGACTGACTCTTTGTGCCACCTCAGTGCTAAAACGTGACAGACTCTCATACACCGTTGGCACCGCCGAACCCGAATATGGCCCCGAAGCCATCCACCCCGTTACCGCCCAGCCGGAGCCATACTCGGTCCTCACCAGGGACGACCTGAAGTGGAAGGCGATGCAGTCCACCAATGTCGAGACCCAGATTTTCTATCTCATCTCGCCTGCGAACGAGGTGGCCTCTGTGCAGATTATCTACAACAATGTCGCGTTCGTTTCCCTCCCCCCTGCGTTGCGTCTCTGTTGTCCCCTGACCCTTGCTTCTTGTCATCTCGCGTGGCCGCGCTAACATGGGCGGAAGTGGCCTGATGGTGACGTGCCAACTCAACGTCAAAATCTGGAACCACAATGGCAAGGAACACCTCTGGAACTCGGACCCGCTCGAGAACCACTGCTTCACCGAAGACATGAACACCCTGTTCGCCGACAACCTCTCGATCGCGCTCACCGCCGACGGCGACGCCTACGAGATCAAATCCGCCCGCAACGAAGAAGCCCTCATCGACATCGTCGTGAAGCGCACCGTGCCAGGCTTCCAGATCGGAAAGGACGGAACAACACTCTACGGGACGGACCGGGCGAACCCCTGGGGCGAGATGCGGCACCGGTTCTGGGCGCGGGCGGCCGTGACGGGGACGATCCGGACCCCCGGCAAGGAATATAACTTTGGTAGTGAGGGGAATGTCGGACGCGGAGTGTTTATCCATGCTATTCAAGGCATGAAGCCGCATCATGCTGCTGCGCGGTGGAACTTTGTTACCTTTCAGACGCCCTCGTACTCGGCTGTCATGATGGAGTTTACCACGCCGCCATCGTACGCTTCGACCCGGGTGAACGTTGGTGGTATCGTCAATGATACTGAGATCTTGTATGCCGGAGGCAACAATGTGGTCACGTATCCGGAGATCAAGGAAGATCCCGACACGCAGTGGCCCGAGCCGAGCAGCGCAGAATACACATGGCAGAGCAAGGACGGCCAATTCTCGGCTACGCTGAAGGGTCCGCTGGGAGAGCGGCGGGACCGCGTTGACGTCCTGCACCATATTCCAGGCGTCATCAAGTCGCTGGTCGGAGGAGTGGTAGGTACGAAGCCGTACATCTACCAGTTTGCGGACGCGCCGAAAGACTCGCTCATTCTTACGGTCAAGAACGGCGATAAGACTGTTGAGGAGAAGGGCGTGGTCTTTGCGGAAGCGACTTTTATTTCATGAGTTATGAATGATTCTTAGCTACGGATAGTTAATGCAAGCACTCCTCTACGTTTTTCATTTACTTCATGCTGCGCTAGAGTCAATAAGAGAGAGACCGCTAGGCTCCCAATCTGCTAAAACTATTTAGCTCTCGACCATGCTTGCCTGATGGTGGCCGAGTACAAGTCAAAGCAATAACGATGGATCGCGTGGATCGGGGTATAATGGCGACTCGACGGTATAATCCGTGACATGGGGCGGGAAGCTGTTTACTCCGCTGGCGTTATGGACCCTGGCAACATCGCTATTCACTTTATTCCGCATCGGTGCGCTTGCCGAATAGGCTTGTATCTTTCTGCCCAACCGAACGATTGTAATAGGAAGCTTGTTTTGCTCGGGGAGATGTCCTAGAGTAGGATCATAACGAGAACTGGAAATGTCAAATACAAGGAAGACGTGAGTTGCCCACTTCTGTTTGACCAGCAGCTTCAACCCTGGTCGATCTTCATCATCATATGTGCCCTCCAAAAGATGATGGTCTTTGAGGATATCAAAAGCTATAGGAAGTAAGTCCTCCGAAGAAGACCAAGCCTGCTCCCAATATGGATTGCTCTTCGAGACGATGACGAGCACTCGCTGTGGCTTTGGCTCCATGTTTGGAGCGCCTACGTCTGTCAGCGGCGGGGGAAAATGATCCATCGCCAGCAACTTACGATCAATACTCTCAGAGGGTAGCTCACATGGAAGAATCCTGTCAAATAACGCGATGATGCGAGTGTTCCTGTTCCCCCAGCTTGCGAGGGAGGGAAACGGATCAAAGAGCCGACTCGGACTGGATTAAATCTCCTGAATGCTTCAACCAATCATGTGCTGTATGTATGTATATACACAAGATTATTTTATCTTGCCAGTTTAAAAAATCACCATACTAGCATTACTGGTTGTTATTCTTGTCTTGCAATAAAACCCTACATACAGATTAGTGCCTCCAAGAAAAGGAAACATTGCGAATTTGATGGAATTTATGTGAAAGTGCAGCGCGAAAGGGATTACATAACATACTAGCTGCAGCACGCCTAAAAATACTCGTCACAGCGTGTCTCCAGAGTCCGATTTATGGGCATCGAAGCCAGCACCTGCATCTGGGGAAGCCGCACTTCCTGACAACAACTATCCTGATATTATTGCCTCTGCTATATTCTGAGGCTTAGTAGATGTGACGAGGCCTTTTTGATCTTTTAGTTAATATACGGAGTACTGAAGTCAGGCTTCCCACTTTAGTACATAAGGCGTGCCACATGCTATGTATAGAACAATAAGGCGGCCTGGCAAGAAGCTTCGCAAGCGGGGTAGCGCTCGGAGTTCCAGGTGCAAAGAATAGCAAGTATAAGTAAGTATAGCTAGACATGATTGCCACTGATTAAAAGTTATCATTTCAATAATTAGTTTCACGCAGATGAGTAATCCGAAAAGGGGCAACAAGGCTGGCTGCACCACCACTATTGTACAAGGATGTTCCAACTACTCGGGCTGGTGCTGTATATATTGGGTCTTCAGCCGCGACGCGCTAGAGCCCGACAAGTGGCCTCTCCATCTGCACCAGCAGGAAACACCCCTTCACCTGACAATCGTCTGAGTGAGACACGCGACGTGCCTACGGGAAAATGACGCGGAAAGATCACTTCAATGTTAAGGGCCAGGTAAATAAAATATTTCTCTCTATGAGCTGATCGCGACGAACTAATACTGTATAGTCCGTGGTTATCGCCGGCGGCTCCAAAGGCCTGGGCCGCGAGCTCGCAATCCAATTGACTTCGCAGGGTGCGACAACTCAAGCTTTCTTTAGGAAGGGCCTCTCACTAACCTAGAAGCACCCTAGGCGCAAACGTTACAATCCTCGCCCGAAGCCCCGGCCCGCTTGAAGAAACGCGACAAGAGCTAGCCAAGCACATCCAAAGCCCCGACGACCAAACCATCGACGCCGTAGCCCTCGACCTGACCGATGCAGCCCAAGTCGAAGAATTTATCACCTCACTCCCCAAGCCACCCTCCACCCTCTTCTGCGTAGCCGGCGGCACAAGCGAGGAAATCGGCTTTTTCGCCGACATCGCCGCGCGCGATATCGAGGCTGTCATGGCCCGCAACTACCTTGCAGCCGCATACATCGCTCACGCGCTTTTCCGCCGCTGGCTGAAGGAGCCCCCCGCATCATCCCCTGGTACTACTACTACTACTGAGCAAGCAAGGCATATAGTATTTACAGCCTCAACGGCCGCATTCCTCGGTCTACCAGGCTACTCAGCCTACACGCCTAGCAAAGCGGCTACACGCGCACTCGCGGATACACTGCGCCAGGAGTCGCTCCTCTACACCTCGCAGCAGACAATCCGCATCCACTGCAGTTTCCCGGGAAACTTCTACACAGACGCATTCTACGCGGAGCAGCGCAAGAAACCCGCGCTACTGAAGGAGATCGAGGGCGGCGAGGATGGCGGCGGGGACGCGAAGAGCGCAGAGCATGTTGCGCAGCTGATTATCGCGGCGCTAAGGGAGGGGAGATACTTTATTACCATGGATACCGATACTGAGTTGCTCCTGAATAACATGCGTGGACCGAGTCCGCGCGATAGTCCGCTGCGCGATTGGATTATGGGCCTCGTGGGGAGTCTGGTGTGGCCGTTTTATCGGGCTAGGTTTGATCGCGCGACGGTGAGGTTTGGGAGGGGGATTATTGAGGAGAGGGCAGAATAATGATTATGTATCGGGGGTAGTCTTGGTGTGAGTGGCAGGCAGAAATGAGTAGGAGCGAGAAAAATGGTATCGGATGGGTTGGCAGGCTTCCCCGCACTATGCGATGGATGGATGATGGATCTTATCTTCACCATTCGCGCTAGAGATGATGCCATCAACGATCCTGACCGGTCTTTTCCTAATACGGTCCCCGACCTGTCTAGGCTAGTCTTTCGGGATTGGGAGACTGGAGGATTCTCGCCGTTGTGATTCGAGTGGGGGTTGTTGTTATGGTTAGGTTAATCTTGTCTCTTCTTCATATTCGTGTCAATGTCGTTTTTACTGTGTTTTTATCAACCGCGATTGAAAAGCGCGAATATACACCCATGTCAAGCAACAATCTCTGCCCTGCAGACTAAGATAAGGTTAAATGTGCGTGGTTCCTGGAGCCATGGCCACGGGATTCTTGGGCATCCCGCGCTGTCGTGATCGAGATAAGATCACTCGTCATCGCCGAACCAGCGTCGAATCCTGTTCTTGCCTCAGCCCATTGCGCGCGCAATTGACTTTTGGTCGATACATCAGCTCGCATCCCCTTAATCTGGACATGCGTTTTTAGTCCATGACAAGGGACTGCAGATGGTGTGATTGCCGCGTGGATGAGCTCATCTTGTTCTTGCGAAATCGGTAGGGAATGCTTTCTGCGAGGCGTGGGAATTGCAATTGCAGTTCCGTTGATAGTAGCAGAAAGAGCAACAGGAATAGATAATGCAGTTTAATCATTGATAGACACTGCCAAGTGTATACATGCTCTAATACTTGTTGTTGAGCCTTGGAACAGGACAGATGCTTATCGGCCAATAACCAACAACACTATTCAGCGCTCTACCTCGTGGCTGCCCCGTTATCAAACGTCATCTACCTCGAGTATCCACTTTATGCCACTAACTCACGCCTCCACGATGTCAGGAAGTTCTTCCGATAGAAACCCATGGTCTGATTGGTTCACACTCCCTTGGAACATGGTCCATCTTTTTCATCCAGACGCTGAAGCCGAGAGGTAGACGATTCCGTGCGATAGAGCAACCATGGCGAGCTCGGGGCACTCCTTGTCCTACCCCCTACCTGCCTGGTATAAAACCCATCATCTCCCTGGTGGGACGGGAATGCGTCCGGTCCATACCATCCTCATCATCATCGAACGAACTGTCTGCAGATTACCATAAGCAGCATCTCGCAATGGCTCACCAACCAACCGACGAGAAACGCGCCCAGGAGAGCTACACAACCACAACCTCCACCCAACCTTCGATCAACATGGCCATGACCGACGACTACAGCATCGAGGGCCTGGCCCCGCAAACCGGCTTGGGATCCGCGGAGCCTCACATCTTCTCGGACCCCGCGCGCGCATCGTACTGGCGCAACCTGTACGAGAAATCCAAATATGAAGGCAGAGCCAGGTTCGACCCTGCGTTGACCTGGTCTGCCGAGACCGAACGACGTTTGAAAATGAAAGTAATTCCTTTTTCTTTGTGTGTTTGACCGATCCGTCCAAAACGTGTTGTTGATGGACTGGGGAGGTTGATACTGTCATGTTGTCTGTGTGCTTGTCTGCTGTGGACTGAGCTGATCTTTTCCGCCACCGCAGTTGGATCTGAGGATCATGCTCTGGGTCTGGGTGATGTTTTCGTCGCTGGATCTTGTGCGGAGAAATATCAATCGGGCTGTCTCGGATAATATGGTTGGTGACACTCTCGTCAACGACTTGGGTCTTCATGCTGACTGGACTAGCTTGATGATCTGGGCATCAATACCAAGTACGGCTTTCACATCTGTTCCTAACATCTCCCTCTAACGATCATAGTGACTACAACACCGGCCAAACCGTCTTCTTCATCTGCTTCCTCGGCGCCGAACTGCCCGGCAACCTGATCAGTAAGAAGTTCGGCCCCGACCGGATCGTTCCCATGTGTATTGTGCTCTGGGGCGTGGCATGCTGTTGCCAGTCTGCCATGACCGGGAGGGGATCCTTCCTGGCCATGCGTGCGATTATCGGAACCCTGCAGGGCGGCTTCATCCCGGAGATGGTCCTGTACCTCTCATATTTTTACAAGAGCAACGAGCTCCCGATCCGCCTGTCCATCTTCTATACCGCCATCCCATTGACCCAGATCTATGGTGCTCTGCTTGCTAGTGGACTGCTCACCATGAGGGGTATCCGCGGCTGGGCTGGTTGGCAGTGGCTGTACGAGTCTATTCTCCTTAATTTGTGTGTGTGCTTGACTAACAGCGCTACCTAGCTTCCTGATCGAAGGCCTCATCTGCATCGTGGTCGGCTTCATCAGCGCCGGCGTCATGTCCACATCCATCATCCAGCCCGCCCTCTTCTTCCGCCGCAAGGACGGCTCCAACAAGTGGTGGACCGAGGAGGAAGAAAAGGTGCTTGTGAACCGTCTGCTCCGCGACGATCCCACAAAGGGCGACATGAACAACCGCCAGCCCGTCGGCGTGAAAGAAATCTGGCGCGCAATCTCCAATATCGATGTCTGGCCAATCTACATTGTACGTCTCACATGAAGCTAAACCACTATCCCTAATTGCTAATTGCTAACCCGTATTTGCTATCTAGCTCGGCATAACAGCCTGGATCCCCTTCCAACCCGTCGCAAACTACCTCTCTCTAATCCTCCGGGGGATGGACTACACCGTCCTCGAATCGAATCTCCTCGCAATCCCCGGCTACGTCCTCTTCGCACTAAACGTGCTCATCGCCGGTTGGCTCTCCGAGAAATTCAAGGAGCGCTCCCTCGTCGCCTCCCTCAGCAACGTCTGGATGCTGCCCTTCTTCATCGCCCTCGTCTGCATACCCGACAGCTCCTCCCCCTGGGTGCGCTACGCCATGCTGACGGGGATCAACGGGATTCCTTATACGCACTCGATCTTGGTCGGTATGACCTCGGCGAATGCGAAGAATGTCGGTATGCGCGCTGTCTCGACGGCGATTTATAATATGTGCTATCAGATTGGGAGTATTGTTGCGGTTAATGTTTATCGCGAGGAGGATAAGCCGTACTGTGCGTCGCTATCTCCCTCTACTTCCTAGCTCCTCTCTCGCCTGGCTTGTGATGCATCGCTGACTCGTGTACCTGGTATAGATCACACCGCAAACAAAGCACTCGTCGGCCTCTGCTCCGCAAACATCGCCCTCTTCGTCGGCATGAAGCTGTTCTACATCTGGCGCAACAAGATGCGCAAGGCGCGCTGGGACGCTCTGCCTCCGGCGGAGAAGATCAGTGGTGTCGATGGGATGTACGTCCACTAGGCATCTATCTAACTGCCTGGTGTGTCATTCGTTGCATGATTCGATGGACGTCGCTAGGTGGACCTGGAACGAGTGTCCAGGGCTTTTTCACCCTGCAAACGCCTAAACTGGCGCCGTCTGATAACGCTGGAGGAATGTTTGTCTTGCCCGCTCAGTTTGCCCCTCGTAAGTACCTAGATAGATTATGTTGTAGGTTGTTTTTCTTTTGCTCGCTTAGTTTGAATTTGAACTTGACTTTATTCCGGTTTCTATCCACACACTCTCTCGTATACGCAATAGGCAATCGCAGGTGGGATGGATCCATCCCTCCAATCTAGCATCATTGTCGCGGCCAGCAGGATAGAACCCCCTCTTACCCCTCGGATATTTCAGCATAAGTAAGTGCAAGACATGATCCAGCATGGACGATTTCACAAAAACAAAAAAGAACAAAACAAAAACCCCCTAAAACACAATGACCCTACCGAACCTGAATAAAATCCCACACCGTCCCCTTCTCCCCCCTGTCGGCAACAACCAGCAACCTCCCATCCCTGCCACCAGCCCTCATAGCCCGAAACTCATGCTCATGCTTCACCAGCAACACATACCCACCTTCCAGCTGGTGCTGCGCAGTAAACCACTCCCACCATTTATGGTGCTTCCTATTCGCCCAGAACCGCCAGTCGCCCCCCTGCCACGATTCACCATTATGCCCAATGTAATCCCCCGAACCCGCGGCGCGGAAGCCGAAATATCGCTCTGCGTTTTCCACACAGTCCCAGTGGCTGCTGCGACTGTGCCGGAATGGTTTCTTCTCTGTCGTGCTGCCGCCGCCGCCGCTGTTGTTGTTGGTGGGATCGTCGTTCTCCTCTGGGTAGAGACCTAGGTTGCCGCCTTCGAGCGCGATCACGAGACCCGTGCTCCGGTCCCGGATGATGAATGTTGCGTCTTTGTGCGGGGGCACAGTAGGGGTGGCCGCTGTTCTCGTGCTGGCGGCGTAGCTGTAGCTGGGAAGGGCGAGGGCTGACTCGGGGACGCTGGCGTGCGTCATCGCTGTCGACGGGGTGTAGCAGATCTCGTCGTCTGAATCGGCGCCGGAGGAGTATGGCATAGCCTCACTAATACGCTATATGGCACCCGAGAGTATATTTGGAGGAAGCTGGTGGAATATCAGAGACAAGACAGATTGATTTATTGATTTATTAATTAATTGATGGGGCGGGTGTTATGTTATGTAGGGGAGGAGAAAGAATGCAAAGATCAAACAAACAAAGCGCTTCACGAGTGCGGGGCAGGGCGCTTATGTATTGGTGTCCATCAACCTTGTAAGTATACATAGCTCATTAGGGTCCTTATTCTAGATAAGTTTGTATCCTTGACAGAGTCGGCTGATGCCTAAAAATAGTATAGATGTTATTTCAGATTATACAGGGCTGCTGGTCCATCGTCGAGGCGTGCTGGGAATCTCTCCCTCCCGCGGCGGAGATCAGTCGTCTCGATGGAATGTATGTTCACTGAGCAATTAAGGTCTCTAGTATCCTAGATCGTAGTATAAGCCGGGCATATATACTATGATTGCGACCGCGAGCTACTGGCCAGACGGGGTAGCATCCGGAGGATGTTTGTCTGGTGGCTTGGTAGGTTCTCCTAATTATTTAGATAGATACATACAGGGTAGTTCTGTGGTTTACTTATAGGCCGTCGCTTCCCGTCTTCTGAATTCATTCAGTTTCTCCGCATAACCCATTACATGTATTTCCTCTTAAATCATAAATCCGTAGCAGTAGCAGTCCTATACACACTCGCGCGTCGCTAGTTGAAATAACCCCATACTGATCTCCAGTCATCTAGCGAATCTTAATAAAATCAAAGGGCGTCCCCCCCACCTTCTTATCCACAACCAGCAGCTCCCGCTTATCCGCCCCCCCAACCTTCATCGCCCGAAACCCATCAAAATGCTTAACAAGCAGCACATGCCCACCGTCCGGATGCGCCCTCACACAGAAATACTCCCACCCTCGATGCCTGTCCACCTTGGCGACAAACCGCCAGTTGCTGCCCTTGTTGTTGTTGTGCCCGATATACTGGTTCGAGACCGAGCTGCGGAAGCCCAGCCAGAACTCGTCATTTTCGACGCAGTGCCAGTGGCTGCCGCGGCCGTGTTGGTGCTCAAAGTGGACGTTATTATTGCCTGACGGCGATTTCTCGTCGGGATGCATGCCTAACTCGCCGTCTTTCAGCGCGATTACCAGGTCTGTGGACCGGTCGCGGATGATGAAGGTTGCATTTGCGTGTGGGGCCACGGCGGCGGGGGCGATCCGCGTGCTGGTAGTGCTACTCATCGCGTAGTTGGGGGGTGGGTCGAAGGGCGAGGGCGAGTGCGCCTCGGCGAAGCTGGTTCGGGTTGCGGCTGAGGGGGTGTAGCAGATCTCATCCTCGTCCGAGTCCGCGAGGGAGTGCGGCATGGGGTCGATGTGCTGCATCTCTCTGATGATGATATTGAGAAAGTTGATGAGGTTGGAGATAGGATAAAGGAGAAGAGGATAGATAGTAGGAGGCAGAATGAATGCTGGATCAAGAGATAGGCAAGCAAGAGCGCGTCACGAGTGCGGGGCTGGGCGCTTACATTGTACCACGCATGAACCTTCAGATAGCGCTCTCTTCGTAGATTGGTCCACATCCTGGAAGCGTTTCCACCTTTTTTACAGAGTAGGCTGATGAGTAACAGAAGTCTAGATGTCATTCCAGATTATAGTGGACTGCCGATCCATGGTCGAGGCTCTGGTGATTCAAGGGAAGATGGGGTACGCAGAGCATCTCGGATATATTTGCAGGGGTACAACGACTACTTGAAGGTAACCAAGAGAAATGTCCGTTGTCATCTAGTGTTCCGTGTGACAGTGGTTCGCTGTGTTTATACCGGATAGGTTGGCCCCAGGACAACAAACAGATAGTATATTAGAGAGAGGCCCAGGATAGCCCATGACAAAAGTGAACCCTTCCATATGTATCTACCTCTAATTATCCCCCGAAAAACAAGACCTGCGAGACGCTAAAACTGATATTGGAAACACAGTGAAAGAGCGCATTGTCAGTCTTCTTCGTTATCGTGCTCAGAATCCGGTCCCCATTCACTGTCTTCCTCTTCGTCACTGTACTCGTCGGGAACCACACCTGCAGCCCTAACTCTCTTGATCTCACCAGGGTCGGCGTCCTCTAGTGGTGGTGCAATCTCATCAATCCGCGGCCACCAATGTTTGAAAATCAACCCGTAGATGCTAACTCCGAGCTCTTCGTATTTTTGAGTGAGCTCCAGCACTAGCTCTTCCAACTGCGCAATTATCTTTGCTTCCTCATCCCGAATCTCATCGATTTCTTCCGGGTCCATGGGATGTGTCCCTTTCCTCTCCTTCCTGCCAGGAATGTGGCACGTATGGGTTAGTTCCAAGGCTTCGAATGTTAGGTAACGGACAAGCTGTCGAGCAATGCTGGCTTTCTCGTATTCTGTAAAGGCTTCAGTCGAGACCTGTTGGAGCTCCTCAACGAGTACGGAAAAGAGGGACTTGTGGTTCCTTGCGAAGTCTGGGTCCCAGGCCCTCAGTATCCTTGTCAATCCCGTGCATCCCTTTTCCGAGCAAGCGCATAGGCAGTCATCAGTGATGCCATCGGTCAGCATAGAAGATAGGATTTTTCTGCTATCAGGATGTAGTCCGCGTACATTAGACCTGATATCCACTTCATCAGCAAAACGACGCCAAAATCCATGGGCGCAGCCAGCACCAAACTCCTCTGCCAGGTACCAGGCTGCAGGGTATCCTTCATGAGAACAATGGCAAAGCTTGGCACCTTTGTGCACCATCCAAGCTGCAACTTCCAGCAGCTTGCCGGCACCATCTTTAAAAACGTATTTGGGTCTCCACCAAACACTGCTGGAAACCATATCAAGAGTCATGAGGGGGGTAATACCAACCGCGCTAGCCTGATTAAGATCAGTAAACCCGGCCTCGTAGAGTAGCTCGTGGGCTGCGAGACGACCCCCTACAGAGGTGTACACAGAATCCCAATCCCAGCAAGGATCCTGGGCTTTAATGTTATGTTTCCGGAGTGCTTGGTAGACAGAAGCCGCGTTTGTGTCTAACAAACCGCCAGTGGGCAATGATATTGAACAGAGATTTTCAGACGGCAAGTGCCGAACAGCCAACAGTTGTAGCTTTTTACGAGCCCCGACAATTGCTGAGATCACTGATTTGAGGATTGCGAAATTTTTGGAACTGGCAGCCCAGCATAAATGCCGTGATTGTATCACGTCAATGTATGGAACCAGTGTTAAAGCGCTTTCTATTTGTTTGTAGTGGCACGCATCAGCAAACAGTTTGTCAACCCAGTGGCTTGTTAGCGATATAGTCCGTTCCAATAACTTGGACATAGCCTCCGGCCAGCGTAGTGACAAGTATAGATGGCCGAATCGGTACAGTAGTCCTTTATCCCACTGCTGATGCTCTGAGAGCGACAAGCAACGCTCAAGTAACGCTGGTGATTTGGATAGAAGTGCAATCTCAATATCAGAGAACTCGAAACCTAAGGGGTTAGTATATTTTGTTTGTGGCATAATCTCTAAGAACACACCTTCGGGGTTGGTTGCAAGTAAAGTGCCCACAGCTTCGAATGCGTCGCAGCAAAAGATGCAGGCATTTGTACGTCGCACGTAAGAATTTAAAACACCTCCAGAAGATAATATGACTTGTGCGACTGCCAGTTCAGCCTCCGACAAGCCCTCCCTAAGCCTGAATCTGTAAACAAAGTCGTCCAGCGCAGTCGCGCCAGTGACGGTGCACTCATTCAAAGGTACGCCCGCATCGATCAGTACCCGTACCAAAGCTTTATAGAGATCGAAACGCTCCGGGTTGGCGCTGTGTACAAGTCCGCGTAATTCCTAGGATGAATGGTCAACCCCATTCGGGCTCCATTAAGCAACAAAAACAAATGGCCGCCCATACTTACATATAATAGTGTCTCACCAGATTCAAGCCGATCAGTAGGACGAGACCTTCCCTGGCAGAAATCTTCGAGCAGCCTTGTCCTCGTGCTTTCTATTATTAGCTTAATGTTGGCAGGCCGTTGAGACTTGACCGCCTGTATCGCATCGTAGATTGCCTTGAATGCAGGAGACTCACGGTGCACGACGGCATGCGCCTGAATCACCGGACTAATTGTAAAAGCCCCCGCGCCTCTCGTCAAAGCCATCATGACCTGAATGGATAGTCCTAGGAATCTATTGCAGAAGGTGAAGTTTCCCGCAATCCCTACCGCTGTCTGGCCCTCCAGATACAGGGGGCAGCGATTTTCATGCAGGACAAAGGTGGAGAAATATCTTGATGAAAAGCGCGGCTTCCGCGAGCAAGTACAGCCGTGCAGCCATTGGTCGATCGCGGAGCTTGTTCCGCCGTCTCCGAAACCAGGAGTTAATCAGCTGCTGTTGATCGCAGAGTTGCTGCAAGGTGCTCGGCTCGGGCATGGAGCGAACAGCACGAGGGTGCTTTCTGGGAGAAATGGCCATCACTTGATCAACTGCTTGGGACGCGACGACAGGCCCTTGCCGTTCAACCACGGTTAAAATCTTTGTTGCGGTTTGGTCGATGGAGGATGTGCGTAATACCAGCTCTTGAATCTGTTTCTGCTGGTGGCTCATCATGGCACTGGCAATAGTCAGTAAGAGGTAAAGACGAAGTCTCGGGCAGAAGGACGGGAGAAGGAGAAGCGTACCTATTCAAAAGATGGAAGGCGAGATTCAGGTTGTCCTGCAAGTCCGACACCAACTGAGAAAGCGTGGTCAAGGTCTCTCTCCTGAAGGGGTAAATCGCCCTCTTCAATCTCAGCCATTCGTGCTTTCGAACAGAACCAGTCGGATTCGAGACTTTACTCTCTTAACATTCAGCCAGCATCTTTTCAAGGCGTCTGCATGCTTCTTCACAAACAGCTACATTCTTCAGTACCAGCGCCGGATACTGCTTGGAGGAGAGTTGTAGTCTGTTCTCGGGGGAGAGAAAATCGTTCATCATGTGTAGTATACCCAGGAGTCCATCCACCTTCGCCGTGAAACCTCGAATCTCATCGTCGTAGTCCCTCCAAGGCCCGTAGTATTGAAGGAACCCCTGGCCAAGCGTAAGCCCCAAAGATACGACACCAACCACACCCGCGCTGACGGAAAACGGGTCGGTCATTATCAGTGCACTATGTAAGGACGGGATAAAATTGTGGAGAAAAATGGAGCCAGCTGATGGGGAACTCTCACTTTCTTAAGTTTTGATCGGCCTTCAGCCTTGTCTGCCAAGACCACCGAGGGGGGCGGAGCCTCGCTGGTGATTCGATCCACGTCGACAGCGATGTGGCTTACAGGCCCGGTCTGTGTAACCGCTGCAGTCTGGAAATTGGCTTTGAGCGGGCTCAGCGTCCACGAGTGGACTGACATTCATCACCTCGCTTTTATCTGCCTGGTTCTCTCATCATTGTTCGACTCCGCCACCTCTGTGAGCCGTGCCAGCCTCACTCTCGGTGTTCCGGAATCGACTGCCTTTTCTGACGTACACTCACGAGTGAAACGGAATAACGATCTCTGGTTCCTGTGCAAAACCCGTCTCCACAAATCAAGCAAGTACTTTCTATATGTACGTTCGGCCCAAGTCCTCAGAGTCAAGCCAGGGCCCGGTCGCCGTGTTCCCACACAGCCTTGATTCCCGGGTCCCTGCAGTGGGCGGGGCTTGGCTATGTATTGGGTTAGGTCTGATGCGAGTACTATTATCATCAGTTTTCATTTGCTTTGCGCTGCAATAGTATTCCAATAAACATTCCACTAAATTTGTGCCCTATCTGATACTCACCTATAAATCTACCATCTGCTTTACACTGTATTGCACCAACCAATCTGGTAAGCGGACACCCCTCAGGTGCTGTACGCGGTTACAAAACAGACGCCTGGTCAGACAGACTCTCATTGGCTCTCCATCTTCTCCCCAGCCGCAACCTCAACATCCCTCTTGTCGCCGCGGCTCTGCTCAACGTCCAGCGCGCGCTCCTTGGTCTGCTGCAGCAGGATCGCTCCGTTCTGCACGTGGCTAGTGCCGCCGAAAAGCGTATCCATTTCCTCGAGGGGCACCTTCTTAGTCTCGGGAATGAGGAACCAGACGAAGACGGCGAGGAATATGTTGCAGGTCATGAAGAAGAAGAACGATTTCCTGGGATCGTCAGTTTGGGTTCTTCATTAAGAGGGAGGGCCCGCATGGGTAACGCCGGAGAGGCGAACTTACAGTCCTTCGTTTTCGTAGAACTTGGGGAAGAACTGCTGGAAGATTGTGTTTGCGACGCCTTGCATTTGCGAGCACATTCCGACAGCTGCAATTCTTATTAGTATTTCCCACGCATACCAAGATATTTTCCTCAAGGTAGCACACCTTGCGCTCGCACATTCATCGGGAAAACCTCCGCGGTATAAATCCACACCGTCGCACCCCAAGAAGGCTTATAGAAGAAGGCAAAGAGGAACATGAGGAAGACAATCGCGATCCCCACAGGTTCCGTCTTCGCGCCCTGGGGCGTATTCGGCGTCTCAAGACCGACAAGCGCGGTAATCGATCAACCGTCCAGGTCGCGTTGAGCGTGAAGAGGATCCCGAACGTCGCGTTCAGCGCGTTGATCAGATTGATCATATCCCCGTTCGTCCAGATCTTCTGGTAGATCGTCGACGAGTATGAGTTGAATGTCCCCTGGCCTGTAAGCTGCTGTCCGATATTCAGGACGAATGTGAGCAGGAGACGCTTCCGGACACTCGCGTCTTTGATAAGCGTCATGTACGCGCGTTTCCCGTTGTCGAGAGCTTCCTTTTCGAATTGGATCGCTTCGCGGATGGTAAGCAGCTCAGCTTCGATTTCCTCGTCCGTGTCGCGGACCTGTGCGAGGACTTTGCGCGCCCCATCAACGTCGTTTTTGCGCTGCACGAGCCAGCGCGGGGATTCGGGCATGAAGGGGAGCTGCGACATGATAATGAGTGGGAGGAGCAGTTGGAAGATCACGACCATCTTCCAGTCCCATTCGCCGAGCTTCTCGCGGTTCTTGCCCGCTGCGTAGTTGACCCAGTACGCTTGATGAAGTCGGTTATCGTCAGAAACGGGGTATTGTGGTACACTAGTATACAGTAGGAAATATGTAAACTCACCCACGAAGGAGCCGACGGAGTAGAACATCTGCCAGAAGGCCATGACGAGACCGCGAATATACGATGGCGTCACCTCTCCGATGTAAATGGGGCCGGCAGCTGCACAAGTTAGAACCTAGTTGCTTACATTAGTCTTGCCTGGTAAGAAACCTCACCGATCGCCAGAGCCTGCCCCATACCGATCAACACACGACCAGCCATGAACGCCGGGACGGGGTTGCTGGCTGGAGGGAAGCACTGCATGAAGGTGGCGACAACAGTGATACCGCACCCAATGCCCATCGCCCAGCGACGACCGAGATAGTCGGCCTGGTTGGATAGTTTTCAATCAGCCCCTGCGTCTCTTATCGGAATAGGACGCCACCTACCAAAGGTCCAGCGAAGAACCACCCAGTTATAATTCCGCCGACTGTATAGACCGTGTTCATGAGGCCGAGCATGTAGCTGTCCTTTACCTACTTAGAATCGTTGCGATTGCCACTGCGATTGCGACTTGGCCCTGCGGTGAGAACGTACGGGATTGTCAAAGTAGGCGTGCCAGTTGTCTGAGTTTTGCACCGAGTTGAAGACGGAGGCATCGTAGCCCATCAACACCATGCACCCGGCCGCCACCAGGCAGATATACCTATACAGCCCTAATTAGATATGGTAGAATCGCGTGGACTATGTCGCACATACCAGTTGTAGATCCGAGTCTTGTGGACCATCGTGTCGCAATGTTAGATGCGGAGTTTGCTGTTGGATTGAGGATGTCTGGATGTGTTTGCGGGGAGATGAAGCTGCTTTTATCTAAAGACCCGATTCTGCTGTCTCTCTACAATTTTATGTGATATCTGGTGCAACCCTGAGCATAGAGTCGAATACTGGGGTCAAACGGGCCTTCGCATTAATCCATTGGAGGACTTTTAACTTGTCGATACCACCAATAATGCGACATAGAGGATCTGAAAAGTGCAAATAGCCTGAAGGGCCATCTCAAAATCACAAGCTTGGAACCTCTGGGGAACCCCAAAACACTGGGGAAGACTGTCACCGACGAACATTTCCTTATCGAGGCACGCGACTTTACCCAGGGACTCTGCATGTCAGCTGAATAGGCTAAATAAGACGATCAGTCCTTTGAATACTGCGGAGAGAGCAAAGGATTCAGCAGCTCTAAGCGAGCTCGGGAATGGGGAAGATTTCCCCAGATTTGGGCCCGCTTATTGGAGCAGATTGAAGCCCGATGCTAGCGGACAGCCAACGGTCTTGCGATAGTGACTTGGCGCTTGTGGTCAGACCCTCGCATGATTCAGGTTGATTTGTGGAGTTCGTGGTCGATGTCGAAACTGGGGCTTTCTTGAATCAGGCTGCTAAAGTGACGCCTCTTGACTCCAACTGCGTCATCCCGCAAGCTCTGGTGACCGGGATCGGTCAATAGTTGGCCATCACGATTAGCAACAGCTTAATATCCGTGACTTCTTTCTAACTCCCTTATGACTCCAGCGTTGTTCAGCCGTTTGAAAGAGCCTTCCTTAGACGACTGGCCATCTACATGTCTCCTGCGACGCTGTCGCTCACGTCAGTCCAATTCCCGTGGGACTCGGATTCGGTGAGAGCTCGACGGCGCCTACCAACAGCTTGACTCTGCTTACCTTGCAAGTCTGAGAGAGCGTGGTATTGACACTTCAGGTTCGATGGGGCATTAGGGGCACTGCGCTTTCCTCGAGCGAAAGTCGTCCTATGGCGACACCCGACGGTAATGGCCCCCTGTTCATCCACGTCCACCACTGAGAGGCGCTCGACGTGTGTACCGAGCTATGATATTGAGGAATTCATCCTCCCATATCGCAGCTGTAGATTTGAAGTTTAATAAGGTTGCTTAGATCTTGCAATGCGGGTCTACTTCCCCGCTGGCGTACTCTACGTGGCGCCATGCAGCATTCAAAGACGTTTACACTAGGTTTGGCACAGGGTCTAAAAATTGGAGATATACTTACTCTTTAGCCGTAATTACAAGCGCCGCTTGGGCCATAGGGCTAGACTATACATCAGGCTCTTAAGTCCAAGCTGTCAAGACCCACTGTTCTTCCAGAAGGCTTGGGCAACGTGCTACCGATAGTACTCGACGCGTGGATTCATAGCGATTGATGCTACCGGACATGCAGGCAATAAGTAGTCCACTACAGTATACTCGATCACCATTCAAAACCTCTTATCAACCCATTCCACATACCCCTCTCGCCAGCGTTCGTTGAGAACACCTTCTTTGGAGAACTATACGCGCCACACCCCTCGCCATCCAGCAGGATACTATAGCTGTATTCCATTCTAGCTTCAACGTTAAACTTCGGGCCATAGCTGCTATACTTCGCTATAAGCGTCTGTTTCTTGATCGGCGTCTTCTAGAGTATATACCCCGCTGTTCCTGGTGAACGCATCGAGATAGCTCTGTGCGAAAATGCTGCGGTGCTGGTAGGGCCAGGGGCCGATGAGATGAGACAGAAGAGGAACCAGAAAAGCCGAATAAACGGTGACATTGCTCCAGGAAGAGATACTCTATGCTTGGTCGTTCTGCACATTACTACCAACCTAGTCCGTCTTGCTTGTACTCATCCATAAGGGCTGAACACCTCGTGTCTGCGCGTGCACAAAGTTTCAAAAATATCCAGCTTTAGCCTCATATCGAGCGCAGTACTGGTTATTATCTTTTGCCGGTTTATCCTCTGCCTAATTGAAAGACTTCTGGCGAGAATTTCCCAATCGATTTGACTGTCACTCGGTTTTATACTCGGTAACAGAGATCCTTTGCCGAGATGCGGAGAAATCGATGGAGAGTCTTTCCGCCAATAGGCGAGATGGCTCGGGCAATGAAAACCAATCCTTTGCACTTCTCGGTAGTTTGATTCTACATAGTTGGAGAAGAAATACCGTAATTCCACCAATGAAATCGTCATTGCGCCGTGGGAGCTTTGCTAGAGCCCCGTCTGGGGAGAGAAGGAGCCTTGCATGCCACGCACCTAACAAACGCTTCGTACCCATTTACCCCGGGTTATATGTACTAAACGCTGTTTCCATGAGATGCCAACCAAAGAATGCCCGTTGTGGCAGCATAATGCATTGGGCGGGTCTGGGAGTAACCAGAGGCTGCTATATATTAATAAAGGAGAGTCATCGTCGGCACAAGCTCACTACACAGGCGGGTGATTCTTAGCCAAGCTTTGCTTATTCGCTACAAGGCAGGCGCGAACTTCAGAGGGGCTCCTTCCAGATATGGACTCCCATAGTGCCTTCCTACATAGAACTCGATGCCTCTGTTCCCCGGTACAGCCACCCACTCCCTGCCAGGTCGCTCCTTCCTGCCTTACCATTGGAACCGTGTCGCCTTTGCCAAACTTGGTGCTACTACTAGTAGTGCAATGGTTAGGTACACACTCCACGGCTATTTCCAGTGACTTATTCTTCGTTCCCTTGTGGGCTCCGGGGCATACTAGTAGCTATATCATTTCCGATCTCCCACAACAGCAGCCCTTCTAATATCCAGAAAACGGCTTGGAGTTAGGGTTCGACCTAGCAGGACGGGCAGTCCTGATGCGGGTTTGTTCCAACCGAAAGCTCCGTCCATCTAGTACCGTCCACCCTATATTATGTTTGCTCTCGGAGTCTGGCCAGGCATTGAGGATGTATTGTATATCCATATCAGTACTACCGCACGCCATCAACATAGTCTCATCTCCAGAATTACGGGCAACGGTGTGGTAATCAAGAAAGCTACAATTGGAATATTGCATTGCTAAAGGCCAGTTCGCGAGACAAACGTATATTCCAAATTCAAGTAGTGACAAACATTTATCTACCATCGAATCACACATCATAGCCCTCTCCCGCCCCGAACATCCTCAGTGTCACCTCGCCATCTCCTCCTGCCTCGTACTCTTGAACCGCCTACCCAGCAAGATGCGATTGCCAAATCCCATCTACAATCAACAATCCGAAAGCACCACCTCATCGAGAAGAACATGGTTGAAGGTATAATCATCATGGAACGCACAGGAGCCAACAATAGTGAGCACATCGTCCGCCTGAGTCGGGGTAAAGGCGCCCGTGAGACGCAGCCACTGGCCCGCATCGGAGATGATGTCCGAGGTGATATCCTCGTCCGGGCTCGACTCGACGTGCGCGCTCACGAAGCAGGACGTCAGGCTGGGGATCGGCTCCTGGATGCGTACCCACAGGGTCAGGTTGGCCTCCGTTGTGGTGTCAAGGCCCGTTATGTGCTGAGAGACCGTGCCTTCGTTTGCGGCGGCGTTGACTGCGAGGTCACTTTTCGAAGAAGGTGATGGTTAGCTGGTTAAGCGTACAAGGGAACGAACGGGCGAGTATGGGATATGAGATGATGGACGTACTAGTAGTTGCTTCCCGTGTAGGCGACCTCTGCGTTCGTCGCCACGTAGCCGATGGTGGTGTCGCCGGGGTACCATGCGCCCGAGTTGGCTTCGAAGCTGGGATCTTGGGTGATAATGCAAGACATGTTGATTGTTTTAGGGTTGTTTGTAAAGAGCTGAAATCTTGGTGATGAGGCTGATTGTGGTCGAAGTAGTTGATGGTGATGAGGGACAAAAAGCGAGGAAGGGTATGGGGGTTTATATAGAAATGCAGGTGTCCCCGGTGAGGTTTGTATACTCTGTATGTATGTATGTATGTTTAGCCCAAAAATAGATCGTCCAGCGACCTTACGGGGAAACCTCTGAGCAGAGCGCCGGAATGGCGCTCCCGAGTGATCAGCGCTGCAAACCCCCAAACATCGCCAATGAGAGCTTTGCACGATGTCTTGAAGAGAACACAGCCTGTGCCACCGCGCGCCATGCTACCAGATCGATCAGAACGCATGTCTCTCATTCAGCTGCCTCCAAACTTCCCCAGAAACTGCAAAATAGCGGTATACGAAGCTAGCGAACCGAGTCCAACGCCTGCTCCTGCCAAGCTCGAAGATCTTCGCAGCGCCCTGGGCTGCCTTAGGCTCTTGGCCCGGTCAGGGAACCCAGAGTATAACTTCGTGCGCTCGAAATGTCACGTTGACCCAATTCTGTTTGTTACTGGCCTTGAAAACATGTGCGGTGTCCCTTCTACAAGCGGCGTCATCTGAGACATGGCTGGCTACGTACTCTAATCTCATCCACAACGACGCGTCGCTGCATCGGAATTAGGTATTCTATTTCCGATATATAGGTAAGCATAGCCTGCATGCGTACATGTAAACATATCTTCTGCTAGAAGTACAGCTGTGTTGTTAACCTGCATCAACCAAATGATGCCATCGCGAAAACCTCCCCCTATGTAGTTAGCATGAGCCAGCCACCTTGAGCCAACCGATGCGTGCTCGAACGATATGACCAATAATAAATGCACCCGCCCAGCATTATTTTCCAGTTGAATAGATCAAGCTTACGCCGATCAGGCGCCCGAGCTTAATTCCTCTTACATACCAACATATGTATTATGTACATAACTCGAGACCCCGCGATGTTCAGGCCTCCCAATACCCCTATTCCATCGACGACGCGTTCACTCGCTGACAGTGCCAGGTCGAATAAGACATGATGCCGCATTACTTTTTCGGGCTAAAAGAGTTCGATCGATCAATCACAGGTTGAGCTTGCGGAGCATGTAGATGTGAGGTTTTTTTCAAGCAGGCACTGTTTCAGGCCCACCAATCCCAGCCCTATTTGCGCTCTCTTTTATTCATGGTAGCCTCGCTCTATTGGCACCCCTCCAATACCTGTACGGTTGATAGAATTGTATGAGATAAAGCTCTGGCGAGATATCATTCTTGAGTGGAATATCGGTACCTACCTACCTACACAGTTAGGTTCGTACCTACCTAGTACCATCCAAGACACATAGTAAGAGCAATGTTAGACGGGACTATGCCTTAGGTACCTTGTGAAAACGAAAGCAGCCGGGTAGTTATATATAATGTGGAGTCAGGTCGGGTAATTAGATCCGGAACAGGTCCTCGAACGAGTCCATCCCTACGAGAGAAACCCAATGTAGCACTGGTTGAGCATCAGTCGCCCAGGACCTGGTTGCTTTGAAAATATTCTTCATTCGTTGTTTACGAGCCTCCGCTGAAAAGCCCAAGCCGCCAGAGTGTCGTCTTAATGGCTTAAAAAAAGGGTGCGGGGTGGAATGAATGGATACAGGCGGCTGTTTCCGGCTACAATGGTTGGAAGTAATTAATACTATAGTAAGCGTAAGCATTAACAATTATTGGATATCACGAAATCCTGCAAGTACTAGATTCAAGTAAATACAAGGGTGGGTCACACCACCACAGCTGGTCATACTATACTACCGATCAAACGAGCGAAAAGGAACATCCAACATTATATCAGAATAGATGTGTAGAACGCAGCCCCAGAGGCGATGTCAGTTTCCCACACAACTCTCGTCTCCTCACTAAAAAACAGACAGGGACATCAGAAGACATCGTCACTCTACAGAGCAAGCGCAACACCCAGCACACCGACAGCGCCAACAACACTAGCAAGAATAGAAGGGCTGAGCATGCCAGCGGCATCCTGATCGTCGCCACCGCTGTTGCTATTGCTGTTGCTGTTGCTGCTGCTGCTGCTGCTATCATCATCCGAGGAAGAAGAAGAAGAAGAAGACCCAGTTGGGAGAGAGGTGGCACCACCCCAGGCAGTCTCGATGTAGCTGACGACATCATCGGGCAAGTCGGTAACCCACGCCGGGTAGTTCCCGTCGGCGATCTCGCTAATGAGCGACGAGACGGATGCCGGGGTAGCAAGATCCTGGAGGACGGAGGGCGGGATTGCAGTGGCCAGTTCGGAAATGATGGAGCTGGGGACGCTGGCGAAGATGTTGGCGTAGTCGCTGCTGTCGCTGCTGTCGGAGGTGTCATCCAAGGTGTCATCCAAGGAAGAGGAAGAGGTGGAGCTAGAGGAGGAGGATGAGCTGGTGTCGTCGGAGCCGAAGTCGTTGGTGGTATCGATATCGTCGTAGATGTCGCTGTCCTCGAGGTAGTCGTCTAGAGTTGGGGCATCGCCGGCGGAGTCAGTTGGCACGGGACTTTTATGCGATTCATGTTAGCAGCTAGCTAGGTAGTCCTTGTATGATATTATGAACATACCCGGTCGACTCGAGGGCATCCATGGCCTCGTCGAGCCAGTCCTGGGCCAGAGCCAGAGGGGCAATAGCGAGAAGAGCAAGGAACTTGGCGTGCATCTTGTTGATATGTTAAAGATTAAGGATGTAGATATATAGGTATGTACGTATAGACAGAGCAAGTCGATAAAAGAGTGACGAGAAGAGAAAGGGATATGTCCAGGAATCAAAATGGAATCGAGAGATGCAAAACTTCGACAGCAACAACGGCAACCCACGCCCCTTAAAACCCTTCCCATCTCCAAAAGTCAACTCTCCATCTCGGGAGAAAACCCTGACGCCCTGGATCCTCCACCGCAAAAGCAAAGTTCACCCTAAACCGCTAGTTGCCAGTGCAGGACTACTCAACGCCGAATGAGCGCCTGCTAAAATTGCGAGATGCCCATCTCTCGTATTCAGCCTCAGGGCTAGGGCGTGGTGGATCCCCAGATTGGCTCCAGATCTCGTATTTCAGGGTCCGGTTTTGCTGTGTGCTTTGGTTCGGATGGGGCTGAAGGGCTGTGCGAGAAGGTTAAGGGTGAGCTTCAGTGTTACGGTGTCGTTGAGGCTGCTGCAGGGTCGGTGAAGAGGAGGGTTTCTGCCTGTCAGGTTACTGTCGTTGAAGAAGGAAGGCAGCAACGTGCAGAAAGTCAAGGGTTCAGGAATACGATGGCCAAGAGGCGTGCCAAAGGATGATCGACCTCCGTTGAAATGTCTGGGCCAAAAAAAGATCCATAAGATTTCGCCAAGGCTCTGTCAACCCCCATGCCCCTGACTGCCGGTCAATTTGCCCTGAAGACACAATCAGCATTTTGTGTAACGAGCGAAAATGAGCCAGGCCTCGACAATTATTCTTCATGGATTTGAACACTTCAATAACGGCCGATAACTCGTCCTTTCGCATTCGTCAGGAGTGAAGTTGGGCGTTGGACCCTGCCTCGGAAATATATACCGGAACCACCGGCCGCCGTTGTGCGGGCCCATCAGATTGGGATCGGCCGAGCTCTCGTATCGCCATGAAAAACCGTCCAAGGGGAAATGACCCAGAGGGATCATGTCCGTAAATGAGTGGGCGCCACACTTTCGAAAACACTTGACCCTGACTGACACGGCTTTTCTTCGGCCGAGCCTTCAACTTCAATTCCAGCCCTATCTCACCCTGTAAGGAGTGCGGTGTATAGTTAACTAAGTTAGTGCATATGCTTAGTCAGGAAAGACATAACTATGTACATATTCTTATCCCCTCATGCAGTTGCACAAGTCGGCCGTGTTCCGAACTTCCGAAACCTCCGGCTGCGATCTCCGAGCCCACACCAGCAGCATCCCCGGATTCTCTTCTGCTCAACCCATTCCACCTCCAGCTCAGCCGCCATCAAAACCCACCGCCCCTCTCTACCTCCCCCTTACCTCCGCCGCACCGCATTCCATATTCTGCGGACCCCAATGTCCCACCCAAACGGCACGCCTACACCGCCGACATCAACACCACCGCCCTCCTCCACCTCCCCAGACCCAGGCCCAGATCCAGACACAAACACAAACACGACCACAACCACGACAGCTCATCTGATCATCAAAAAACCGCACCGCACACCCCTCGCCGCGGAGAAGAAACGTATCCGCGACCGACGCGCACAACAGAACCTCCGCGACAAGAAGCAGCGGCACACGCGGGCACTGGAAGAACAGGTCGCGGCGCTGCAGGAGAAGGTCGCGACCTGCGAGCAGTACCATACCGACACGGATAGCGGGATCGCGAGGCTGTTGCAGTGTATTGATGACCTGCGGAGGAGGAATGAGCTTCTCGTGAAGCGGCAGCGCGCGTTGAGGGGGTTGGTGGGGGATTGGGAAAGTGAGGATGGGATGGAGCTGGCTGTGGAGCGGGAGCGGGAGAATTATGGGAATGGAGGGGAGAACTTGAAGGTGTCGAGGAACGGGTATAATGTGAAAGGGATGAACGGGACACAGCAGCTACCCGGTCACTGTCTACCACCACCACATACGAATGCGACCTCGACAACAGCGGCGAAATTCCACCTGAATCCCGTCTCCCTCTCAACCGCCTCCTGCTCCTCGCCTGCTGTATCGTTTGGATCCAACTGCTCGACTCCACCATCCTGCTCGATCTCAACCTCTCACCATGAATACACCCACACCCTCCCCCCAATCCAAGCACCACCAGCACCACAACAACAACAACAACAAATTCCACCCTTAACTGCCACAGCCTCAACACCCTGGCCCCTCCCCTTAAACACGCCCCTCCCTAACCCTGCCGCAAACTTCACAGCCCCCTGGTTCGCCTACCCAACCGCAATTGCCTCATCCCCACCAACACCCTCCTCCCCACTCGACATCCTCTACGGGAGCAAAACCAACCCGCTCGCGCAGCTCCTGTACACACGGTTGCGACTTCGCCCGCTGCGCGATCCTGAAGCTCTCGCGCTTGGATGGATTATGTATCACCTAACCAAGTGGTTGTTTGAACCGAGGAGTGAGGCCGCGAGGGCGTTTTGTCCGGCGTATCTTGAGCCCATTGCGGAGCAGGTGGGGATTGCGCATCCTGTGGGGCTGGACTTTTTGGTTTTTCCTGTTGTGAGGAGGAATATGATTCGGCTTTGGGAGAGGTATGAGGCGCAGGCGGATGATTTGTTTGGGTTGTTTTGTTGCTGTGTTAAGGTGCGGTGGCCGTGGGGGCAGCAGATTCTGGATCGCGATGAGAGGAATGAGCTGCGCATACGGCCGGAGTTTTACGATACGTTCATGAGGGAGAGTGGGTGGGGGCTTACGCCAGAGTTTATTCGGACGTATCCGGATATTGTAGAAGGTATAGATGTCAGGTCTATTATTTATGAGGTTGCATAGCATGAAAGAATTATGAGTCTAAATACTTTTGCACGTCTACCCCAGGTTGACAGGGTACTTCTCCCGGATGGCCTTTCCATACTTGGTCAGCAGCATGCCGAAAGGCACAAACGCCACTGCCACAAACCCAAGCAAGGAGTTGCCCCAGCCCAGGCCAAGCGCCTCAAACATCTTCGGCCCAGCAAGGGGCAGCAGCGCACCTACAAATGATCGTGACGCCGTAAGAGCCGCATTTGCCGAGGCGGCATAGGCTGGATAGCAGTCGATCGTGTAGATCTGGATAGGCATCCAGACGCCCATCATCGCGAGGCCGAACGGGCCCATACCAATAATAGGCACAATCCAATGCACCTTTTTATCGGCACTCCACCCGTACCAGAAGAAGCTGACAGGAAGGAAGCAGGCCCAAAACACCAGCAGTGGAAGACGCATCTCGGGCTCGAGCTTTCCACCGCTCCGGGCAGCCAGCCTCATCAGAATCTTATCGCTGGTCGTCGCCGTGATAACTAGGCCGATAATGAAGCCAAGTCCCATTCCGATATAAGCAAGCCCGGTGATGCCCGGAGAAAACCCGTACTGCTGCTCGAATACGGAAGGGATGGTGGTGAAGAAGAGATAAAGCAACCCATAGCAGATCGACATGTATGTCGCGAGGAAGCTGATGATAGGCGACCTGAACAGAAGCAGGAGCGGTCGCTTGAGGCCTTGCTTGAGGATTTTCCCAGGCGAGACGCCCTCTTCGGGGTCGTATGCACCGCGCAGGTCGGTCCGGCCTAGTTCCTTTGCGAGTTTCGCGGCCTTGCGTCTGATAATAACAGGCGCGTAGGTCTCCTTGATGAATATCTCAACTCCCAGAGCGAAAGTGCCTCCAACGATCAGAAGAATCCAGTATACCCAGCGCCAGCCAAGCGACTGGCCGATAAAGCCACCAGCAATCGGCCCAACAACTGGCCCCATCAGCGGGCCGAGACTCCAGATAGACGTGGCCAGTCCACGCTGGTCAACCGGAAACAAGTCCGCAATGACACCGGCTCCCAATGTCAGGCAGCCGCAGCCTCCTATTCCAGCAAAGAACCGAAACACGATCAACGAGGCGATCTCCGGAGCAAGTGCGCAGCCAATTTGCCAGACGACGAAGAACCAATTGGCGCCACTGAGGACGACCCTGCGACCATAGATTTCCGACAACGGGGCAAGGAGCAGGGGACCGAACTGCATCGAGTTAGAAATGCCTAGAAACCATAGTGCGCGCGTCACATACCGTATAACCGAGCAAGAAGATGCTGACACTAAACGAGAGAATGGTTTGATTGTGCTCGTCGAAGTCCTCGGAGAGCGACGTCAACGCCGGCGAAAACATACTCGACGCGAGCGGGGAGATGAACGAGATGGAGCTCACGACCGCCAGGAGGGCCCATTTGCGGCTCATGGCGAAGTTCTGTGGGTGTGCCGGGTCATTTTGACTGTCCCATCCGACGACGCCTCGATCGAGGTCCGTCTCGGGGAAGATGATCTTTGTGGAAACTTGGGGGACGATGGGTTCGCCAGTCGTGGGGACTTTCTCCAGGTCGATGTCATTGTCAGGCGGAGATTTTTCCGTTGCGGTTGCGGGGTCTGGGGACGCAGTCCGGCTAGAGTCCGGCATGGCGAGGGTCGTATTCACGAGAACTCGAAGGCAAGACGATCCTCTGGAGAGAGAGAGAGAGAGAGCCAGGAGAGCGGGCGAAGAGAGCGTTTAAGAGGAAAGAGCGCCAGCAACAACTCAAGGAAAGAGCGAACGAGGACCCATCACTTTCCTATACCCCCCAAAACCACCTAACCAGTCGTCTCGGATAACTGGGCCGATCAGATTGCGGAAAGGCGCCCGCTCAGCACTATGTTCTGGACGCTTATGCAGTGGGAACCAGTGATAAGCCCTCTGTATGCACATTTAGTGCCGGATTCGCCCGTCAATCATCGCAAAATTAGGCTGACATGTAAGCCTGTCGCACGGACTAGCGGAGTGATGCATCTACCGTTTGGATCCTCAATCTTGAAACACGCTTTGGGTCATACAATCACCGGCGTATGTTCGGGACGCCGCCACGCTTGTTTGTTTCCTTTTTGCCGTTTGAGCAGTGCAACGCGCGCCCAGACGACGGGATGCTGCTTGGGAAGCGCGAGCTGCGAGCTGGGGATCGGGGATTCTTCGTATTGGCGTCTCCAACACTCCAACAAAAGCAGCCACCTCATTTGCTCGCTGGGCAGATGACGTTAGCCCGCGTTGGGTAAAGATGGACATCTGGCGATTCAGTGCTGGATGTCTCCGCCAATAGTGACTGAGTATGTGAATGGAAATGACCCCGCTGATTCATGACGATAAAGGGTTCTATGTCCCCGGACAGTGCAATTGTTATCTCCGAGCAGCAAGGCTGACAACCTGGCCCATTTGTCAGCTGTTTTTTTTTTTTTTTTGACGCGGCCGCATCATTTCGTGACGTGACTCTGTTGGGTTTGTCAGGATAGATTAACAATGCGTTATGGCATGTACTTCGGGCAAGGGATGTTGTGATCGAATGTCTCAAATTTCAGCTGAAATTGGATTGCTCCCCACATATGAAACCGGTCAAGCTGTTCCCGTCAGACAAAGTCGTGTTTGTATATATGCATGCAGACGGTCTCGTGGTTTGCCTACATCCATGATCCCAGCCAGCACTCTGCCTGAGTTCGTGTCTGTATGTAGCCGGGGTTTCTCGTCCTGATTCAAATCGATCGAAGCCCGCGGTCTTTCTCAGATGGAAGTGCAGCTTTCTTTTTAAACCTGCCATTCGGAATATCCCTCATCGTCCCGAGGTCCCGAGCTGGCCCGCCGCGGCACATAAAAGAAACTACTATTCGTTCGTTGCATATGCTGCCTCCGTAGTTCCGGTCCGAGCTGGACTACACATGCTCGGAATTTCGGCAATTTCTTCCATTGACCACCGGGCGTCGATACCAATGCATTATGCACCAGATCATTATCGAACTAGATGGTTGCTCCCAACGAGGTAGGGCTCGGCTCGCGTGGCACGATCGTGTAGGGATTATCGACCTACTCTCTGGACGATTGTCACGCGCTGCTACTTGAGTTAGACTGGAGTTCTCTTCAAACTCGATATATGGTCTTTGGAGTAGTATATCCATAAATGCGCAGACTATATGCATCCGTTCCATCGTATCAGGCAGGCACTGCCTACGCAGCCCCATTTCTAACCTGAAAGTCGCAAAAGCTCACATCTCCCCCATCTCCATATACATAGATCGCATAGACCGTACCTGATAACCGTTAGCGCAGCCCTCGCCTGCCTTCAACCTACACTTATTGGAACGACTTACCAGTGAAATCATCCCCACTGAGTGTCTTGCACGGCACCTCTCCAAGGACTATACTCTCTTCCCCACCATCGCCGAGCGTCTCCACGCAGTGAAACGTGTATTTCTCCACTGTCGAGGAGATAACCAGCTCCAATGAGCTCGCGTCTCGAGTATTAATCGAGTTGGTGCTCGTTAGGTCTTTTCCTGCCTCTTGCACTTTGAGGGACAAGGTCGCTTCGGCTGCGCTGTATTCAAGCGCCACGTAGCGGAATGTATCCTTGTAGACTGTCAAGCCATAGGATACGCTTCTACTGCTTGAGCCGTCGGACAACGGTATGATAACGCGTGCAGCAGAGTCGAGCGCTGTCTGTCTCTGTCCGACGAAGGTCATCGTCCCAGACGCAACACCCAGATCTGCTTCTGTCGGAGTGAGGACAATCTCTCGTCTTCTAGACTCTGTCAACCTTTTCTCCGCGTACTTCTCCAACTCCGGCGTGCGCAAGTACACCGTTTTCGGATCCTGCAACAGCACATCCTCAAACTGGTCACTCACCACCCTTGACGCTACAACCCTCCCACGAGAAGGTTGCTCGATCCGCACACTCTCAAAAGCCGGCCACGCTCCCTCCTCCCATGCCACAGGAACCATATACGTCTCCCTCCCAAGGGGGTAAGAAGAACCCCCACCATACTCTCTTCGCGCAAGCATAACGCACCACCACTCGCCCTCCACATCCTGGAACAGATCCCCGTGTCCCACGCACTGGATCACACTCTCACCCCCCTCTGCCGCCGTAAGCACAGGATTCGCCGGATTCGACTCATATGGCCCCCAGATCTCGCGCGACCGCGCGATGGTGATCTGATGGCTGCGAAACGTCCCGCCCTCCGCGATGAGTAGGTAGTACCACCCGTCCTTGAAGTAGAGATGCGGGCCCTCGGGGCATATCTGCGTCGCGCCGGCCCAGATATCCTTTGGCTCCGAGAGCAGCGTGCCGGTGGCCAGGTCGAGCTCTGCTTGTCGGATTACCGTCGCTGGGTGCTGGGTGTACCCGTGGATCCAGCTCCCCTGAACGTAGACTTTCCCGTCCTCGTCGGAGAAGAAGAGGCTGGGATCGATGCCGTAGAAGTTGAAGTGGACGAGATCGCTCCAGGAGGTCGGGTCTTCGATGTGCCGGGTTGAGATGATGAAGTTTTCGGGTTGGAAGTCGGCGGTCGCTGGCATGGTCGTGGATCCGCTTAGAATTGTGCACACGATGTAGAAGACGCCGTTGTGGTGCCGCAGTGTCGGGGCGTAGAGGCCGCCGGTGAAGATTTCGCGGCGGGCGGCATTGTTGATTTTTGTTGTTGCGGTTGTGAGAGAAAGTTGGGATGGGCGAGATATTGCGTTTCCTGTTCTGTTAGCTTTGACATATCGCTTGAAGGAAAGGGAGAGGTACCGATATGCTCCCAGTTTATCAAATCTTTGGACTTGTGGATTGGGATTCCTGGGAAGAACTGGAAGCTCGAATTTGCGAGGTAGAAAGTGTCTCCGACGCGGATGCAGGAGGGATCCGGGAAGAAACCGGGGATAATTGGGTTTGTGAATGACATGTTGTTGTTCGTGGGGATGTGGAGTTGATCGATGGTTTGAAGTTATTTATGGAGCTCATAAACGCTGCTGCCCAGCCTCGATTTAGCCTGAAGTGCTTCCTCTACCGAGTTTATGCCGTCGCATTTAACCTGACTTGAATTTATCTCGTTTAAACCATGTTCAGCCTGGCACATCTTGTACGGTTACTTTCCACCAATTAGATAGTTTATGGTCAAGCTCTACTTGGTCTAACAATCACAAGGCGTATCCTTTTAACATGCGGTCTATCTCCTCTTCCAACCACGTTCTCTGTTCGTCAGATCCTTCCAATAGTTTCATGAGCGGTTCGCCAGCGGCTTGCATCAGGTCAAGGGGACACTGACCAAGGTCGTCTGCTGCATGTACGTTGGCGCCATGTGCGATGAAGAGCAGCACCATCACTTTGAAGCAAACACCACCCCATGATAATCCACGCAACTGAAGGATATGGAGCAGCGGCGTGGCCTCGGCGGTACCCCTCGTATCCACCGTTGCCCCGTGTCTTAGCAGCAAGATACACAAGACGCGTTTGGCCACAAGGGGCATGGATTCATGCTCAACTACCAGGCTGAGAGGGGCGAGGCCTCGTTATCCAGTTGCCCGAGGGTCTGATCCATGCTTCAACAGTGCCAGGCATGGCTCTATATTGGGGTCGCTGAGATCGAGCGCGCTGTGCAGAGGGGAACCCCCTTGATTATTGCGCTGGTGCAGGTCTGCACCAGCTTCGAGAAGGCGGGTCAAGATCCTATCACCATTCTGAAGTTGAAACGGCTGGGAGGCTACATGGAGGGGTGTATTTCCTAGGTTGTCCCTTGCATTGGCATCAGCGCCATGATCAATCAAGATATCTGTTATTTTTGGCAATATGGCATGTAACAGGGCGCAGTGAAGCGGGGTGCGCCCGCTCTGATCCGGATGATTGATGTTGGCACCATTATGAAGAACTAGGGGAACAGTTTCAGGAGCATGAGCGTCGGCAAAAGCCAACGCAGCCAGGTGGAGGGGACCGCGGCCATTAACGTCAAGGATATCGGCCTTTGCTCGTGTTCAAGAAGGAGCTTGACCACGGGTGATAAATTTACGTTCGAGGTAGAGGACATGACATGTAGTAGTGCCGTCATGCCGTCCTCATCGGTGAGATTCACATCGGTCCCAGCCTCCACAAGTGTCGTGAGCACGTTCTGGCACCGAACAGGGTTCATACACGCCACTAGCAAAGGAGTAGCTCCTGTCATGTCAGGAATATTCAGATCTGCCCCCAGGTCTATCAAATGCTTCACCACGGACGTGCCGAACAAGGGCGTGGAAGAGCTGGTTGCAATCCAAAGGGCTGTTTGCCTGTCCTCGTTTCGCCAGTTGATGCAAAATCCGCGGTGGAGGTACCAGTCAACGAGCTCTTTGTGCTGTCGGGATACGGCATAATAAAATGGTGTCTTCGGGACGATGGCAGGATGATCAGTCCGAGGGTCACGGTCCGTCAAATATGGATTTGCACCTCGGTCCGCTAACAATTTAGTAATGGCGATTCTGTTCTTGTTCGCCGCGTAATGCAGCGCCCTGAGAGGGCCGGAGACGGGCGAATTAGGACCCAATCCCTCTTCTAGCATGAGCCTAAGTAAGCGTAAATCAGCACGCTCGATGGCATATTTCACGAGATCCTTTTGAACTTGAGTGATGTCTTTCTTCGATGATTTCTCTCGTTTCATAGCGTAATACTTCATCAGCTTGGTCAGCTGCGGGCAGCGCTTAAGGAGTCCCTGGGGCAAATAGGTTCGTAGAACTGCAGAGCTGGTAGAAATATCGACTTCATTCTTGGAGTCAACAAACGGGCGGGCCCATTTCTCCTTCAACATGACTTCTACCCAGCTCCCTAGAGCTCCTCTAGTCTTCAACCGATCGGCTACACCGTATGCGTCGTGTTGCATCGCAACCCCGAGTGGTGTCATTCCAAGATTGTCCAAGGCGTTGATATATGCTCGAGACCTCAAAAGTTCCTTAGCCATCTCGACATGGTTGTTCTCCGCGGCATAATGGAGAGCGGTTCGGCCGAGTTTTCCTGCTCTCAGATTCACACGACCAAGCAAAGGCAGCGCGACTAGATCTTGATTGTATGCTGCGGCCCAGTGAAGCACCAGAGAAAAGCATTCCTTCTCCTGGGCCATGACTTTTGCACTTAGTCGGCGTCGTATTTCTTATATCGGTAATACAGCTTTCGCGGACTAGATTCATACTTGGTCATGTAAGGCAGCACCAGATCTCAGCTGCCCCTTTCGATCATGATCTCCATGGCCTTTCGCCTGAAGCCTTTGGGGAGGCCTCTGCGAAGAGCATCTTCTCTCGTTAAGTGGTCCAAGGACTCGACTTTTGAGAGGCGAGACTGGGCGGCTCAAATCGCGTGGGAGAGGCGGGGAGAGCAGGCGAGTTTCACATTGTAATAGTCCAGCACTGGGATATACTGGACGATGAGAAAGATAATCTCGTATGGTAACGTTGTGAAGACGTCTTGGGGCATTTGGGCAGTGCGGTTGTAGAAGTCGAGGTGTTTGTGTTTGTTCGACCGCTAAAAAGCCCCGCACTCGCACCCGCACTTGATCTCCCGATCACTCCTTCCTCAAGAATTCCCACCAAATCCCCATCGTTTTCCAACCTTGGAGCCAGAAGCGACACTTGGGACGCAACTGATTCGCCAAGATCAGACAAATTAATTTCCCCTACCCGACCCGACATTTCGTGGCCGACACTCTCCAGGGTCGAGAGCGCGACCGCGTGGGTCCGCGCACAATCGCCCAACCACCAGCTCCCACACCAACTAGCTTCAGCCATTTATCCTGCATACTTTCAACAAGAGGTGGCGAGACCAGCGATCGATCATCGAGCGCCCTGAAATATTTCCCCACATCATCAACATGGGTCTTCCTCCAGAGCCGCTAGATCGCTCTACTACTACGTTAAACACCGCTCAAAACCTCGTCTCCATCTACGAATGCGCGGGCAGCGCAGAAAACGCCGAGCGCATCTATCGCCAAGCGGTCCTGCAATGCGAGCGGAAGCATGGCGTCGAAGATCCGCGCACCTTGATCGCAGGCGAAGATCTCGCGTCTCTTTTCCGCATGCAGGGCCGGTACCAGGAAGCCATCGAGCTCCAGGAACAGGTACTTGCGATTCGCGAAGGGGTTCTGTTTCCCGACCATGCGGATACGCAGCGGACGCTTAATGATCTTGCGTGTGCGTATCTGGAGCAGGGGAGGTTTGGTGATGCAGAGACTGCCTTTCGGCGGAATCTAGTGGCGCGCGAGAGGATTTTTGGGGTTGACGATCCGGGTACTATTAACACGGTCAGCAACCTTGCTGGTGTCTATGCTGAGCAAGGGAAGTTTGATGAGGCGAAGCAGTTGTACGAGCGTGCGCTAAGCGCGAGGAAGCAGACGCAACCGGATGACCATCCGCTTGTTCTCGAGATCGTGGATAACCTTGGTGGTATCTGCTTTCGGCAGAATAACCTTGAAGAGTCGGAGAAGATGCGTCGGACTGCACTTGCTGGGTTTGAAAAGTCGTTGGGGCCGAATCACTTTTCAACAGTCATGGTCGCCAATAACCTTGGGATTGTTCTGACGCGACTAGGAAAGTTGGATGAGGCGGAGAGGATGCTTCAAAGAGCAGTTGACGGCTTTCTCAGTGTTGCCGGTCATGACCATCCTGCGACGATGACGGCGTTTAACAATCTTGGGGAGGTTTATTTCCGGCAACGGAAGCTGGCAGATGCACGGAAGTCTTATATGAGAGCTCTAGATGGCCGAGAAAAATATTTGGGTCCGAATCATCTCTCGACACTGCAGTCGCTTCACGACCTCGCTGCCTTGTATCGAGAGCAGGGGAAGCGGTTCGAGAGTATGAATATGCTTGAGCGAGCGTTTGAAGGCCGTGAAAAGGTGCTTGGACTAACTCATCCAAGTACATTGCAGACAGTCCGGGATTTAGGAGATTCGTATGAGGCAACGGGGCTACTGCAGAAGGCTCAAGAGCTGTACCAACGAGCTGCCGCCGAGACTGAGAAGGTGCTCGGCGAGACGGACATTCTTAGCTTGGCGGCGCTCACCGATCTAGCCATGTTTTTTCGGAGGCATGGAACGCTGGAGGACGCAACCTCGGCCCTTCGGCGAGCAGTAGAGAGCCATGAGGCGGGCCTTGGTGCAGAGCATCCTGCTACACTGCGCTGCGTGAGTAATTTTGGAGTTGTCTTGGGTATAGGCAATGAGTATCAGTCCGTGGAAGCTTTGTACAAGCAAAGCCTGGAGGTCAATAAGGACAAGCTGAAACAGAATGATCCGATCATGCTTGAGATCCTGAACAATTTCGGCCTCGTCCTTGAAGTCCAGGGGAAACTTCCAGAAGCCGAGACATTATACAAGCAGGCTCTTGACGGGAGAAAAAAGGCGCTAGGACCCCGACACGGGCAGACGCTCGACACTATGAAAAATCTAGGACGTGTGCTCTTCGATATGCGCAAGGCACAAGATTCTGAGACTCTATACCGCGAACTAGTGGAACGGCAGAAGGAGGCTCTAGGGACAAACAATCAAGAAACCCTCGCAAGCATCAATAACATCGGACTCGCATTGAAAAATCAACAGAAATACGCGGAAGCAGAGACATGTCATCGACAGGCGGCTGAGGGGTACGAGCGACTACTCGGAGCCGATCATCTAGACACCCTCCAGAGCGTCAACAATCTTGCTCTGGTGTTACAACCAGCAGGCAACGTTACAGAGGCCGAGACTCTACATAGACGCGTTGTCGATGGGCGAAAGTCGAAGCTTGGGTCGGAGCACCCAGACACCCTCATTAGTCTTGTCAATCTTGGTCTAGCATTGGGCGATCAGAATAAGTTCAGCGAAGAGGAACAGGTTTACAGGGAAGCGCTTGAGGGCCAGGAGAAGATCCTGGGTGTTGAACATCCGAATACCTTGACGACATTGCATAATCTCCACGCGAACCTCGTCGCGCAGGGCAAGCACGAGGAGGCCGCAGCAAGCCAACGAAGAATAGCAGAGATATCCCAGCGAAGCGAAGGGCAGAGAGTGTGAATACATTTTGGATAATATCCCAAGTTGGAAAGCGCATCTAATGAGACTAGAGCATATTTGGCACGTCTATCACAATTTACATTCATATACTTATTTTGAGAAATACTACTAGTATGTTTTAACTGAATAACATCCTATCATAACACTCTGGATTGCCCACACCCGTAGTTCGACCACCCTGACCCTACCACGGCTCTCTTCGAATGGCCAAATCCAGATCAACGTCACATTCGCCATCGAAACTCTATATAAACCCCGCACACAATTAACTGCAGCTCGGAAAGCCTGTCTCTCAAAATCAAGCACAAAACAAACTTGAAACTTCCAGATAACCACAACCAACTACACATTGCAAACCACAATGTTCCAAATCCTCCTCGGTCGCGGTGGCCAGCATGCCAACGTCGTCAGACGGCGTTTACGCTCGGTACGCCTAGCCCCAATCCATTATTTGAACTGACATTCTAATGCTAATATGCGTGCAGAAACCCTCGTCCGACAGCCACATCCCATACAACTCACTCTATCGCCAGGGCGCAGCGTGGAGTGCAGGTGGTGTCGGAGTGGGATCGACTCTGTACGGAGTCTATCGCACGTTCCATTCTATGAGGGGATTCAAGTATATCAAATGAGATCCTGTCGAAGGGGAAAAAAAGAAGCGCAATATGGTTGTTTTGACTATTGTTATTTTGTACATTCTCTTCTCGCGACCGTCTTATAATAATATTCATCCAACTTTACCTGAACATGAGGTATTTGATTGTCTTCATTCTTCCAGGACCCCTTCCTGAATAATACTAAGCTAGCCCACGATCTTGAGGCAGAGGCAAATGTAATTGTCAGCAATATGTCAGGTGGATTAGTTTCCCCCACATGGTGGCGAGACTGCTCTTCGTGGGGTCGATCCATGGGCCCGCTGTAGGTAGAGCTCTGCATAGCTTCCCCGGACTCGGGCACGAAGCCCCATCGATGGCTTTATCATCACAACAACATTAGGATAAATCGAGGCACACTCTATACTTCACTGTAGTCAGATACCGCAACTTGAGTCTGGAATGACAATTAGGACCAATTCCTCGAGCGCGAGCCTTCGAGGTTTGGACATCACACAGATGCGGTACCAGTGACGTCAAGACAAGCGCAACGCAACCATGGACCGTCGCCTCTTTCCACATGAATAAAAGACCACATGTCCTACCTTTCTTTCAGTCTGCCCAAGTGCAAGCGGCATCTTGAGAGAATAGCAATAACATTATTCCATCATGGCACTCCGCATCAATCCCACGGTCTTCAAAACGATGACCAAAACGACCGCTCCCAGAGCCCTTTCCGGGCCTCTCATTTCTCACTTGCACATGCAAGCCCGGTCCATAACCCTGCACCAGCAGCAGCACACAAAACAACCACTTGCCCCCGACACGCGCAGCAGCCAGAAATCCCAAATCCTCACCGAGCCCGACCGAACAATCCTCTCGCCCGAGCGCGCCGAAACCTCCTACAGCGGCACGGACAACAAAGTCGGCGACGACACATTCGCGTACGACCCCAGCGTGACGAACCCAGAGTCCGAGTTCAAGTCGTTCGAAGACGAGATCCGGGTCGACGGCGAGTGTGATCCGCTCTTCATCTCGCCCGCGAACCGCGACTTCAGCCAGACGCTGGACCGCGATCTTGATGGGCGGGCGATTGTTCGTGATAAAGGGGATCGGCAAGGTGCGGCGGGAAGTGTGCGCGGTTGGGTGAATAAGCATGGGACTGTGAGGTTGCGGAAGGGGGAGAAGGGGGATGGGGAGCAGGGGAGTGATTATGAGAGGATGTTGAGGGGGTTGAGGAGGATGCAGATGAATCGGTGAGTTTCTCTTTCTTCTTCTCTTGTTGCCTTTGGATGGTGGGGGTTGTTGTCCACCCTTTATGAGATTTGGGTAACGTTGTATAGGCATTCAACGATGGGGAAGGAGGAGCAGGGAAAGGAAGGTTGAGAGAACCAGCCGACTGAATACAAGTTGATGTGTTGCGCACGGTCATGAAGTGTGTGGCATTGGAAGTATAGCACGACAGGACCTAGCGAATAGGGTTCGAATTTCGCTCGTTTCAAGACATTTTAGAGTCTCAATTGAATATATTTCGACTTCTTGTCCATTTTCAACAGGCGCATACATTTGCCAGACATCGTATCGTAGAGCAATGCCGCGTGGAGTGGCGGTTACTCGTTCTCTTGCTTCCACCCGCGTGCACACTCCCCGAATGTCACAAACTCAACGCCCTCCTGCGCCTTCAACCACACAATGACCCTTCCGATCATCCCGATCACATGCGCCATCCCGCTCGTATCCGGGTGCAGCACGAGCGGGAACACAAAGTCTTGGGTCTCTCCATCAATCGTCTCGTTATAGAGGTAGTCAAACCTCGCCTTCCAGTTCTTCTCAATTATCTCGGGACTCACGAACCCGTGCGAGTTTGCTGCGGCTGGCAGGAACTGCATCGGAGTCATGTCCTCCATGTACCAGTTACACGGTATCTCGACGAGTGTACTCGGCGTTCGTGGGGCAGGCGGCGGAAGAGGGTGCATCCAGGAAGCGGCGGAGACGGAGGGAGAGAAATCAATCGGCTTCGGCGTCTTCGTTAACTGGAGGAAGTATGGAGAGGAGTCATGGTGCGTTAGAGACGTATCTGCTTCGTTAGTCGGTCGGACGGACGGACAACCAGCCAAAGTCGGGGACAGGAGGGATAGGCACCGTATAAAAACCCAAGCTCCTCCAACACCTTGACCGTATGTTCCCTCAGCTGATAAAGCGGAGCCCTCCACCCCGCCGGTCTCTTCCCCGTCAGCTCCGTCGCAAGCTGCACGCACCGCTCAATGACGTCCCTCTCCTGCGTCTCCGTCAACTGCGTCGCGCCCTCGTGCGCGTATCCATGACACCCAATCTCGGCTCCAGAATCAACAATTGCCTTTGTTTGGTACGGAAAGGATTCCATTGAGTGGCCTGGTACGAACCAGGTCACGCGCGAGGAGATGTCGTGTTTCTTGAACAGGCGGAGCAAACGCGGGACTCCGACGTGGCCGGCGAAGTAGCCGCTTGAGAACTCCGACAGGCCATTTGTGGGCGAGGCACCGGTACCTAGAAAGCCAGAGACGGCGTCGAAATCAACGGAGAGGAGGACCTGGATACGTCGCGGCGGCATGATTGTCTTTTTGGGATGTGCGGAGGAGGGGCAAGCGGCGGAGAAGAAATTCCGGAGTGCGGAATTCGGGCGCGGCCTCCGACTTTCCCGGAGTTGGTCTCGGGATTATTGTTTATGTCAACCTTTAATGACCGCT